>JAJOZX010000232.1:230000-550000 GCA_023014485.1 Bathynomus jamesi
AGAATAAATTTTATTGCAAGCAAGTTTTTTAAAAAATTAATTTATATTACTGATTTTTAAGTAATATTACATAGTTTTTAACACCGTATAAAACTACGGTAGATGTTATTTTTTAAGGACTAGTAACATGTACTTTTCCTGTGTTGATTTTGTGTGGTTCACCACAAACAAAAAAAGTTATCCGGATGCATGTTTGTGGCGCTGTAAGACGTGGCACTTGAATGTAGATTTTCCCCGTTTCCTTATAAAAACACCGTAGAATGAGACTGAAGTGCAACACCAGCAGTGCGCTGAAATAAGTGTTCGAACATGGAAGAAATCGAAGAAATAAGTGAAGAACAGGAAGACGAAGTCAGTGTCCTAAGTACAAATTCAAAGAAGAGAATAGGGCGCAGGACTTGTGCAAGATTTTGTGAACTAATTTCATACGTTGCAAACCGTCTTTTCAGTTGCAAGAGAAAGAAAAAGGTAAAAAAAAAATGAGGGTCTTAGGTTAAGCCTTTTATCTCCGAATATACATTCTGACAAGCCCGTTTATAGGCCTAGGATTAACCTTTTTCATCAAGGACTAGATAAAACTGCTTTTCATTGAATTTGATGTAACTCATGTCAACCACAGAGTCTGTTAACTCTAATAATTATTTTGCTCCCCTGCTGCTTTATTCTGGCAGAGCCAGACGATTTTACTCTGTAGTGGACCCCCCCCCCCCCCCCATCCACCGCCAAGTCGGTAAAAGGGTTAATGTTGGCTAATTTCAAGCAATAGGCCTATCAGAAAATATATACTGTAAGTAATTAGTATACTAATGGGCGGTCGTTAACGTTATGAAAGTGTTATCAGGCTTTAATGCAGAAGTACAGTCGTAACATATAAACTAGGAAGGTTTAATTGAAAATGAGGTTCTTACAAGCCTTAAGTCAGAACTTTTCCTGTTAAAGCCTTTAGGACAGTTAAGCTATAATTATATAAATCACGTTAGAGAGATCTAGTGACTATGAAACTACATATTAGGTTATTTTAGTAGTTTGTTTAAAGAGCTGCAGAGAACACCCATGTAATTTTGAAAATATTTTTGTAGTTCGTCGTTATTAATTTTGTCCTCAATATGGATTTTTCTACGCGGATCTTTTCTAAGATTTTTGGGTACTTTTGCATTATCCTCCCAACACTAATTTTTTTTTATGGCGGCTAACGCCTGCGGCGGGCTGTTTTTACCGTAACCTAACCTAATACCAACACTAATTTTTTTTATAATGGAAGGAAAATAAAGTACCAAAACCAAACCAACATTATATAAAAAAAATTAGTGTTGGGAGGATAATGCAAAAGAACCGATTTTTGTAGTCCTAATCACAAAGTTTTGAGGTACCTAACTCTCTCTAGACCACCTCTTTAGATTTTAGTTCTATAAGGTAGGGTATATTGAAATAATGCCTACAGCCTCTATAAGTTAGTGGTTATAAGCAGCCAATGAGTGGCAATTTTTAATCAGTAGGCCAGTGTAAATTGTTTACCAGAAATGTCCTTTCAACCTGCTTTTACATTAGATCTCGTGAAAGGGGAGTGATTTGATACTCTATTTTATATAGCAATAGGCCTAGGGACGAACTAGGAAGGAAAAAAACATTTTTGAGAGTATAAAATGATGCCATTATAGCCCATATTTTGCTCACTAATTTAGTCTATTTCGGATATCGAACCAGCAGAAAATTAGCGACAGAATTACATATTACCTACGTAGTCGGACTGGGTGGTCTGACAATGGTTTGCTCCAGGAAGGGCTCCAACTTTTGCTCAGAAATAGCGTTTGTCCGTTGGGGCTTGTTTTTCGGTAACTTTCCCCCTTACCCCCACAAAAAGGTAAAACGGTGGCATTCATTTTCGATTTCTGTACTTTTTATAGGCCTACTTTTGTAGGCTTAGTCAATAAGGTCAACCGTAGGTTAAGTATAGGCATACGTTAAATAGATAGGAAAAAGGTTTGCTGTGAAAGTTATACAGCCTAGCTTAGGTTATGTTAAACCCCGAACCAGATTTACCTTTATATCATCTGATTATTTTTGAGGGACAGTTTGAAATGATAAGCAGAAAGCAGTTATCTCAGTCTTCCGCAGTGGAACATTGTGGTAAGGTGTGAATGCATGCCTCTCTAAAAAGTAGACTATAAATCATTATCATCGCCTTGAATTTAGTAGGTTGAGGCACCTATATCATTGATGGCCTATCCTCTCTTTATATCTGAATTAATAAGGTAATGCGAGCAGTTTAGTCGGCGAATAATTACTCGTATAGGGTTCTGAACTACGCTACGCACGTGTAGAGGCTCGTAAGTGTAATGTACGCGTAAACTTAGCTCGCAAATTTTGCCGGCCTTGTACTGTATTTTCTGTTCATCGAAACATTATATGTTAAGGGTACGCGGGTACTAATTTTATTAGTTAGCTTAATATGCCAAAAAGTAAATATTTCAATAGTTTAAAGTAGTGTACCACTTTGAGGCAAATATGGTATCGTATTACACTCGATTAGGTAAGCTTAAGCTAATTGTTCCATACTGTACGGTATTACATATTTAATGAAGAGCAATATCACAAGCATGGTTTTTATAGGCATTTGAAATTTCCTACATTAAAAAATAGGCTATCATACCAAAATTAAAGACTAACTATTTAATAGCTGCCATTCCTTATGTCTGACAAATTACACACACGGCATAAATTTTTTTCCTTTTACCATTTTCGTTTCTTCTATCATCTTCAGCTTCCAAGTGATGAAGTTTGCCGTTTGCATGGCTTTATAATTTCGTCGATTAGTATCGTACGCTGTGTGTGTGTGTGTGTGTGTGTGTGTGTGTGTGTGTGTACACCCTTAACTGTTACGTTAAGTCTAAACTTTCATTAGATTTTAAGTTGAATTTGGTGTAGCGAATCTTGAATGACCGCATTTCTCTTTATGATCTGTCTGGTTCATCTCGATCACGGGTCAATGACTCCAGAATACCATTAGCATTAGGTATTGCCAGTCGAAGTTATTTTATGCCCGAGCAGGAAATTGAGTCGATCATCTGTAGCTTCATACTCGTGCAATATGCCATGGCAACCATTCATTTCGGTGAAGTCGCCCGTTTTATAGACTTATTCAGAATGTGGAAAATAATTGGAAGATCGAGCAATTGAGTCCCATAATGACATTGCGAAAGGGACGCATTTATTTGACTTTTTTTTTAATACGTGACTATCCATTATAAGATAGAAAGACAGGCCAGATTTCCCAAGGTCGATAGGCCTACCTAGGTTTTATTTACTAGGTTAGATTATTTAAATGTTTATTCTTAAGTGTTGCTAAGTACTCTAGCCTGCTGGTACGGGGAAAAAGTTGCCGTATTCTGTCTGCTTCAGCGTTTCATAAATCAAAATGTTAATGCACAGTATTGTCAATTGAAACTCGTAGGCGTCGGACTGTAGTTATATATACGTTACTGTAGGCAGCGTAACTAAGTACAGTAACACTACCTATTGAAAGTGTTTCAAGTTTCTCCCATCACCCTCGCTCGTTTCGTACCGGGGGCAGTTTTTCACTTTTCGTGGTTGGTATAACGAACGCGCGTAAGTGATGATGTCTGATCTCGATTTATCTTTTCGTTTGTGGTGCTTCAAGATCATTAATTTAAGCTTGTCAGACAGCATATGGTGGTGTTCACTTCTTTTTCAGCGAGTTAGATTGCCTCAGACGGCGGAACCCACGTGGTTCTAGGCTTAGGCTTAAAGTAACTGCCGAAGTACGACGACAATTATATTTTGGAATATAGGTACCGTAGTCTCGATCCAGAATCCGCTCCATATATGGAGGGCCTCTACACTAATCAAATGCAACGAGGTTTCGCGAGAAGAGGAAATATTGAGTAATGTGGATGCCAAATTTAAGGATTATTAATAATAATTCTAATCTGTTCAGTTATTATTAGCCTAAAGGTGATGGGTCAGTTGTTTTGGTATATTGTGTAAGGCTTTATAAGGGCCAGTTTAAGACACGTCCGTTTTTTTTAAATGATATTCTATCCCTTTGAGTGTTTTAATACTAATAATTTCGTCTAAAGAGCGAAGACCCGGTTAGGACTCCTTTATTTTACGCAATGCGCTTTTAATGGGCATAAAGTAGATCGCTTATGGAGTTACGCTTCTAAGTCTAGTTTTAAGGTTATATCCAAATATAGTCAATGAACGCTCGGGATTCGGCGTACGTTTCTTTGTTGAACGTGACCAATGTGGTGTAGCCATCCCAATAATAGTTAGGGCGGAAATAGTTACATTTTCTTGATTTACTAATTTTTATAGACCCTTTAAAAGGATTCGAGCAATGAGTACCCAAGAACAATCTTGGGGTTTTATTAAAAGAAATGGTTTCTAACTAACCCGTAATACTTTTAAAAGGGAAAATTAGTTTATTCCAGTTTACGAAGACATGGTTTTGGGGGGGGGGGGGGGGGTCGAGCCCGTTTACAATCATCGTGAGAGAGAGGGGAGGGGGAGAGAGAATATAAGGTGGGGGCGGAAGAGTTTTCATTCTATAAGTTTTTGTTAGTCTCGTTAAGATCAAAGGTGAAAATAGACAACGTCACTGTGGATGGCCTTAATCTAACCTCTCGGTAGCACGGAAAACTTAGCAGTGTATAGCGTGACTATTTATCGTACCGTTTGTACTTGGCTTCAGCTGTAGCATTATTATTCACAGCCATTAACTTAAATATGGGTCGGTAAGAGACCAAAAGGCTACCGTCCCTTATTGAAGTGGTAGTTTGCAGTTTGCTAATTTTAGCTATGTTTACAGTAACGAGTAGGAACCAGATGTTGCTTAATTTTATGAAGTAATTCGATGATAAAGTATAAAAATGAGTTCGTCTGATAAAGAAAGATCCGCAGTGGAAATATTTAGTTGCTTTGAGGCCCCACTTTCATTTGTTACTAAGGCGAGAGCCAGTCTTGTTGGCTGAGAATAGAGCTTCTCCCATGTATGGATTGGCAGTTGGTCCGCTCAATGCCTATGATATTTTCAGATCGGGAAATTTACTAAAATGGTTCTTCAGTTTATAAATTAAGTAAATAGTAAGTTTTGGAGACACCAGTTTTTGGATCCCTCATTGTCCGAAAGTTGATAACACGAAATAACTAACCAACCTAGAATAACCACATAACCGAGTGTAACCTAATCATGATAGGAGAATCGTCCTAATTGGACTGAAATATGAAGTGGGCGTGTAATCGGTCTGGTGTCCCTGAAACTTAATATTAGCCATAAATTCGGGTACACGGGGCTAGTTCGACCTCGAGAGTCTGAGTCCCATGGGGAGGGGACCATAAATGCTCCCACTTCTGGCTCCCCCAATGCCGATACCGAGAACGCAGACCCAGGCAGCGGGTCTGGTTTTGCTACTGCTCATGCGAGATGTTCTGGGCTCTGCCTGGTTCACTTTTCTTAAATTCCTGCCTTTTCTCAAATTTTCTCTAAAACTCTCCTCCTCACTGAAACTCGGATACCTGTGACGACTAACAGCAACCCCTTTTCTGTACCTTCTTACTTTATACTCGGTTTCATTCCAGAGGTGGATGTTTAGTGTATGTACGTAACGACTTAACTTGCTCTCGTATTCCCGAACTTGAATCCTCCAAATTCTGTACCCCCTGGCTATGGCTTTCATGTCAATTTCAAACTAAATAAATCTGTACTCTCTACCTTTCTCCCTATTCTACTAACTATCCAGAACTATTTGACTACTTTACTCCCAAAGTGGCATACATTCTATCCCACTTTCATTTTGCTGAAGTCTCCATTTTAGGAGATTTCAATGTTCATCACCTTTGGCTTTCCTCCTATTTCACTGATATCCCTCGTAAATAACTTACAACTTCTCAATCCTGAATGACCTAGAGCAGATTGTACAGCACCCTACTTGTATCCATGATTGCCATCGAGATAGGCCGAATATTCTGGATTCTGGATTTATTTCTCACCGCTCATCATTCTTACTCAGTCAAACGTTTTTCTCTGTTGGGCTGCTGCGACCACAATCTTGTATCCGTTTCCCGTCCTGTCGCTCCAGTTCAACCTTTGGATCTTCCCAAGAGAAGACAGACGCCTTTGGCACTTTGGCGCCGCTGTTGGGAGGATCTTAGGCAATGATTACTGCTTCGGTGGCCGGGGCCTCCGATTTTGCTGAACCCATAAAGGTGGTGATTCTGTCGGGCATGGAAGCGTACAAATCATGACTCCAGATTCCTGGGATCTTGGGAGCATTGCTCCAGTAAATTTGACCATGAGAAAAAGTAAATTTGGGTTTGGGTTTTGTTCATCCGCTAGACGTTATGCAATTTTTTTGCGTATACGTTCTTGTACAAACCAATTTTTTTAAATTACAAATTTAGTTATTTTAAGTTTAGTTGGTAATTCCATATTTAACAATTATTTTTATTTTTTGTTAAGCTTCAATGTTTTGATAATTAAAATTTTATTAAAACGTATATTTTTTTAATATAAAATTATCAGGATTGGACTATGTTCCATTGATCTCGGCCAGGTTTGATAAATTGGCCAGATAATTACTTGTGCGGTTTTAAGTAATCACCATGACTCTAGAATTGAAAAGTTTAGTCAAGTTTAAACTTACTTTTACTTACTCTTCCTTACTTTTACTAAGTTTAAAGCACTTACTTTTACTTACTTTCATTGTACTATATTTACTTACTTTCATTGTACTATATTTACTTTTACACACTTTTACCATACTATATTTACTAACTTTTACTTATTTTGTATTTTTTCAGGTAGTCAATAATCAATAATGGATCCTAATATTGATGAAGTTGGAGAGAAAAGTGAGGGTGTTAAAAGGGGTTACTTTTGTGGTCAATGCAAGAACAAATATTCAAAGAAGCAAAACTGGGAGGAACATTTTAATTCCAAAAAAAATATTTGTTACAATACAAGAGGTCCCAGAGTTTGGGCCCACAGCTTAGATATTGCAGTAAAGAAATACCAGGATGAAGTGCAGCAAAGAGATACGGCAAAGCAGTCATTTAGTTTGTTCACAAAATGTGCTAGTGCTAGACCTCAGAAAAATGAACCAACTTCTTCAACTGCTAATCTAGAAAATGAAACTTTTTCACTAGATGTTTCACAGACTGAAGAAAGTGCTTCTCCTCCACCTAAGAAACAAAAGGTAAGTGAGGAATCTGCGCATCAGACTAACAAAACTGCTTTAGAGGAATTTGAAAATTCCCAAATCCAGAAGACATTGAATGCAATTTTGCGCCTAACAAAAGAAACTCACCAAGCTGTTGTGGTTAATAAAGAGAAGTCAAAATATGCCTTGAAGTTCAAGTGTTGCATCCAAATCTAATAAAGCAAAAAGCAACAAATTTGACATTTCCATAGCCCATTTAAGCAAGTGTAAATCAATACAAGAAATCCTGAACAATGATTTGATCAAATCTACATTCAAATTGGTGGAAAAGAAGGATCTAGGGCATGCTGATGATTCATTTTCAGTACCAAGTGATATAATGGAAAACATTGCAAATAGTGACACTAATATGCCTGATGTAGATATAGCTGTTGAGGAGGAGGATGATGATAATCAAGAAGATATTGATGATGCTTCTGATGATAAAATGTTTACATTATATTGCATAGCTTGCACAGACCCCAAAGCATGTGCTTCAGACAAACATTCTAACATAAAAGGTTACTTCAATGTTAAAGATTTAACCTATGTATGCAAACAAGGAGAAAATCAAGAGAGATGGTTTAGAAATCTGAAAACCCACCTGAAGAGACATTTAATTAAACTTCAGCATCATCAAAGAGCTGCTGTTTATGAAGTGATGAAAACATCTCGGAACACTACTAAACGCATAGAAGACTTATGTGGCAACATCATATACTACATAATGAAAACAAACACTGCATGGGCTCTATATCCAGTACTTCTAGCTGTATTACATAGGTCAGGTTGAGGTTGGAAATTTGAATCATAGCACACATGCGTGCGAGACAATTTGTGAGCTATTAGATAATCAACTTAAAGAACAAACTGTAAAGTGGTTCTTAGAATAAACTTTAGTAACAATAACAGCTGACATTGGAACAATTTTGGGATTAAGCATGCTAGTTGTATTAGTTATGAGTGAAGAAGATAAGAGTGTAAAACTTGCTGGGATAAATTTAGTACGCAGCAAATCAGGAGTTTATTTGGCCAATGAAATTTTTGATCTGTTGAAGTCTCCTAATCACTTGAAACTATCTGAAGAAGCAATTAAATCCAAGGTATCTGGAATGGTTGGAGATGGGGCTTTTTGTAAGGACAACGAGCCATTTAAAAACGAAATGAAAAAGTTGTTTGGAGAAAATTTCAAATTTCGATGGGACTTAATGCATCTTGTGAACAGAGCCCACGTTGATGCATTGAAGAAAATTTGTAAACTAAGTGAGCTTTTAGACTTTATTCAGAATCACACTTCAAATCTGAGATCAGGCCTTGACTATACCAATATGGTTCTTGACAATATCATTGGTTTTAAGAGACCAAAACTCAAATCTGATACTCGCATGGTTAATTACGAATTTGATCAATTTGACAGATTTGTGGAAAATTGTTTTTTTTTTATCATCCACAAGAGAAAGAAATTAGTGCCAAGTTCTATGTATTGATTTCCTATGTAAAAGATTATGTTGCAAGTAGCTCAAAAAACCACAGTTAGTGCAGAATTTGTAGAAAATATATTTTATAAAGGAGGGAAAACTGTTATGTTAAGAGTGATGGAAACAATTTCCAAATTAGCTAATGGAGGATGCAAATGATGTAGTTTCTGAATTTAAGCACGATACCACAGGGCAGCAAAAGGAACTAACAGCTGAGGATTACATCTAAATGAAGTTTACAAATACATCAAGAAACGTTCTGATTACTACCAGGTTGCTGAAGTTGCTAGACCATCCAGAACCAGATCTGAAAGTAGTTTTACAAAAGACTCTGTGATAAATTGGCTGACAGAATATATAGAACAGCTGTGGAAAGGAATCGCAGAGATATTAAAGCATTTTGATAAAGATGGATCAACTGCCTGGAGTGAAGCACCAGCTGAAGGGACATTCTCCATTCTTGGTTACATTGTTGAACACAGGATCCATTAAGCCATCTCATTTGACTAAGCTGTGCAGAATTGTGAAGGAGGGTCCAGCTCCAGGCACTAGATCTGCTGTAATGATCACACAGAAAGCCATTGATCAGTGGCCAAGCATACATGGCGGTAAATTCACAACAAATGCCTACATGCAAGGTCTAACATCGTCCACTGTTGCTGCTGCAATGAATAAATAAACTTAAGGTGAGTTATAAACTGTACATTATTGTATTATTATGTTTAGCTAAAACAATTTGTAATTGGTATGTCGTCAATTCAAGAGTTTACTATCATTAACCTATCTAGTGGTGTAAGGGAAAAAAAGTAAATTCAGAGCTGTGCTCCAGTAAATTTTTTCAAATATGGAGTCATGGCGTACATTCCATATTCTGTTCCTCTGTTGATGCCAAAAAAGAGAAACTTTTAACTTTGCTTGTTCTAATGGTATCCGCAACAGAGAGGAGGAGGCTTTCAGAAAGTACCGTCGCCATGCAGCTCCTGACTCTCACTTATCTTATACTTCTCCCCAGAATCGTGCAAAGTCTGTTCTTCGACTCTCCAAACATTCCTTTGTCAGACAAAAAATGTATAAACCTATCAAATTCTAATTATTTTTGCACTTTCTGGCACCCAGCCAAGAACCTCTCCAAAAACTTTACTTCTTTCCTTCCTCTTTTCTATTCCGACGACTTAGTTTGCCGTCTCTTCTGATAAAGCTGAACTCTTCACAATTGCTTTGATTTAGTCTCTAAAGTTTTTTAATCCATCCTTTAATCAATCGTTAATCTTCTTTCATTTCGTCAGTATGGGTTCCGAAAGGGACGCTCTAATGGCGATCTTGCATATCTCTGTTGGTCATCCTACTTTCGAGATGTCAGTGAAACGTTTGTTGTTGCGCTGGACTTGTTACTTTTGATAGTCTGACACAAATCTTTAATTCCAAAACTGCCCTCCTTCGGTTTCTATCCTTCTCTCTGCTTTTATGTCTGATTTTCTTTCTGGCCGATCTATAGCTGCGGTTGTGAATGGCCTGAATGGCCAGTTCTCCTAAAACTATTAATGGTGGTTTCTCAGGGTTCTGTCCTGTCACCCACTGTCTTCCCTTTATTTATCAATGATCTATTAAGTCACCTTTCCTGTCCTGTCCACTCCTATACCAATGATTCCACTCTTCGCTTTACGAAACGTCCCTCTCAACAATCACTCCATGCCCCGCGTGGAACAGGTATGATGTCTTGTCCGCACCTACACGGAGTACGCTTTTCATGTGTGGGGTGTCGGGATGTACCGGATCACAATATAACCGGATATCTGGCTTTTTATTTTGGTCCGATATCGGATAATCCGGCCCGATCATGTATTCTTTAGGGCATAAAATTTTAAAACTTGCAATTTAACTAGTGGTTTAATAAACTTTTATGGTTCCTACTAATTTTACAAAATCATTATTCTAAAAAAAAAATGCAAATTAGAAATTTTGTTTATTCAATAAAAAAAATATTCATAAACCGAAAATGATATATATCGGAAGATCCCGGGTTCGATTCCCGGGCGGTTACCTCATTTTTTCATTTGTTCGTTCTCCCTCATCTTGCGCGGAATGTTCTCCTATACAAGCGTCGTTCTTTACGTGTGTGTGTATATATATATATATATATATATATATTTACTGTAAATGATAAATGTGTGATAAATGTTATTTTTCATTGTTTTCAATAATTTCATATTTTTCGTCTGGCATTAGCCATAATAAAATAAAGTACACACAAAAATTTGAAATATGAAGTTTATCAGGAAAGTGTGATTAAAATGTTAATTAATTATCCGGTATCCGACCGAATCATACTTGATATCCGGTATCCGGCCGGATACTGAAGTGGCCGGATTGGCCGTGATCCAGTATCCGGTGCATACCTAGTGGGGTGGCTCAATCCACACAACTCTACTTGACCGGTTGGAATCAAAGGCTCTTCGTCTCATCAATTCCTCACCACTTACTATCTTCAATCCCTCTCTTCGCCGCAGTGTTGCCTCGCTCTCTCTACTCTCGCTATTATAACTGACACTGCTCTTCTAAACACTAACTGCATGCCTCCTCCTTTAAGGAGAGTACGCAGTATCTGACTTTCTACACATCCTCATTCTTTTTCTGTCCAACTCTCTAACGCAAGGGTTAATCGGTATTTTCAGTCTTTCATCTACTCGACCGGTCAACTGTGGAACAATCTTCCTCAATCCATCTTTCCCCGTCTGTGACCTCCAATCTTTCAAACGTAGGGTTTCCAGGCGTCTCTAAAGCCCTGGACCTTGATTTTGGTTCTCTCTTATGCGGAGGGGGGGGGGGGTTATGGGCATTCGCCCTTGGCCCCTTCTTCCTGCATAAAGAGTTAATTATACCTATTGACCTCTAATTTTGCCTAATGGGCCTTAGCTTGGGCCTATTGCTCTATGTTCATTAACTTGTAGTACCCTTTTCACATTAGCTTGTTCCTTTATGAAACTGCTATTACTATAGGACTTCGTACGGGCCGTTTTACCATGGAAAGACTTTTAAATAAAGTTTATGCAAGATCCAAATCCACTACTGAATAGTTTTCTTTTTTATATTCCGTTAAAGTAGGACGAGTCTTGTTCCACTCAATGTGTGAGGAGGAGGAGGAGAGCTCGTAAATATGGGTATAATAGAAGTGCTTTTACTCTAATTTCTACCTTATTCACACGACTATTTTTTGCAGTGAATTCGATCACTAGGAACAAATGCTAGACTTGACATTTGTGAAATGGATATTACGTTAGGCTGCCATATTTGTATGATACAGATATGAATTTAGTAATTTACCAGCAGTGTTGGGCACTAAAGCGTTAATCCGATAACAGTTAATTAACGAAGTTAACTTTTTTAACGGACTATTAACGGAAGTTAATTTCCATTTATCGTTATCGGACCAGTAAACTTCCGATAACTCTATATTTAGTCTGTTAAAGTCCGTTAACACGTTAACTGCGAGGAGTCATTCACGGAAGATCACCGCTCCGCGAATGAATTCAAACCGCCATAACTTCAGCCTGCCAATTCCGTCCTCTGCCGCAGTGGAACGGCTCTTCTCTCTCGGCAAGGACATCCTGAGGCCCAAGAGGTCAAGACTGGCAGTTGGGCCTAACCTTGAGAAGTTGGTCTTTCTGAAGGGCAACCAGCACATTGTGTGTCTAATAAATGTGCCTAAAATTTAATTTTACCTTTCAGTTCCCGCCATAATAATTCTCTGGTAAATTAAAATTTAGTCAATGGTTAGTAGTTATAAGGGTTTCAAAACATGTAATCAGTACATTTTTTATTAAAAATAAAAAAAAAGTTGCAAAACTTGATAAAAATAGTTAAATACCTATTTATTGTTGGATTTTGCATAAATAAACATTTTCTATGGGTTTTAAAGCTTTTTTCCTTGATTTTTTAAATGTTAGTAAATAAATAGTTATCGTTAACGGATTATCGTTAACTTCCGTTAACTTTGTAGTAAAATTATCGGATTATCGTTATCGAAGTTAACTTTTTGGTTAACGGTGCCCACCACTGTTTACCAGTCAGTTTCCATTTACTGATATCCTGTCCTCGCAGAGCTTATGCTGTTTGGTTTGGTGTTTGGTGGTGTTTTGGGGTTCTCAAACTCCTTCGTAATGGTGAAAGTTAGAGGGGACTTGCAGCTTTAAGCGGGATCCGAACTACGGCTCGCTAAATATCATCATAATCATTTGAAGGCGGAGAGCAGTCACCCATCCAACTACTACTACATCGTGTTCTTTCGCAACGTGGCCACAATGTAGCCTGTAGCCCACGAAATATTCGCATCTCGCATAGACTATCGGTCAAAGGGATGCTCCCTGTAAAGTCAGTTTGGCCAGTAAATTAAAATTCTGTGTATTATGTTTGTTAGCCTGTATGTTTATATACCATTATTGTCATCTCCAAACTTCCCTTAATTAAGACTTCAGCCTGATGCTTTAAAAATTTAGCCTCAGGTTTGAGAGAAACCCGATGTAGAAACGAAGATAAGGTTATCACCACTAAACTTCGCAAACATTATTAAGATCGTAATTATCGTTTGCCTAAGGATACGTGAGGGTAAGATTACCAGATTTATTTAAAACATTTACGAAAAATAAAGATAGTTCCCCCTACCTCCCCCAACTTCGTATAATAACTTAGCAGTAGACCGTTTTTAGCTTCAGTTTGTATTGTAGGCTAGCACAAGCTCTAAAAGAGGTCTATACTCGTATTACAAAATATTGAAGATAATTTTCCAACACGTTTATTTACAAAGGCCAGTCATGTACAGCCTTAGGCAGTACTTCTCTGATTTTCCATGGAATGATTACTGCTTTTGTGGCCGGGGCACCTCCAAGTTCGCAGAGCGCACTACGGAAGTGATTCTCTCGGGAATGGAGGCGTACATTTCATATTCTGTTCCTACTACGACTACTGCAAAAAAAAAAAAAAAATTAGTTAACTGCTTGTTCTAATGTCATCCGCAACAGAGAGGAGGCTTTCGGAAGATACCGTCGCCATCCAACTCCTGACACTATTTAGCTCCGGAATCGTGCAATATCTGTTCTTCGGCTCTCCAAAAATTCCTTCGTCAGACAAAAATGTAAAAACCCATCAAATTCTAAAATTTTATTTTTGCTCTTTCTGGCACCCAGCCAAGAACCTCTCCAAAAACTTTACTACTTCTTTCCCTCCTCTTTTCTATTCCGACGACGCACTTTAGTCAGTTGCCGTCTCTTCTTCTAATAAAGCTGAACTCTTCGCTCAAATTTTGGTCTCCAGCACACCCCTGGGCGATTCCAGTGTTCCTCCATCTCCTCCCTCTGACTTAATTGTTTGAAATTTTAATCTCTCTCAAAGATGTTTTTTCTGTCCGATCTGGGCTCAACTCTCGGAAGGCGTACGGTCTTGATGGTGTCTCTTGTTCTCAAGAACTGTGCTTCTGTGTTGACACCCTGCCCAGGCATATGGTACTCTTTCGTCATTATCTTTTACCTGGTACTTTTTCTTCCTGTTGGAAGTTCGCTTTCATTCAGCTTGTCCCAAAGAAGGGTGACCGCTCTCAACCCTCCAACTATCGTCCAATTGCTTTGATTTCTTTCCTTTCCAAAGTTTTTGAATCTATCCTTAATAGAAAGATTCTTAAACATCTCTCTACTCGCAATCTTTCAGATCGTCAGTATGGGTTCCGCAAGGGAGGCTCTACTGGCGGTCTTACATACAGTATATGACTGTTGGTCATCCTCTTTTCGGGATTTCGGTGAAACATTTGCTCTTGTACTAGACATATCAAAAGCTTTTGCTAGTCCGACACAAATCTTTAATTTCCAAATTGCCCTCCGGTTTCTATCTGATCTATTAAGTCTCGCTTCCCGTCCTGTCCTATCCTATCCAATCCTATACCGATGATTCCACTCTTCACTTCTCCACCCGCTTTACAAAGCATCCCTCTCAATAATCACTCCTTGCTTCCCGTATGACGGCTATGATGCACCTGACCTCGGATGTTTCTACTATCTCTGACTCGGGTGGAGAAAACCTCGTGGCTTTCAGTACCTGTAAAGTTCAGTTACGCCATCTGTCTATTCGTCACAATCTTTCGCACGACTCTCCCCTTACCTTCAACAATACACAACTCACTTCTTCCTCTGTAACGCAAGAATCGGTATTTTTAATTTTTCATCTTTCATCTTAACCTGTCAACTCTGGAACAATCTTCCTCACTCCATCTTTCCCCTTGTCTTGGAACAATCTTCCTCACTCCATCTTTCCCCTTGTCTATGACCTCCAGTCTCAAACGCCGAATGTCCAGGCATCTCGAAAACCTTGGACCTTTATTTTAGCTCTCTTCCTCTATTGGGAGACGGGGTGGCGTTTTTGCCGCATCCGCCGCCTGGCCCCTCCTTCCTGCATAAAAAAAGTCTGCCGCATAAGATTTCGAAAGTATTTTAGTTTGTATTTCAGTTTGTATTTCCTTGTATATACGAAATTTCATGGCAAATTTCCTTATACACGAAATTTCATGACAAAAGTGATTAAAAATTAAGTTATTCAAGAAAGATACAATAATTTTAAGTGAAACAAAACATCCGCTATATTTTACGTCTATAAGAAATTTGTATAAACTCAGTTTGGAGTTAGGTGGTAAATATGTTTGGGGGCGAGGGGTGTTACTGGATGTTGAACATCGGCATTGGGGAGCCTTGAGACAAAAGTTATTATAAGAACATACTTTTTTTTTTTAATTAACGGAGTCGTACCATTGTTTCTCATTAGCGGAAAACCCACATTAACGTTACTTTTAGATATTTAACATTACTTCAGGGTTACGTTTCTGACATTTTAACTTACGGAAACTTTAAAAATGTTAGATATGAATGAGTTTCCTACCAAACCCAGCTTAGGTAATGTTAAAACTATAAAATGATTAAAAAAATGTCAACATTCAAAAGCAAGTTACTTTGACAGTATCAAATGTATGAATTATCTTAAGGCGCATTTCTAATAAAGAAAATAATATATATCTTGTAATTTAATGTTGCATCTATCTCTAAATTCAAACAGTGCAACGCTGTTCTTATACGTTCGTTTGAAGTTACTGCATCGTATCTATGACACCATTGACCGACTTTCCACAAAATCGGCATCTTTTTCCACAAAGGTTTCGTAGACTTCATTATTAAGATATTGAAATCGTTAAATTTATTTTTTTTAACCACTAGGGTTCTATGGAATATGGCATGCCATAACGAGCTTATCCCCACAATTTTTGCCCATAGGTTAGTGTATCAACTCTAAAAATATTGCGCGTGCGAGCAAAGGTGATCGAAGTGAAAATGTTCTCTAAACATAAGCTGCTAATATTTAAACATAAGCTAATAATATTATCTTTAAAAAAAATTGCTATTATTAATAGTATTAGTAATATTAGTGATGATTTCTAAAATCATGTCTTTTCAACCAATTATGATGAAACTGGAGAGTAATGTTCTTCTGATTGATTATCATTTTGGAAAAATTACTTACACCTACTCGGGGCATCCCATCAAAGTGCGAAAAACGTCACCAAAGATTGCGGAAGAAAAAATCTTAAAATATTTTCATATGCTCCCCTACTTTTCAAAAATTCATATGGTATATCTTGGCTATGCGCGGTTTATGACTCATTTCTTTTTGAAGGAGACCCCACACATTGCCTGTTTTCTCTAGTTAGTGATTGCTTCTACACAAACGCCTATTATAACTATGCAAACATGTGGGGTATCATTCGAAAGATCTTACAGAACCCTAAAACATTATCATGTTTAAAATTAAAAATATTTGTTTATAAACCCTTCAGCTTCAGTTATAGGTTTTCGTGAATTACTGTACGACGTAAACAAAAATCAATACAGACTCGAAATATTAAACTAAAAAAAAACGTATAGAACAAATATAAAAAAATTTCATCCGCTTTTGAATGACACTGTAGTTGTTATTTACATCTATCTGTTACATCTATCTGTGCCTTCCTCTCTAATTTACTTTCTGGCCGATATATAGCTCCGGTTGTAGACGGCCACTATTCTCCTAAAGTTATCAAGTGCTATTCCTCAGGGTTCTGTCCTGTCACCCACTCTTCCTTTTATTTATCAATGATCTATTAAGTGGCACTTCTTGTCCTGTACACTCCTATGCCGATGATTCCAATCTTCACTCTCCACCCGCTTCACAAAGTGTCCCTCAACAGTCGCTCCATGCTTCGCGTAGGAAGGCTATGGTACACCTAACCTGATCTTTCTGCCATTTCTGATTGAGGCAGGGAAAACCACGTGGCTTTCATTGCCTCAGAAACTCGGTTCCTCCATCTGTCTACTCGTCACTCTTCCACACGACTATCCCTTTACCTTCAACAATATACAACTCAGTCCTCCTTCTTCTCTTGACATTCTTGGTTTCCTTTTCTTGTGATCTTTCCTGGAAAAAATATACTCTTTCCAAAACGGCTTCTAAGAGGTCAGGTGTGTTGTACCGGCTCCGCAGTTTCTTCACCCCTACTCGCTGTCTTTGTACAGGGTGTTCTTGTCCGACCTTATATGGAGTACGCTTCTCGTGTGTTATATGTGGCTCTACCCACAGCCGTACTTGATCGGGTGGAATCAACGGCTTTTCGTCTCGTCTCTTCAACACCTCTCTCTTTGCCGTAATATTGCCTCCCTCTCTTTACTATCGCTATTTAACGGACATTGTTCTTCAGAACTCTGTAACTGCATTTCTCCTCCCTTGGGAGAACACCCAGTACCAGACTTTCTGCACATTCTCATTCCTTTTTTGTCCAACTCTATAACGCATGAGTTAATTGGTACTTTCAATCTTTCATCTACTCAACCGGAGAACTCTGGAACATTCTCAATCCATCTTTCCAGATGTCTATGACCTCCAATCTTTCAAACGCAGTGTGTCCAGGCATCTCGGAAAACCTTGGACCTTGATTTTGGCTGTTCTATTGGGGGGGGGGGGTCGTTTTTGTGGGCAATCGCCTTTGGCCCCTCCTTCCTGCTTAAAGTATATATATATATATATAATATATATATATATATATATATAATTTATCACTTTGGTGAAAGTTCGACCATGTATTTGCTGCAGAAATTCTTGCCTTTTCGCTCTCAACCAAAATAATTTGAAATATTTGTTTTTAAGGGATTTCAAATTTGGTATCCAACATTAAAATAGAAACTAAGACCAATCACTGAACTCGAAGAGTTCCGCAGATTTTGTTTTTCTACGATAAGTATTGGAGTAGGTAGGTAATCGGAGCAGAAATGTTCATTTTTCGATTCCAGGAAAATAGTTTGAAAGGTTTATTTTTGGAGGGAATCTCTCCACATTAGGTGTCTATTAACCGGCTGTAACATTAAAGACAGAAGGAGAGAGCCCATCTAGTTATATATATATATATATATATATATATATATCGGTGGTGTAGTGGTTAGCGTAGCTGACTACGAATCCATCGGCCCTGGGTTCGAGACCTGACGGCATCCGGCGCGCAGCAAAACCCAGCTGTTCATCCTTCCACACAATAAAAAAAGTGGTTGGTAGATAAATGGGTACCCTAGGTGGCCTAGTGGTTAAGACGCTGGGCTCCTGATGCGGCGTGGTTCGGATTCCACGTTAAACTGTAGGTCTAAGGTGGAGTGAAAAGCTTGACCTTCGTCAGAATGAACAATTCGGGCGGAAGCTAACCAAAGGTGTGTATATGTATATATATATATATATATATATATAATATCCCTGCTATCCCCGAGCAACAAGGCCAGCTGTTAGGTACTGTGTTACAGATACTCTATTTTAGTATATTCGAGGAAAAAAAATAGTTTTCACCTCACCCTGAAGTTTGGACCATCCACGAAGTTTCTTCGCATACAACGGTAATCATCATTTGTCCCACTGCGCTGTCTCGGACGTGAACGCGGTACTGGTGATATTTACTGTCGAAAGTTTGGTATCTGCGACTTTGGTGTTCCCATTGATGGGATTTGTCCTGAATGCGTTAGAAAGTGTTACGCGCTGTATAAAAAGACATTTAAAAATAAGTGAAGAATTTTTCAAAGTATTTTTGTTCTATATATGGAAACTGTAAAGTAACTAGACTGGAACCAAATAGGCCAAAACTTCGCTTTATCTAGGTCAGGTCAACTTGTGTGTGTGTGTATATATATATATATATATATATATTATATATATATATATATATACCGTGAACAATTATTATTCTTATTAATAGTTTTAAAGGTGTTTTTAGTAAGCCCAAAATATATTGTTATTAGCATAAAAATTAAGTTACACAAATTTAGTTTTAATTAGTTGAGAATGTTGCATGAATGTTTCTGTAAAGCACTTTTTTTGAGGGGGGGAGGGGTGCGCACGAGTCAAGTGATGGTGGAGGTGAATTGATTGTCTTTTGCAAGGTTTTAAGGTGTCTGTAAACTTTTCCTGATTAAAATGTTTCAGGTATTTCAGCTACCATTCCAGTTTTTTTTTCCGGAAAGATTATGCAGTGCTACTGTGCAATTTATTTTAAAGTTTGGAGGTGGTCTATCTTCCCCCTTACCCCCACCTTCCTTTTACAGTCGACTTTGGGTTTGTTCCATACAGGATAGCCATGAAGCCCACCCTTTGCATGAAAAACAAAAGCAACGTACAGATATGCTGTAATTTCACTGCAAAGGGACTTTGTGGCCACTGTAGGTGGATGGGTGAGAGTCCTCTTAGTTCGGATGATGTTAGCGATCCTTAAACAGTTTGAGTCCACGTACAGCTGTAGGCAGGAGTGTAAATAGTCGTATATCATTGTTACAAGAAATAAATGTAGGTGGCAGAAAGAAATCGGGACAAAGGATTAAAAGAAAGAAAAGGAGACAAAAAATGGACTTGTTTAAACATATTTATGAAAAAAGACCCCCTTTTTAAAAGTAAGGGTGATGGGTAAGCGGAATTAAAAAAATAAAAAAAAAATGTAACGTTTTGCCTTTAAGAGGAGAGTATTCTGGCAGAAAGGATTTCCTACTTTCTTCAAGTTACAAGAAAAAAAAAAAGAAAAAAAATTTACACACGTGTATGGCTGTAGGTCCCCCTCCATCACATGAACTTTGCCATTATGGAAGAATTAAACCATTGCTTTTTGCAGTTTAAACTTTGCGACCTTTTTCCAGCATTGTTCCTTGATAATACTAATCATCTCTAATTTTTACATCATTTTTTTTTTCATTGTAGGAAATAATTTAAAATTTATTTTTGAAGCCTATTTTCGGGTCTTATTTTTATGGGTTTAGTCGCGTGATTGCTGCAGTTTTGAAGTTAGAATTACTTTTATTTTGCTATCTCGCGTTCATTTTTGATAACCGCTTTAAATGAATGCCGTGTTTAGTAGGTAGGCCTTTGGGAATTTTTAGATGATGGGTGGTGAAGTACGTGAGTATATTTGTATAACTTTATTTCTATATACATTTTTAATGAAAGCGCACTATTGTAACTCAATGTAGAATCTTTGCTCAAACTTGGTCTTGTCAGTCTTTACAGTTTTCTTGTTTGATGTTGATATCATATTTCCTCGGAAGTAATTCTCGTCGCGTATTGTTTACATTTTAATGAATGGTCAAGGCAGTCTTAATTATAGTTTGAGGGGAAGCAAGATAGAAGAATTTCATATTTTACACGCCCTACCATTCCACCTATACGCCCATTTCAGGGTATGAGCAGCTCGCAGCAGCAGCAGCGCCAAGTAAATAGGGGTT
The DNA here is from genome assembly GCA_023014485.1 of Bathynomus jamesi. Classification (NCBI taxonomy): domain Eukaryota; kingdom Metazoa; phylum Arthropoda; class Malacostraca; order Isopoda; family Cirolanidae; genus Bathynomus; species Bathynomus jamesi. The sequence goes on from JAJOZX010000232.1 coordinate 250,500, forward strand.
AGTGTATTGACGAGACTTCGTACGTAGTTCGTCGCCACTAAACGCAACCATGCTGTGTTTAGTTCAAAGAATATCCAAATTCGTATTCAATGTTTGCTATTTTCTTAGTTTGTATTCCACTTGTTCCCATGTATTATCTTATCAGTTTCGATGCATGATTCTTCGGGACCAAGATGTACCATTAGCTCATTTCCTCCCAAGTAGTAGTACTGTAGTAGTAATCTTTGGGGTAATTTCGCTTTCTTCGGAACGGCGGAAGTCTTGTAACAGAGCTTTCTCGTGGTCATGTCGCAACACTTCCCATAAAACCAGCGAAGTTAGGCTAATTAACATTGGGTCTGCGTAGTAGGTGGATGGATGACTAAATTGACTATGCTCTGCGTCACACGAGCTTTGCCATTTCGAAGGGGATTAACCCCAAAGCATTCGTGTGACGGAGGGGATCTACAGCTTGATGCGGGACCCGAACCATCTACGGGTTGCTACATCGTTTGTACGCGGATGACGACGTCATCCACCCAACCACTGAACAGACTTAACGTTGCTTAACCATGCCGATCTAACGAGAAGGGATTTTGCGGGCTAGCCGTAACATAGCTCATTATTTTTTTTAAGTCTATCGTAACTCGGGTCACTGGAATTTTTCTCTTGAAAAACCATTTTTAATTCGTTTAAAGAAACTTTCGTATCCTTTTTTTAACATTCGTGAACGATGTGTTAGTGTTAAGTCGTGTTAATATTAATTCAACTATCGAATATATTAGGCTTAACTGTGTACTAACACTCATTACGTACGAGTGTTAATTCACCGTCATATAAATAGTGACATTACTTTAATTCCGGTATTGTCAACATCTTTAAATATTAATTTTGCATTTAATATAATTTTTTATATAGAAACTCAAACTTTCGTGGAAAAAAAGTATGTTACATTGCTATTACTGATGATACGTTTGTATACAGTGTGGTGTAGCATTTAAAACTAAAGTTGGGCTATTTTTTAATTGTAAAAATTACCTATTTTGGGAATTTTAACCCCCCTTCACACAAACTTCGTACCCGCAGTAATGGCAGGCAATACAGTTGAAGTACGCTCGTACCTCATCGTGATGGAGTTAATATAGGGTTTAACCTACTGTAGAAGGCTAGTATGGGACCGCGCACTAATTAGCGTTGCGTCTACGTGATTCCATGATAAAAATTAGTTTTTAGGTTGAATTAAACAGTTTAATTTATTGTTACTGAACGACAATAAAAATTAACTTTTGCCTGCAATAAAAAACTAATTTCAAGAAAAGTGTACTTTCATTGCAATAGGATACACTGGCTTTCTGTACAGGGTTGACAAAAGTAAATAGACACCTTCGTTTTTTTTTTTTACTGAATAAATATATTTAGAGCCGTGTTGTTTCCCCCCTTTGCATGATGTACACTGGCATACATTTTGGTATTCCATTGATGAGCGTTACCATTTGTTGTTGACAGTGTTGGGCACTAAAGCGTTAATCCGATAACAATTAATTAACGAAGTTAACTTTTTTAACGGAAGTTAATTTCCATTTATCGTTATCGGACCAGTTAACTTCCGATAACTCGATATTTAGTCTGTTAAAGTCCGTTAACACGTTAACTGCGAGGAGTCATTCACGGAAGATCACCGCTCCGCGAATGAATTCAAACCGCCATAACTTCAGTCTGCCAATTCCGTCCTCTGCCGCAGTGGAATGGCTCTTCTCTCTCGGCAAGGACATCCTGAGGCCCAAGAGGTCAAGACTGGCAGTTGGGCCTAACTTTGAGAAGTTAGTCTTTCTGAAGGGCAACCAGCACATTGTGTCAGTCTTTAATAAATGTGCCTAAAATTTAATTTTACCTTTCAGTTCCCGCCAGGGTTGTGGAGTCGGTCCAAAATTTTCCGACTCCTACTCCACACATTGTAAAAAATCTAAAAATCCGACTCCGACTCACATTTTAAATATACGACTCCGACCCCTCTAGTGTTTCACTCTAAATTATCATAATAATAAGACATTTCATCACCACCACATGAATCGTCAGGTTACTTTCTAGGATAAGGGAACATTCAAATATTAAGAAGGATATTGACTTGTAGATATTATCATATTAAGGGATTTTTATTTTTTCCAATTATATATTATTATATAATATATATATATATATATATATATATATATATATCTCCGCAAGGGGGTTCTAAGCTCGTACTCTGAGTGCTCTTTGTGCTCGTTTGTACGTGCTTGTTCCTGGAGGTTTCACGTGCGCCCTCCCGGCCCTAGCACCCAAGGATGATGGGGCTCGACCCTGCAGTCCTTGTCATCCTTTGGTCTTTTTCCACTTCGACTGTCCCCTCTACCCTTTCTTTTTCCTCTGTCTTTCCTCTCACTTTTTCTTTGTTTTTCCGCCGAGATATGCCCTTTTAAATAGAGGCGAATCGGTTCTTCCCGAACTTAAAAAAAAAATATATATATACACAGGGTGGGCCGTAAGTTTCCATACATAGGAAAAATAAACATTTTTTTATGGACAACCATTTTTATTTATATAATATGCTCTACATGGTTGCCATTGTTTTGAAAACACATTTCAATACGTGTTCCCCACTGTTGATGAACACGCATTAGCACAGTTGACGTTATGCTTGTAATGGCGTTGGTGATACGTTCCTTTAGATGATTTATGTCTCGTATCTTTTCCTGATACACCATGGCCTTCAAGTGCCCCCAAAGATAGAAATCAAGGGGGGTGAGATCTGCGGATCTGGGAGGCCACTCCACAGGACCACGCCGACCAATCCAAGCATCCGGAAACTGCTGATCCAAATACCGACGCACGTGAAGACCATAATGAGGTGGAGCTCCATCTTGCTGGAAGTAAACTGGGAAGTTACCTTCCTCGTTTAGCAGGGATGGGAAAATCTCTTCTTGCAACATGTTAAGATACCTTTCGGCATTAAGATTTCCACTGACAAAAATTGGTCCAATAATTCTGTCACCCCATATCCCGGCCCACACCATCACTTTACCGGCACCTTCCATCTTCGTCGGACTCAGCCAGTTAGGGTTAGCATTACTCCAATAACGTATGTTTTGCCGATTAACCTCTCCATTGACGTAAAAATTTGCTTCATCAGTACAAACGCATATTCTTAGGGTATCTGAAACATAAAAACAAACGTTTAATTTTTCCTATGTATGGAAACTTACGGCCCACCCTGTATATATATAAATGAAAAAGATTCTCTTAAACATAATTAAGGTCTAACCAGTAGTAGTCCTACTTAAAATTGAATAACCCTTCTTAACCTAGTGGCTATAACCAGGGTTGTGGAGTCGGTCCAAAATTTTCCGACTCCGACTCCACACATTGTAAAAATTCGACTCCGACTCCGCCCTGAAACGTGCGACTCCACGACTCCGACTCCACGACTCCGACTCCACAACCCTGGTTCCCGCCATAATAATTCTCTGGTAAATTAAAATTTAGTTAATGGTTAGTGGTTACAAGGGTTTCAAAACATGTAATCAGTACATTTTTTATTAAAAATAAAAAAAGTTAAGCAAAAAAGTTGCAAAACTTGATAAAAATAGTTAAATACCTATTTATTGTTGGATTTTGCATAAATAAACATTTTCTATGGGTTTTAAAGCTTTTTTTCCTTGATTTTTTAAATGTTAAAGAAAGTTATCATTAACTTCCGTTAACTTTGTAGTAAAATTATTGGATTATCGTTATTGAAGTTAACTTTTTGGTTAACGGTGCCCACCACTGGTTCTTGATGACAATGAACGTGGTGTCTACTTAACTTTTGTTACTCCCCTATAGGGTTAACAAGTTTGGGTAATTTCCAGTTTTAATTCCTCGTACTCTGAAATAGGCGTGTGTATTTGTTAGAGGAAACTTTTTATATAAGCCTTAAGCGTATGTATAGACCAACGGTGGCCAAACCCCGGCTCGCGAGCCGCATGCGGCTCTCGAGGTTAACTGCGGCTCGCGAGACCATTTTGGTTTTTATTATATTTATCATAAGACAAAATTCATAATACAAATATAATTTTTTTTTAACGTAAAAAAAAAGAAAAAGAGAGAATTGAATTGACAATAAAATGCGTCATGCGTACGACAATTTCTTTTGCGTGACAGGCACTAAGCGGGATAATTACATAATTAACACCAATCGCCACTCACCAGTGTTCAGTACCCCTCGAACTACCCTGCGGGCCGCGTGTAGTAACGAATGAGTGTTTTTTAAAATTGGCTTCTTAGATCAAATTAGTGGCTATTTTTCTCAGCTATACAAGTGAAAATTATACAACCCCTTAGTTGATTAAAATGACTGAGCAGACAAAGTGTAAGAAAAGGAAATATGAAAAAGAAAATAGTTTTTAAACAGGAGTGGGAGGAGAGCTTTGCCTTTACTGTTAAGGGTGGGAAACCGGTCTTATCTGCCACGTGGCACTCAATCACTTTAAAGCCAGTAACTTAAAGCGTCATCATGAAACTAACCATAAAAATTTTATTACGGAATTTCCTCCCAAATCAGAATTGCCGAAGACTAAGTTAACAATGTTGAAATCTAGCCTAGTTGCCCAACAAACTGTACTTTCATCATTGTGTAAGACAGCTGACTTAACTACTGAAGCTAGTTTTGTTATGGTATGGAATATTGCTCGTGCTCAACTTCCCTACAGTAGGAGAATTTGTGAAGAAGAATATTGCCGATGTTACTGCAATTCTCGCTCCAGATAACAAAGCTTCGAGAACATATAGCAAGTATTTCTATTTCCCACCACACTACAGAGAGACGTATTTCCCAGATCAGTGCTGAAATTACATGCTCGTTGCAGTGTGATTTGAAGAATTCTGTTGCTTTCAGTTTGGCCCTCAATGAATCAACAGATATTAAAGATAACCCTCAACTGGCGATATTTGTTTGTTACTGGCGATGGAAATGTGAAAGAACTCCTCTTGGACTTAATGACCCTAAGAGAAACCACCAGAGGGGTTGACATAAAGAACGCACTTGACGAGGCATTATCAAATGCTCAAACACCATTGAATAAACTTGTCAGTATTGCAACAGATGGAGTACCAGCTTATGGTAGGACAAAATGTAGGCCTAGTTGGGCTCTTGACACGCGATCCCAAGTATCCTGTGTCTCTCTATTCACTGTATCATTCACCGTGGTCATTTGGTAAGCAAGTACTTTAGGTATGACAGTGTTATGAAATGTGTTCTAGAAATTGTGAATTTCATTCGTTCAAATGCAAAAACGCACCGAGCTTTTAGAAATTTTATCGAGGAGCTGCATCTTCAAGATAAGCCAGATGACCTTTCATTCTACTGTATTGTAAAGTGGTTATCAACTAGTAATCTCCTGAATAGGTTTGTTGCACTGTTGGAGCTGCTTATTGATTTCTTGAAAGAAAAGGGAAAGTCATACTCACAACTAGATCACGATTGAGTGCAGGATCTGATGTTTTTCACTGATGTATTACAACACCTTCAAAATCTAAATTTGGCACTTAAGGATAAGGTCATTTCTGACCTTACACACAGTTTTCAGTTTCCAGAACAAAATAAAAGCTCTTCCAAAAAGATCTAGTAAACAAATTTGGAGCAACTGGAGAAAAAGCACCTGATGTGACTGAAAGGTGCGTTTTCTCCAGTTGGCAAAAACGGAGGTGCGCTTTCTCCAGTTGGGGTAATTTCAGAAAATTGGCCGCCGCTGACGTCAATGCTGACGTCAATGCTGATGTCAATGCCCCCCGGCAGGGATTAATAGTTAAACTAATACCTATTGTACGCCCTTGATTGGTTAGGTGGTCATGATATTTTCGTTAGTTTAAACGAAAATGACATTAGGACCGATCAATTTGTGATGCGTGATCTTTACGGGGGCTCCGCCCCCGTACCCCCGAGACCTAAATTATACAAATGATAATGTAATAACGGTTACTATAGGATACATGGATGTCGAAGAAACATGCTCAATTCATATTTATCTGAATTTATGTGGCGATGGATTTCATAATTTTGCTTTTAGTAATTTGTGTAAACACATCAGAACAATATCCCTTTTGATTTTAGTTTCTGTATGATTTTATTGTCTGTTTTCCCTTAATAAACCTTTTTTTTTTATTCATTTGTTTTAATATCCTTTTTGAGTTGTTCTAGAGGTGCGTTTTCTCCAGTTTGCTCCAAAAATTTGACCACTTTCCCCACCTGAAAAACCGAGCAAACACTTCCTGATATTGAAATAATAGATAGTAAATTGGAGGAATACAAAGGTAAATTAGAAGGACTAATTGATGATTTTCAGTTCAGGCTTGATGAACTAAAGAAGCTAAAACTATGCTTCAAATTTCTTGTAAATCCTTTCCTGATTGATGTCGTCAACGATGGCTGTCCTGTTACCACACCTTTTGTTCCGGAAGCTGCTTCAATACAAACAGAACTTTTGGAGTTACAGGAGGACGTGGGTTTAAAGTCGATACATAAAAGCTTATCTGCAGTTGAGTTTTGGAAGCAAGTACCAGAGACAAAGTATCCTCACCTCAGGAAAACCAATTTCCGACTTCTCAGTTTTTGGGACAACTTATTGCTGTGAAGCACTCTTCTCGGTAATGATGTTTGTAAAGTCAAAACATCGTGCTGCCCTCACTAACGAACACCTGACTGAGCTGCTTCATACCGCCTTAAAACATAACATCACAGCCCGACTTTAAAGCATTAACAGCCAAAATGAAGACCCAAACTAAGCCTTCTACAAGCAGTAATTAAACAATTTAATAATGTGAGTATAAATAACTATATGCATAAATTGTACATGTTTTTAATTAATTTCTTTTAAAAATATTTTGCGGCTCGTACATCTGAAAAACGTCGTATGTTGCTCTTAGGTCCAGGAAACTTGGCCACCCCTGGTATAGACTGTACCTTTAGACGAGCTATACCGTGTCTAACGAGTGGAGCTGCGACCTCTATAGATTACGAAGACTCTAACCCTGCATGAACTTACATTGGCTTAGTTATTTTAAATTGGATATGGAGGAGATATTACATTGCTGCTTTTCACAATCTGTCCATCATTCATCATCTGTGTCGTTATACCTTAACGGCCCCCATTAAGGTAGTTGGAAAGGCGCATAATTCGTAAGTCATTCGAGGGCTTAATAATGCGAGGGACTTAACAAAACCTTCGTGTGACCATTTCGGGAAACTTGGTTACTTTAAGTTATCCGTTGAAAACACGCTGCGTGTCCCTGATTCCCGCGTAAGCGTGTTTAACCCGTCATGGCATCATACCCTTACCTTAACCCTTTAACCTTCGTGCGCGTTGGCACGCTGGTAGGATCCTTCAGTGACACGAGTAAAGGGCTATAATATTACTGAGGACGATCTATTCGAGTAAAAACAGCCGTACTTTGAATATTTCAAAGTATAATCATGTTTAAACTCTCGGTCTTTGAAGTAGAAATCTGATATTGGTGCTCGTGTTAAAATTATTTCAGCAAATAGACAACGTTACGTAATTCTTTTTACGATTAACAGGATTATATATATATATATATATATATATATATATATATAATAGATGGGCAGTATCTAGATACATGTATCGCCGATACGTATTGATCGATACTTTTGTATCGGTATCGCTTTAGCTACTTGACAAAAGTATCGATTTATCGGTATCGCTAAGGTCAATTTCCTTAAATGTATCGAAAAAAATCGATACTTCGATACATTAATAAGAATTTTTAAATATTTAAATAGATGTTATAATATGACACTACTGAGTTATATTTATGAATATACATAAAAAATAATAAATATTTATTTAATGACAGTACTACTCTACTGGTCACGTCACACAGTACGGCGACCAGATGTTTAGCCAGCTGGTATTTTTGAAGGGTAATAGTAATTACTTTTAATTGTTAGTGTAATATTTTGTCATTCATTCATGTATCCTACAAAATTAAAACATACTTTCATTAAATAAAGCAATTGTTTTTATTTACATCTATAAAACCCATTAAAATGTCGTTGATTTTACTTACAGTGCGTACAAATTACTAGTATAAACAATAATATCTAATACCTACATATTAAATGAATAATTATAAAAATGTACCGGCGATATATGTATCGGTATCGTATCGCTTAAGACATCTAGAAAGTATCGGCGTATCGGTATCGCCTAAGACGTTCATGTATCTGTATCGCTTTAGCGATTTTCATGTATCGATGCCCATCACTGTGTATATATATATGCACACACCCTATATATATATATATATATATATATATATATATATATATATATATATAGTTGACAAAAGTAAATAGGCACTATGATGATTGTCTTCGAGGACAAATGGCAAAGCTCATCGATAGACTGCCAGAATGTATGTCTGCTTTAGATAATGCAAAGGGGAAAGCAACACGATTCTGAATATATTCATTCAATAAATGCAAGTACTGTATATTAATTTACTGTGTACCGTATTAAATTTTACTATCAAATCAGAAACTATGGAAAAACCAAAAGTGTGTATTTACTTTTGTCAACCCTCTACAGAAAGCTAGCGTGTCCTATTACAATGAAAGTACACTCGTTTTCTTGGAATTAGTTCTTATTACAGGCAAGGTAATTTTTGTCGTTGTTACAGTAAATTGTTTAATTCAACTTAAAACTAATTTTTATTATGGAATCACGTAGACCCAACGCTAATTAGTGCGCGGTCCCATACTAGCCTTCTACAGTAGGTTAAACCCTATATTAACTCCATCACGACGAGGTACGAGCGTACTTCAGATGTATTGCCTGCCGTTATTATTATTATTAATTACATTTAACTGTAAACGCTCACGTAGTGGACATTTTATATTCTAAATCTTGGATTCAATAATCTTAGTTTAGTTGTATTTTTATACTGTAATTAACTAGTCTTGGCGAGTTGTTAAGGCTTGCTTCATAATAGTTAATAGGACATGATCCGAAAATAATATCGATGAATTTGCATTAAAATTAGGCGCCCTACGGCTGGAGTCTTAATAAGTTTTTCTTTAAAGTTTTATCAAAGTGCGCACCCACTTTCCCCGAGCAATGGGGCCTACTTAGACTGCGGAAGAACCTGTTTAGCGATTCTTCTTACCACACCTAAAATTTCTACCTTGCAATTCTACCTTCTGCATTGTCCCTTTAAAAGGCTTTTCATCGCCCTCTTTATTCTTGTAGTAGTAATATTCATTTGTTGGTTAGTCCATATTAAATTATTCATTTACTAATTATTTTTAATATTTCTGTAGGCCTTATAGGTCGTAATTGAACGTAACTTGGCCTATATGGTGTACCACTATACCCTATCTTAATGCCATTAGGCATTTCAAATTTAAATAATTTTATTTGAACGCACTTTTTAGCGTAATCCCTATCCACACTATCGTGTATAGGTCAGACCTGTGATGCGTGTAGGGCAGCTCATTGGTAAGTGCATTTTTAAGCATGCATATGTTTTAGTTAAATGTTATATGGAGTGACTGTTGCGCTCATCAGTTCAGTTTCTCAAGTTTGTCCGACTTTTAAAGATACAATTGAAGGTCACTGTTTTGGGAGGTGGTGGTAGTGGTGGTGGTGGTTGGGGGTCGACAGTCGTATGTTAACGACAGAATTAGGGTTGGGCCCCGCTGTATTTAATATATCTTGCTGTTACTAATCACTAAGAACTTATTTGCTATGTAAATAAAATATACAATTATTATTAGGGCCGCTACGCTATAGGGCCCTATAATTGCATTTTAAAGTGCATTTAGGAAAGTAGTACGCTTCTTAAGGTTTATATCAGCAGCTAGGCCTATAGAATGAGTCATAGCCTACCTAAGTGGTATTTCGAGGGATTTTTATCTCGGTGCCTGACATGAGTAAGATTTAAGTTTTAAAAATAAAAGCCTGTTAAGTGTTGGCACGTAAAAGTGTCCTTAAATCCACTGTTAATCATAATGGTGCTGGCTTACGGCATTGCGGGAAAAAACCTAAAAATCGTAAGAATTTTTGTACCCTTAATCACGCATTATTTCTGGCCACAGGACCCCAGTGGTCTCGTCATATATAGGGTGTCCCAAAAAAAACTACTCTTTATAGCATCATATATTTTATAATTTAAAAAAACTAGTGATGGGACGATACCAAAATTTTTAAAGATTCCGATTCCGATACCACTAAAAAGTCTCGATTCCGATACGATTTCCGATTCCGATTCTCAATATTTTTAAATATAATTCTATACTTGTTTTTCTGGAAATTGTCATATTTTACTCTGGTAAGATTAACTATTTACATTGAGTATGGTAATATAAATTATAATAGATTGGTTTAAAAATCAACTAAGTTGTAACAATTCATTTTAATCTTCTTGATTACACATCATGGATATACGTTTTAATGTATAGCTACAATACAATAAAAATAAAATGTTATCCTCTCTCATTTAAATTTTAAAGTTTACATTGCAAAACTGGTTCAATTAAAAGTTAAAGAATCGTTTTAAGAATCGGAAATCATGGTACAATTCTCTCGATTCCGATTCCTGAAAAATGCTCGAATCTTCCGATTCTCGATTCCGATTAATCGTCCCATCACTAAAAAAAACCCAAACAATATATTGTGTTAGCAATTGCCAATGAAAGGTAAATTAGTAATCTAAGTGATCAAAATGTTATAGCGAGTTGTTTGCATATAAAATTTAATTAACTACGCCAAATGCTCAAAATGTTCTCCGGCGGCATGAATGCACTTTCAATACAACAAAATCGTGTGGTCTGATGAAGCTACCTTCAAGCTGAATGGCACAGTAAATCGACACAACTGCAGGTACTGGTCACTTGATAATCCACCCGTTTATGTGGATAAACATGTTAATTTACCAGGATTAACAGCATGGTGTGGTTTATCATCCAGGGGTTTGGTTGGACCATTTTTCTTTAATGGGACAGTTACCGGTGTCGCATATATCGACATGCTGCGGACAGAAATTATACCTGCAGTTCGGAAGTTGTTTGGAACGACGACTTTTACTTTCAACAGGATGGAGCCCCCCTCATTATCATTGTGATGTCAGAAGGTACCTCGATGAAACGTTGCCTAACCGTTGGATAGGACGAAGAGGAAGCGTTGAGTATCCTCCACGTTCACCGGACTTGACTCCACTTGATTTTTACTTGTGGGGCTACCTGAAGGATGCAGTTTATGGTACAAGACCCGCAACACTCGAACACCTTAAGGATGCAATTAGGGAAAAGTGCGGGACCATTACAGCATCCACATTAGTCCATGTCTGCGAATCAGTTAGTCGACGCATTCAAAAGTGCATTCATGCCGCCGGAGAACATTTTGAGCACTTGGCGTAGTTAATTAAATTTTATATGCAAACAACTCGCTATAATATTTTGATCACTTAGATTACTAATTTACCTTTCATTGGCAATTGCTATAACAATATAGTTTGGTTTTTTAAATTATAAAATATACCTATAGTTTTTTGGGACACCCTGTATATCCGAATCACCGCGCGTAGTTAGAAAATTATTAGGAGAGGGGTTGCTTTGCAGAACTGGATATTTATTAAAAATAAACATCACGAGATTTGTTGGGTATTTACGAAGGGTACGAAATTTGTATGCCCGAGTGAACTGCTCGCATTAACCTTCCATAGTCTTGCATCTATTTTTCTTTGTTTATTTAAGTGACTTGAAGAAAAATGTAATTTTGAAAATCATTTGTTTAATTTCAAAATTTTTACCTTAAAAAATATACACTAATTTATTGAAAACCGAAATTTTTTTTTTTTTTTTTTTAAATGTTTGTGATGTATACATATTTTATTCTTTCTTCAAAAGCAGGTGCAGGAAAATTTTGTAAAACGCGTCCTTACTGTGGTTGTAAGATTTACCAAGCACTCTGTAGGCTTTTTCTCTTTTAAGTCTAATAAACTAGAAATATGTGTGTAAAATATCCACTACCTGAATTCGAACCCGAGACAGGTTAAGGATTAGTACAACCCGAGGAAAACGCTAGAGCTTTTCACACCGATTTTTTTACGCATTAACCCCCTGTACTCGAGCTATAATGGACGACATTTAATTCAAATCGATCTGGCTAGAACGAGGGTACCGTACCATAAATGAAAATATTAGCTCATGAACATCCTTTTTCCTAATGAACACTGTGCGCCTTTTGGCTAAAACGTAATCGGTTTTGGTAAATTTAGGAACACCTCGTAGACTGGATTTCGTAAGGAAATAAAACAAGAAGAAGTTGGGGCATTCCAGGAGAGAGAACCCATTGCATGTCACCACTCCGACTTGGATTTTGGTGAAAATTGACACATGGGGTTCTTCCGGGTGCTGATTTCACTGGTCAAAATAAAAAAGTTGTATGACCCCTATTTTTTGAGATATGGACCCCCAAAATCTTGGGGGCCCCACTTTACCACAACTTTAATGGGCAATAACTCCCAAACATCTTAGCGTAGACCTATAAAACTATACATTTTTAGAATCAGCATGAAGAGATCTCTTAAACGATAGCACATTCAAATATGTAGAACAATAATGAAAATTTTCCACCCCTTTTTTTCCTTTTGGACCCCCCCCACCTAGGCAGTGAAATCCCCCCCCCCAAATTCTTTATTAAACTTCCATTAATTGTTAAAAGATACAACCAATAAAAAAACGTGGGTATGAAGTTGCAAGATATTTTAAAAATTATTGAAAAAAATATGTACATTGTGAAATTTTGACATTTTTACGCCTGCAGACTAAAATAGAGAACTACAAATGATATATTCACACGGATGGGAAATAAACAGCAAAAATACAAATTGAACACACACTACAAAGTTGATTCATAATTACAAGAGTTTTTTCAACTCATTTTCTGGAAAAACATTGAATACGCATTGTTCCTGGCTTTAAAGTTGGTGTGCTTAATAAACCTAAAATTTTATCTCTTGATATGTGGCATGTATCTCTAATTTGTGGAAAGTAATAGTAAACACTATATCCTGATGGGTGCAAAAAGCTAACCTCAGTCATCAAATTCCTCATTATAGGAATGTACAAATCCCAACCATTTCTGATCATTGTAAGTACAAACTATGTACTCTCCTATTTTCGGATTAACTTAAACATTATCTTCACCCAGAAAAGCTTTGCTTATAATCCTCACCTCACCAACTTCATCAGAAGATAATTCAAATGGTTTTTGTTATTTGTATTAATAGGTACAAATCTGTGGAATTTTTGTGTTCCTGTTAGCCGCATACTTTTTTCATGTCGCTTAAAAATTTTTCCATAGCTTCAATTTCTTCAGAATTTATTAAAAAAAAAAATATGCTGTCACTTATATTGTTTGAACAAAATTCAAACATGTCTTCTGGTGTTAATATTTGATTTGCGAATGTTCTCTGCATACTCGCTCTGGCTACAGATTTTTTCACTGTACCCTCAATCCCATCACAAGCGCTCTTACCATGGCTTGTGGCAAAGAAATGCCACTCACATTCGAGCCCAAAATCTTCGTTTACAAATGTTAACAAAGTTGAAACGATTTTTATATTGTCCTGCACATCCGTCAGTAAAATGTAATTTTTTGATATGAAGGTGGGATTTTCTAATAATAGGTATAAGTGTACTGTATTTAAAAAAGTGTAAACCATTTTAGTTATGTTTTGTATTTGGAGATGATAAACAATAACTTGAATGTTTTGTTTCATTACTTTCTGGTTCCTTATACTATAACACAAAGGGATGCACTGTGCATTGGGTATTTTCCCAATGAAAACCTTGCGCTGCATCCTGTACTACAAATGTAGTTTTCTGAAAGTCACCAAGAACTACAGCTGTATGGCTATTTAAATTATTATTCAAGTTTTTTAGAAATGCACTCCGATTCTTTGCTATAAAGTGATGACGTGTCATTTTGGCAATTTTTGTGCTTAATGAATTTATAAAATCATTTACCGGTACAGATTGTTTTTTCAACCATATTGCATTGATCTGTAGTAACCCATTGTTTATATTTTATTTCCTCACATTCAGGATCGTTAACACTTTGAAAAGTGAGCAAAAAATTCTTAATACCTTGTTCTTTTGGACAGATTACATATTTGCATCATGCAATTCCTGTTGACATCACACACTGCTTTCTCCATAAGAGTGGTGTATTCCAACCCTTTGACACCCAAAGCTGAGAATTGTATTTTGGCATTCTGGTGGTATGTACATACACACACAGAATGGGTACCAGCAGCTCCAGCTAAAACACAGTCTGGGGACGAAGGCTGGCAAAACTAGAGAAGCCAATTTGGGGACTATCTGGATTATTTTTATGGAGACTAAAAGCTTCTTTTCTGCACAGATTCTTTATACCCACTTTCATTTCTGATACTCAGGCAGTCTTTTGTACCTGGGCACAAACAACTAATTTCATCCGATTCGAAAAATTTCTGAACAGAACCTTTAGTACCTTTAGTTATTACTTTTCCTTTTGACATGGGTTCAATTTCAGGAATAATTCCAGGTCTTTGTTTTATATTTCTGCTTTTCTTAACTAAATATTCAGTTGTCTGAAATAGATTTATAGTTTTTGATATGGTAAATGGAGATAATGTCAATATTTTGAGTTTCCTCTCAACTGTCAGTAGAATGGAAAACTTCAACCAGTTCATTCATGAGATGAATCATTGACCTGAAACAAATTCATGAATGTATAATAGCTATAAACAAAACATTACATGTGCATATTAATTTTTTTGGATTACAATATTGATTTCAAGTGTAACAAAATGAGCATTCTTTGAGAGAGTCAAATTAAACAAAAAATTATTTTGTGACTAAATGATTTGATGGGCCCATTGATCTCCAATCTTTAGGGAGTTGTGCTTCTAGTTTCTACTATCAAAGGTGAATACCTACATTTTGTTTTTAAGCTTCAGTTTTAGTTTAGGTATATTCCTACTTAATAATAGCGTATGATTTTAAAATTCATACCTTTTGAGTTTCATGATCCAACTTTGTAGCTTTTGATGGGCTTGGGATCTCAATTTCTAAACTTGCTTCTAGCTTTCGTTTTAAAGAACGTGCTTTTTCTATTTTTTGAATAGCTTTTGCTTCTTTTCTTGAGGAACCCAAACCATCTGAAATTTTTGAATTAATATTTGACTCCATTTGATATATATGGACAATGATAATTAACATGTCAACATATTAATTTCATTAAGTTTTTCAGCAACTGCTGAAAAACTGTCTTGAAAGTAAATGCATTATAAATAAATAATATAAATAAAAAAATTATAAATATAAAAAGTACCTATCATTAAATACTTACTCTTCTTCATGGAGTCACAGCAAGACTTTCTAGAACTTGAGAAACCTCTTCTTTGGCATTACTTGATATACTTGGATCATATTCATCGCTTTCTGAAATAACCTTCTCAGAAGACTGATTGTGATCAGACTCTTCACTTTGTAATGTTGATAGCAACTCTGGTCTCTGGGTCAATAATTTTCTACAGTTGCTACATAGTACAGTATTCCTTTGTAGTTTCCATTTACATCGATCATAAAGTGATTGGCTGAATGTTCTTATATCCTTGTGTAATAAAAATAAGCATAATTAACAAACATTTGAGAGAGACTGCGTGAATATGTTATACATAGGATGTAAATATAGGGTGTCCATAAATAATTACCCTGATTAAAGCATGCTATAACTTTTAAATAAACACTCGTATTCAAACCGTTTTAATCATAAGTAGATAAACATAAAGTTTTGATACATAGTTAATGAACTTAATAAGTTTCCACATGTGCACCCCTAGTGGCACGTAAAATGTCTAAACGGTATTCACACTCGGGCCACACATTTTCCAACATTTGTAGGTTAACTGTTGCAATTGCATTCGTAATGCGTTCTCGCAATGTCCTGATATCTGGAACAACTGTTGCATAAACCAAATCTTTAACATCTTTAACAAGCAGTTCGAATGTTTTCCACCGTCCCATCGGAAACTGATGGTCTACCACTGCTCTTTCCCTTTTCCACGTTTCCAGTTTCCAAGAATTTTTTCATCCACGACTTAACTTCACATCAGGTGGATTCTTTCCATACTTTGTTCTGAACCTTCGCTGAACACTGACAGGAGATTTTGTTTCTGCAAGCCACACAACACATTGTGCCTTCTCTGTCACAGACGCCATCTTAACTGAACAGCTACTACAGCTCTCCTAGAGGCGAATGCGGTAGACGAAACACACCAGTACAGAAACTTTATGCGTGTACGAGATCACCTGTAAAAAGAAAACGGATGTAAGATTCGTCATTAAAACATGAGAGCATACTGTTTTCAGAGTAAACATTTATGGACACCCTGTATATCATTTGTAGTTCTCTATTTTAGTCTGTGTAAAAATGTCAAAATTTCAATGTAAGGGGTTCCAAAAAACCTTATCCCCCCCATTTGCAGCTTACATGTTTACTTATATCGAAATAGTTTTTAGTGATTATAAAAATACCGTATATCATTCTTTATTTATTGCAGGTATTAAAATTACTCTAGCCGATAAAGTGATAATATAATGGCTTCTCAATTAATTGGTGATTCGGAGAGAACGTGTGATAGATCGAATACGAGCAATAACATTTCGGGAAGCTCGTGATGCTGGAGCCACCTTCATAACACTTTCATGGGTTGCCAAAAAGTTGCGAAGAAGTGAGGACTTCGTCAAAAGAAATTGGAATAAAACTTAGGATGAATGTGAAATGGATACAGCCATATCTGGGCGCCCAAATTTGCCACACACACAGGAAACAAAGGACATCATTGAAAGCGGTACGCGTAAGCGGAAAAACAACTGTGCTAAACTTTCTAGAGAGCGAAGTGTTGAGATGAAAGATCGTTAGTGATGAGATCATTCGACTGTACCGTCATAGGCAAGGTTTAAAGCCTTGGCATGAACTTGCTAAGCTAAGAAAAACTTAACAACATCGATGACAGAATGTGGTTTGTCCATTATCTTGAAGATTGGGATGTGGATGATTTCATGCATTTAGCTGTGTCCGATGAATTTTTTGTTTACGTAACGTCGGCCTAACTACCAAAATGATCGAGTGTGGGCCACAACACCAGATGAAATCGATGACAATGAACATTATCGCGAATTATTAAAAAGTCCAGACTGTGTTGGTGTTTTTGTTCACTGCAAAGAAGCTCATGTGGGTGCTGAAGCCAAATGGTCAGAGTTGGGATGGACAGTATTTTCGTGATATTATTCTATCCCAGCATGTCATTCCTTTTCTAAGAAACCCAAACATTGTTATGGATGTCGATCAGGTCACACTTCTGCACGATAAGGCCCCCTGCTTTAAGGCATTAGCCACTCTAACAGTTGTTGCGGAACCATGAGATCGATTTCTTTGGAAATGAAGAATGGCCAGGAAATTCTCCTGACCTGAACGTTTGTGAACATATTGGATCAGTTATAAAGGACAAGGTTGAATGTTTCTTGTTTCAAGAACCTGCAGCAAATCTATTTTCGAAGGATACAATGACTCAACACATTGAAACTGTTTTAGCAAATTTGCGTAACGATGAAGATCTATTCGTCACTTTTGGCAAGTTACCCAAAGCGAATTCAGGCTGTCTTGGAAACCAATGGCGGGAACACCAAGTTTTAGTTGTTTCTCATTAAATGCAGGATTAAATTCTCTTTCGTAAGGTATGTTTAGTTTTACTGTACCTCTAATGGTTTAGACCATGGGCGTGGAGGGGGCTAAGGTTTATTGGAGCCCCGTACAATGTATCATACAAATGTTAATGTACATATTTTTTCAATTATTTTTAAAATATCTTGGAACTTGATACCCACGTTTTTTATTGTTTGTATATTAACAATTAATGGAAGTTTAATTTTTTTTATTTCACTGTCTAGGGGGGGGGGGGGGGTAAAAATTAAAAAGGGGGGAAAATTTTTCATTGTTCTACACATTTGAATGTGGTATTATTTAATAGATCTCTTCATGCTGATTCTAAAAATGTATCGTTTTATAGGTCTACAACAAGATGTTTGGGAGTTATTGCCCATTAAATTTAGGTGGTAAAGTGGGGCCCCCCAAGATTTTGGGGGCTCATATCTCAAAAACTATGGGTCATAGAACTTTTTTATTTGGAACAGTGAAATCAGCACCCGGAAGAATCCCATACCTCAATTTTCATTAAAATCCGGGTCGGAGTGGTGACAAATTTTTTAATTTTTGGCTGATTTGTCCTGGAATGCCCTAGTTATAATGCAGGGTACCCGTGAGACTGGTGCGTTTGACATTGGTCACCCGTGACATTGATTTTGTTGGTGTTCTTCGGTAACTAACTAATGGCAGCAATAATCTGCCGTTTGAAATGGACCACAGAGATGGGATTTTCTAGTTAGAGGTCCTTCGGAAGGAAATCTTCAACAGAACGCATCGTGATGCTTCTTTTGGTGGATAGACTCTCCTTCAGTTCACAAATTAAGTGTACGCTGATGTTCAAAGTAGTTTTGTGATTTTGGCTCGTGAAGCTAAATTCCAGGAATTTATATCATATTTCCTAACCCTGTTCTCTAATCTGCAAAAAAGAAAAAAATTCTAAATACCAGCATAAAGATATTAGGGCCGCTTCACACCAGCGTATTTTTGTCGCGTGCGCATATCACCTCAGTTCGCCTGCATCTGCTCGTGATGGAAGACGTAAACAAGAGAATTGTTTGTGTATATTTGATGAATAAGGTTATGAAAAAGCAAAGCGCAAATGGTGGGTCCATCCTATAAACAGCACCAGACAAGGAATAGTACAGAGGCACTTGCAGTAGGGTATTGTCTCTGCCAGAGCTTAAACACAACTGACGCACGACAAAAAATACGTTCGTCTGAGGTACTCCATTGCCACACGAAGAATTCTAGAACGCTCGGCGCATTTTTATGCGTTGCGTTTTGGAAGTACAGGCGTTTGGTGAGCGTCTGCGCTACGTTTTTGTCGCGCGTACGCCGTGTGAACGGTCACATTGAACTCTTGATTTCTAAAACGCGCGTTAGGGAATGCGCGACAAAAATACGCTCGTGTGAAGCGGCCTTAAAGTAATGTGTCCACATTTCGTGGAACACGCTAGCTATGTGTGTGTATATGTATGTATATATATATATATATATATATATATATATATATATCAGACCAACAAAGACCCTAGGATCCACTCATGGCTGGTCTACTTGTCTTCGTAATTGTGTATTGTGCATGTCCTCCGTGGTGGCGGAGGGGACCTACAATTTTACGTGGGTTCCGAACCACAAGAGCATAAGAAATTTTTATAGTGAGCACATTAGGGGCCACTTCGGCCCATCGAGGTGGCTCCACTATGTAAAAACTGCCTGTACATTGGCAACGACCAATTTTTACAAAACTAAATAATTATCAATTTAAAACTAAATTATCAATTTAAAACTAAATAATTATCAATTTAAAACTAAATAATTATCAATTTAAAACTAAATAATTATCAATTTAAAACTAAATAATTATCAATTTAAAACTAAATAATTATCAATTTAAAACTAAATAATTATCAATTTAAAACTAAATAATTATCAATTTAAAACTAAATAATTATCAATTTAAAACTAAATAATTATCAATTTAAAACACTAAATAATTATCAATTTAAAACACTAAATAATTATCAATTTAAAACACTAAATAATTATCAATTTAAAACACTAAATAAAGATAGAATCTCTGGATCCAGGGGATCAAGTCATAATAGACTACTATCCACAAATATGTTACACTCTATATCTATTTATAACTGACATGCAAATATATCGGATCCAAAGAATCCAGTCAATTTCATTACGGTATCCATCGATACCAGTACCTTGTCAACCAAAAATAAGTCACGGTCCATATCAATTGCGGACCAAGTCACAATTTACAACCATATACATTACAATATATATACTTAGGAGGAAAAGTGTAGGTGTGGCTGTAAAGACTGTACAGTAATGTAGAAATGTGTGCACCAATTTTGGGTTTCCCATTTAAAGGAGTTTGTGGGGCAAGTGAAGATCATGAGTTTTTCAATACTTCAGAGTACTATGGGGGGCACCGCTCGACAGAGGAATCTCTTTAAATGGGATGTGTAAGGACAAAGAGTATCCCCTAACCCAAGATGCTGCCTCCCTATATCCCACAACACTTGTGTTGAGCTGTGGGATCTATCGCCTAAATGTACATAATATATATGAAATAAATTAGTACCATTCATGCAATAAAAATGGGCTTGAACACTATCACCAGATGTCCCTTGCAGACATCAAACTACCCAACCTTCTTTTGAAAGAATCAATCGGATCTGAAGTCACCACTTCTGTCAGACTGTTCCAAAACTTAATTACTTTGTTTGTAAAACTGTTTTCTTAAATTTGTTCTACATCTTGGCTTAAATAATTTCATACCATGACCTCTTGTCTGGTTATTGTGATTTTTAATGAAGAGAAAATCAAAATCTATCTTATCCAACTCTTAATTTTACTACTTTAAACTATACCCAATCTATCAACATATGCGTCTAATCGATTTTTAAACATTTTTATAGACGTGCTACTAATTACTTCTACCGGCAAACTATTCCACCTATTTACTATTCTATGCGTAAAAAAAGTTTTTGGCAACTGCTGTCTCGAACCTTCTACTTGTCAACTTACACCAGTTATTTCTAGTCCTATTATATTGAGATATTTCGAAAAAGCTATCTCGCTCTACGTTATCGAACCCATTCATAATTTTGAAAACCTGGATTAGATCACCCCTTAGCCTCCTAGTCTCGAGTGTAGTCAATTTCAACTCTTTAAGCCTATCCTCGTACGACTTTGACCTAAGCGACGGAATCATCTTAGTTGCTCGTCTTTGAACTCTCGATTTTGTCTATATCTTTGTGCATATGCGGATTCCAAAATTTGATCGCCTACTCCAAATGGGGTCTAACTAATGATTTATAAAGAGGAACTATAATATCGCGCGATTTGTACTCAAAATTTCGAGCTATAAAACATAACACTTTGTTCGCTTTATTGACCGCTGATGTACTTTGTTTCGCTACTTTTAAATCACCAGTGACTATAACTCCTAAATCTTTTTCCTGTTCTACGCTTATCAACTCTTTCCTTGACATACTATACGCAAAATTACCGTTAGGCGAACCTATATGTAAAATTTTGCACTTATCGACGTTAAATCTCATTTGCCATGTGACTGACCAATCAACTATTTTATTCAGATCATTCTGGATTTTACCTCTATCTTCGTCATTAATCGCCATACCGCCTAGCTTCGTGTTATCCGCAAACTTTGAAACTGTACTGACTAGGCCGACATCTAAATCGTTAATATATATAAGAAAAAGCAAGGGGCCCAATACAGAACCCTGAGGAACGCCACTCGCTACATTAGCCCAACACGACTCCGCTCCATCAACGACCACCCTCTGTTTCCTACCTCGCAACCACTCTTCTATCCAATTTATTACTACACACCTGATTCCGTGAGCCTTAGTTTTCTGTCTTTTGTGCGGTACGGTGTCAAACGCTTTTTGAAAATATAAATACACATCAACCCCCCGATGACTATCATAAACGTCAACCACGCTTTGAAAAAATTCTTAAAGATTAGTTAAGCAAGATCTGTTTTGCCTAAAACCGTGCTGCGTACTTCTAAGTTATGCGATTCTAAGTGTTCCACTATACGATCCCTAATTATTGATTCCAGTAGCTTACCTACAACAGACGTTAAATTGATTGGCCTATTATTTCCCGCCGCACCTTTATCGCCTTTCCTAAAGATAGGTGTTACGTTTGCTAACTTGAAATTATCTGGTACGCTCCCCTCAGAAATACTCATTAAAAATCTTTGTTAGCGGCACAACAATGCTATCTTTTAATTCTTTTAGTTGTATGGGATATATGGAATCCGGCCCCGGTGATTTACGCGTTTTCATTTTATCAATATAGCGCATTACGTCCCCTTCACTAACCACAATATTATCCAAAATATTACCATTATCAAAGGGTATGATATCTATGACCGTAGTGATATTCGTTACATCTTCTATAGTAAAAACTGACGTAAAGAATTCGTTTAGCAAGGTAGCCATTTCCTTGTTTTCAGAAACTAGATCTCCGTTAACATTTTTCAACGCCCCAAGACACTTTTTACTGGATTTCTATTGTTGACGTATTGAAAGAATCGCTTGGGGTTTTCTTTACCGTCACGAGCTATGGAGATTTCAAATTCGCGTTTGGACTTTTTATCACACTTTTCGCTTCACGCCTTAGAGATATGTAGTTTCGTAACCACAAATTGTCTTTATCGCACTTATGTAGCCTGTAAGCCCTATCTCTACTCTTTATAATGTCTCCTACTCTAGAAGTAAACCACAAGGACATTCCTCATTTATAGTCCTAAATACTGTTTCAAAAGATTCCTACATTAGTTTTGCGTTGGAGTTACCAATTGACGTGTGAAAATTTATTTCGAAATTTACAAAAGTCTGCGTGTTGGAAGTTAGGAATTTTAGTCGAGTTAGCTGGTTTCGAGTGACTTACTGAGAGGGCAAACTTAACGGTTCCATACTTGAACATCAGTAATTAGCATATCTGTAGTTATTACTAAATCTAAAATACTGTCCAACCTCGTAGGTTCCCCAACCTTTTGAATAAGAAAGCTATCCTCGCGAAAATTAACTAAACGATTACCTTCCGCGTCTCCCTGCATTGTATCTTAATTCACGTTGGCGCAATTAAAGTCACCCATAACTAAAGCCTGCTCACTACCTATTATTCTCTTTAGTTCACGATATAACGCTTCGTCTCTATCAGCTGTTTGATTAGGGGGCCTATATACAACCGCAACAAGAAGTTTGAAATCGTTCAATTTAAGTTATGCTATAGTCGAATCTATTTGTTCTGGAATTGTGCTTTACTTCTATAACGTTCGCCTACTCGCCTACCTATTCTGTTTTTAACAAAGTCTATAACCTCTAATTTGATACTCCCCTACAAAGTCACGTGTTTCAGTGCTAAGCCACGATTCATTTATCGCAATTAAATCAGTCTTTACAAGCAATTAAAGAAAAAAAATTAGTTTATTTTATTTCGTAAGCTACGAGCATTTAAGGATAGAACCTTCAAATTGTAATTGCGACACCGCTAGCGCAGGGGAAATTTGTGGAATTTACGCTGGAACCATTCGAGTTACGGCAGCCTGAAAAGAAGACAGTATTATGAAAGTCTTCCTAAACGCGCAGCTCCAACGTCATTAAGATGGTCCATCTCCGAGGAACAAGTCCCTCCTGCCGTAGAAACTGTTCCAAAAATTCGCAAAATGCATTCTTTTCTGTTAGCAGAGACACTTCAGGTTATTGTTAATATAGGTCGCCTTGCTGTAGAAATCGTTACGTTGGATAATTCGAGGAAGTATACCTGTTAAAACAATCTTATTAGTTTTTCCTTTAATCGCTCTAGTAAGTCCCTGTACTTAGCCAGCAGTTCTTCCGATCTAGAATTTAAAGTTATTAGTACCGACATGAATAACACGTTGTCCTCGGTGGTACCGTCTGTAAAATGGTCAACACTATTAGTTATATCCTCCCCTTGCACCAGGGTAGCAGTAACGGCGCCTACGACGAGGATTTCTCCCACAGAATTCCTCGAGCTGCCCTCGAACAATGGAATCGCCAACGAGTCGTATTTCCGGTTCATCAGCATCATCGAAACATAAAACTTGTTTGTTATTACTGGTAGACAATTCTTAGATTTTCTCAATGGCGCTCCATTACGCACTCGAACGAAGGGTTGGGAACTAGGGGAAGAGAGAGGGCTATTAGTACTATTTATATTATTAGTAGAAACTGAGGCAGGAGGGGTCGTAACTGGAGTCTCAAGGGATTCTAATTTTGCCGTCAGGAGCATCACGCTTTCTTCAAGCCTCACTCTGGCCTCTCCCTCTCACGTTCTAACTCGTTCCTCAGGACTTCCATGCTTGAGCAGTGAGCACTACCTGCAAACTAAGTGTTCATTATTATTAGCCATTGTAAATGTGTAAGCGGCAAATTTCCCTTCACAGCGACTGCAAGTACTTGACGGGGGTGCCATGCTTTTAATTAGTTAAAACAAAAATAAAAAACGTTTGGAAATTAATAAATTATAATGTAGGTCTACCTCGTTCTTATTGCGCCGTCACCTGCCTAAACCCACAAATGTTCTTGAAATGCAGAAACAGGTTCTTGTAACATAAATTTATACTAAATGAATATATAGTTAAGCTACCGACGAAAGATCTGTAAAAGAAAGTATTAATAATACTTATGTCCCGATTCGACCGACTTTTTTCCTTTTTTCCCCCACGGTGTGTGACCACACACTACCTGATCTCCCGAAGGAAGGGAAAATGAACCTTATGACTCCTCGTTTTCTGATAGATTTGAAAAACAAACAAGGCAAGCCACGTGCACTAGCCTTGGTTTAATAAAATAATGTAGTACTGAATAAAGTCAGATGAAATATATTCGTTAATGAATGATTAGTAACACGAAGTAATTTAGTTAAGAATGCACCAAACACTTTTTTTTTTTTTTTTTGACCACAACGAAAACTACTTATTCAATTGATGACACTCGATATGTATGTAGGTATATATGTGTGTATATATATATATACACACACATGTATGTGTATGTACGGGGCTCCAATAAACCTTAGCACCCCCCAGCCCATGGCCTAAACCATTAGAGGTACAGTAAAACTAAACACCTTACAAAAGAATTTAATCCTGCATTTAATGAGAAACAATTAAAACTTGGTGTTCCCGCCCTTGGCTTCCAAGACAGCCTGAATTCGCTTTGGGTAGCTTGCCAAAAGTGACGTGAATAGATCTTGATCGTTACGCAAATTTGCTAAAACAGTTTCAATGTGTTGCGTCATTGTATCCTTCGAAAATCGATTTACTGCAGGTTCTTGAAACGAGACATATTCAACCTTGTCCTTTATAACTGATCCAATGTGTTCACAAACGTTCAGGTCAGGAGAATTTCCTGGCCATTCTTCATTTCCAAAGAAATCGATCTCATGGTTCCGCAACAACTGTTGAGTTGCTAATGCCTTAAAGCAGGGGGCCTTACCGTGCAGAAGTGTGACCTGATCGACATCCATAACATTGTTTGGGTTTCTTAGAAAAGGACATGCTGGGATAGAATAATATCACGAAAATACTGTCCATCCCAACTCTGACCATTTGGCTTCAGCACCCACATGAGCTTTGCAGTGAACAAAAACACCAACACAGTCTGGACTTTTTAATAATTCGCGATAATGTTCATTGTCATCGATTTCATCTGGTGGTGTGGCCCCCACACGATCATTTTGGTAGTTAAGCCGATGTGTTACGTAAACAAAAAATTCATCGGAGACAGCTAAATGCATGAAATCATCCACATCCCAATCAAGTTAATGGGCAAACCACATTCTGTCATCGATGTTGTTTTTCTTGGCTTTGGAAGTTCATGACGAGGCTTTAAACCTTGCCTATGACGGTACAGTCGAATGATCTCACCACTAACGATCTTTCATCTCAACACTTCGATCTCTAGAAAGTTTAGCACAGTTGTTTTTCCGCTTACGCGTACCGCTTTCAATGATGTCCTTTGTTTCCTGAGAGAGTGGCAAATTTGGGCGCCCAGATTTGGTTGTATTCATTTCGCATTCATCCAAAGTTTTATTCCAATTTCTTTTGACGGAAGTCCTCACTTCGCAACTTTTTGGCAACCTATGAACGTGTTATAAAGGTGGCTCCAGCATCACGAACTTCCCGAAATGTTATTGCTCGTATGCGATCTATCACACGTTGCCTCTCCGAATCACCAATTAATTGAGAAGCCATTATATTATCACTTTATCAGCTAGAGTAATTTTAATACTTGTAATAAATAAAGAATTTTATATATTTTTATAATCGCTAAAAACTATTTCGATATAAGTAAACATGTAAGCTGCAAATGGGGGGGGGAGGGCTAAGGTGTTTTGGAACCCCTTATGTATCGATTCCAGCGTTACTCGTTATTTTTATTGTAGGAGCCAGCTCTGTTATCATTGGTTATGTTCTTAAGTGATAAAAAGTCTCCACATTTATAACATGACAACCTTGGGGAATTTTCCAGATTAACATGTGCATATTGAAGTAAAGTCTGTGTTGGTTGTTCTGAAAGGTTGTTCTTTGGTAGTTATTCGCGTTACAAGAAAGTATCGCTACAATTTTTCATCCACATTTGTCACCCAATTCTTGTTGAACTATAAGTGATAAAACAAAGTGAGTTCATGGGTTCTGAACAGTATGAGAATACAATATGAAATTCTGGTCAGAAAATAGGCAAACAGAAAAAAGTTGTTACTCACGTTACAGGTACATTTTAATTATATCTATTCAACTATGAACTCTCTCTAACACCACCTAATCTTAATCTTGTCAACTCGAGCTACATCTGCTTATGATATAGTGCACCTAGACCAATCGTAAGACTAATCAATGTACTGTTTTAAACATTTACACGAGGATAGGATTGAACTGAAGTCGAAGAGTTGCCAGCCTCGTCATCCGTTGAAAAGTTACCTGCCTCGTCAACTGGTGATGAGCTCTCTTCTGGACCAGTTGAAGATCCTTCTTTCTCTGAATCTGGATATCTGTCCTTTGTAAATGTGTGTAGGTTGATTCCATTATCACTTACTGTAACACAATGGGCACTTGCGATTCCTTGGAGGGGTTTAGGATTTTTGAAAATACTGTTAAGTCAAAGGCCAAGATTTGCCAGTTTGATAATTATGGAAGTAATTTCTATAACTTCCACGTTTGGCATGGTCTGGAATGCTGAAATTATTGATGTCACTGATATGCTGTAAACAACTGGCGTTTTTGTTTTCATCTCATCAACAGTAGTTCTTGTTAAAAGTAACTTCTCAACTTTCTAAATCTATTTGGTTGGAAAAATTACCTTTCAGTCCAATGATGGTATTGGATAGAGAAATTTTGTTTACTATTAGTTGTCTGCAGTCTACTTTCTGTTCTCTTCAGGAAGTGGACGTTTGTGAAGCATTGTGGGTAAGATAGCCTTGAAAGTGCTGCCATCTGTGTCAACCTCGTTCCCAGAGGTTCTGGGCGCAGCTCCAGCCCCTGGTGACAATCTAGACCACTGATTATCTCTACACTACACACACACACACACACACACACACACACACACACACATTGTTACTCACGTTACCAAGTTTGGCACCCTTGTATTTTATGGATATTTGATTTCAGTATCTCTCTCCATTAAGTTACTGGACATGACAAGCGTGGAGCAATGAAAAATAAGATATGATGATTTGGTTACTCGCGTTACGGATGACTGACACCAAAACTGCACCATATGGTAAGATTACATTTTAGCCGATTTTGCTAATTCAACTACTGATTTTGGGATATTTATCTTATCTATAATGTCCATTGATATGATTTATTACCTATTGGTTCGCTTGATGGGGAAATAGTGGATTGTTTTTGTAAAATTTTCAGTGCTTTCTCGATTGAAATAATGAAAATGCCATGGAAAATTTATTTTTCCACGTATGTTTAATTTCTTCTGCATGTCCCCCCCCCCCCCCTGATATGTCTAGATAAACATCCAGTGCCTTACGGGACACTGCGAGAAATTTTCAATGTTCATGATCCCAGTTACGTGGAAATGCTCATATATAATATAATTATTAATTGGTGGTTAAAAAGCTTATTAGTTTGGCTTAGGTTAGGTTTATAATTAACAGAAATGCATTTTTTATTGTGTTAATAAGGAAGCAAAGTTTAATAAACTTGCTTTGAAGTTCTTGGAAATTTAAAAATAAAATCGCTGACTGTTTATTGAGAGGCATTTTTTAGGTTATTCACTTTTATATTTGGGGGGGGGGGGGAGTATTTATTGTTTGCACCATCTGACGCGTAAGCATTTTAAATCTCGGTTGATGTGTTAGCTTCGTGTCCTTTATCGACGACTATCGACCAAGTGTAAAAAAGTCAGTTACCGAACCAAAGATTGAGGAATTGTTAATAAGCCACGTTGTTAAATTAGTATTTTTTTTTTAAGCTCAAAACAGCTTTTTTAAATAGTACTCGTCAGTGTAGGTGTTACGTCGGATTTTATTCCTCATAGTAAAGGTAAGTTTGTTTATGAAATAGATATATAATTAATATATCAGGTCATCCCATAAGTAATGTCGTTTTTTTGCATTGCTAAACTCGCGTCGTGTTTGCACATGTTTCTCTGTATATTTTGTGGAAAACTCGAATTTTTGTGTGTTCAGACATGTTACTTCTCACTCAAGTGAAGTTTCATCGTGTTAATAATCTTCGTTTATTTCACCCTTACGGATAAGGTGGAGGTGTCAGAGGAACACACCAGGCATATAATGCTTTATGAGTTTAGAAAAGGAAATAACGCGACTGTAGCCGCAAAAAATATTCAGGATATTTATGGGGAGGAAGCTTTAAATGTAAGGAAATGTCAAAGATGGTTCCAGAAGTTTAGGTCTGGTGGCTATAGCTTAGTTGATGAGCGCGCTTGGGCCAACATGTTGAGTTCAATGATGACCTTCTGATAGCTACACTTGAAGAAAATCCTGCTGTAACTGTTGAAGAACTTGCCCAGCGACTAAATTCGACCGGTTCCGCAGTTCATCGCCACCTGCAACGACTGGGAAAAGTGTCGAAACTTGGGAAGTGGGTTCCCCATACGTTGTCACCAGACAACCGTAGAGATCGCGTGAACATTTGCTCTTCATTGCATTCTCGGCAACTTCATGCACCGTTTCTGAATCGACTCATTACTGGGGATGAAAATTGGGTGCTTCATCACAATGTTAAGCGTCATCGGCAGTGGGTTAGTGCTGGGGAATCTGCTACACCACAGCCAAGAGGACATCCTCACCCCAGGAAGGTTTTGCTGTCCGTTTAGTGGGATATTCAAGGAGTGGTTTATTTTGAACTGTTGCAGCCCAATCAAACCATTACAGCCGAAGTCTACTGTCAGCAACTTCAAAGACGGAGCGTTGCATTGCAAACAAAACGTCCTTCTTTGGCCAATCGCGAGAGTGGTGTGTTTCAACAGGACAGCGCGCATCCTCATACTGCTCAAATCACCACTGCCAAAACTGGACAGCTTGGTTGGGAAAAAATTCCACATCTTCCGTATTCACCAGACCTTGCACCATCAGATTTACCACCTATTCAGAAGTCTTCAAAACTACCCTGACGGGAAAGAACTTCAAAGTTTCGAGGCTATCAACATTGCCCTCCGAGTTTTTTGCTTCTAAACTGAAGAAATTTTATCAGTATGGAATTGAAATGCTTGTAGAGAGGTGGCAGAGAGTCATAGAAAGTGAAGGAAAATATAAAATTGATTAAAATTTATTTTGATGGTTTTATTTTCATTTGGAAATAACGATAAAAAACATTACTTGTGGGATGACATATATATATATATATATATATATATATATATATATATATATATATATAATATATATATATATATATATATATCCCCGCAAGGGGGTTCTAAGCTCGTGCTCTTGAGTGCTCTTTGTGCTCGTTTGTACGTGCTTGTTCCTGGAGGTTTCACGTGCGCCCTCCCGGCCCTAGCACCCAAGGATGATGGGGCTCGACCCTGCAGTCCTTGTCATCCTTGGTCTTTTTCCACTTCGACTGTCCCCTCCACCCTTTCTTTTTCCTCTGTCTTTCCTCACTTTTTCTTTGTTTTTCCGCTGAGATATGCCCTTTAAATAGAGGCGAATCGGTTCTTCCTGAACTAAAAAAAAAAAAAAAAAAAAAAAATATATATATATATATATATGGGATGAATTTCACAATAAAACGCGTGAAATGAATAAATGCTGCAAACCCACAAGGAAAAAGAAAAACGATTCCAAGGCTTTTCGTGTATTCAAAGCTACACCTCGTCATTCCCTGACGAGGTGTAGCTTTGAATACACGAAAGGCCTTGGAATCTTTTTTCTTTTTCCTTGTGGGTTTGCAGCATATCTATATCTATATATATATGTTATAATGTTTCAGACCAACAAAGACCCTAGGGTCCACTCATGGCTGGTCTACCTAACTGTGTTCGTAATCGTGTATTGTGTATGTCCTCCGTGGTGGCGGAGGAGGGGACCTACAATTTTACGTGGGTTCCGAACCACAAGAACATAAGAAATTTATGTAAAAACTGCCGGTAAATTGGCAACGACCAATTTTTACGAAACTAAATAATTATCAATTTAAAAATAATTAATTATCGGTTTAAAACTAAAGATAGAATCTCTCGGTCCAGAGGAGCAAGTCATAATAGACTACTATCCACAAATATGTTACACTCTATATCTATTTATAACGGACATGCAAATATATCAGATCCAAAGAATCCAGTCAATTTCATTACGGTATCCATCAAGTCACGGTCCATATCGATTGCGGACCAAGTCAAAATTTACAACCATATACATTATCAATTTAAAAATAATTAATTATCGATTTAAAACTAAAGATAGAATCTCTCGATCCAGAGGATCAAGTCATAATAGACTACTATCCACAAATATGTTACTCTATATCTATTTATAACGGACATGCAAATATATCAGATCCAAAGAATCCAGTCAATTTCATTACGGTATCCATCAAGTCACGGTCCATATCGAAAGCGGACCAAGTCAAATTTACAACTATATATATATATATTATATATATTATATATATATATATATGTCTTTTAGGGTTGTATATAACCTATATATTAATGGGAAATTTGATTATATGGAAGTACATCACAATGGTGGTCTTGTGTACGCAGTGTGTGTGTATTGGGTTAAAGAAACCCTTTTGGTGTTTTTATTAGACTCCTTCATATTGACGTTTCCACATTTTAAAACTGAGCCTACCTCCCGCTAAACAAAACACACTCCCCCTTCCCCCCACCTTGTAAGAGTTTTAGCACGTTACCCTAATTGATATATGATATGATCCCGGAAAGAAATTAGTTTACCTTGAATGGTACCAACTAAAATTAAATTTCCATCTTTAGTGTAAACATTGATCCGAATACGAAGTTTTTCGTGTATTACTTTTATCTTTTTTCAATCTCATTTATGACGAGTTCGGATGTTTATTTTATTCCGTTATAGAACAGTTGGTGCGGTAAAGAATCCCAACCGCAATAATGGTGGTGGCGCCGAAAGATGGTAGCCTAGTTTTGGAACTATACTCCAGATCCATTCTAGATTTTTCTTATGTTGGCATTATATATATATACACACACAGGGTGGCCCCAAAGTATGTATATATATATGTGTATATATATATATGTGTATATATATATGTGTATATATATGTGTAATATATATATAATATATATGTGTATATATATATATATATATATAATATATATATAAAATATATATATATATATAGTGGTCCAAAAGTAGGAATAGTTTCATATGTTCATTTTTTAAAATTAATTTTCATTTCAGGGTAGATAATGAACACCTGCGTGATTAACACTTATAAAGTTCCATTAAATAAATCGTAAATTCTATACCTACTATATACAGTACACTATATATATATGTGTGTGTGTGTGTGTGTGTTCGTTAAAGTCCCTCGTTCTGCCCGAAGAGTATAACGAGTATAGGCTGCCTGTATCCGTGTATCGTTTACTTTCACACGCTGAATTACGATCACTAAAACCTTAACCCAATATCAAAATGTCACAGTACCTATTTTTATGTAATAAGCCCTGTAGTTTTATGATAACGTACGTACGTGATCGCTGTACGCACTATCAGGCCCGCACTATTTAAGAAAGCGGAAAAAAGTGTGTAAAATATATATATATATTATCTTGAAAAGAGCAAACATTTTCCATATATATAAAGGAGGGGATATATCTCAAGCAAAGAACTATAGACCATTGTCTTTCGACGTCCCACTTCACCAAAATATTTGAAGGAATAGTAAGAGAAAATCTCTGACTTCTTGGAGGCACTGGAAAGATTCAACGAAAATCAGCACTGATTCCGATCAGGAAGATCATGCTTATCACAACTTATAGAGCATTATAACAGTATCCTAGATGCACTTGAAGGCAATGAAACTATGATGTCATATACACGGATTTTGCTAAAGCTTTCGACAAATATGATCATGGTATAATAACACATAAAATGAAACATATGGGAATAATGGGGAAGGTGGGAAAATTGATCTATAACTTCATCAGAGAACGACTACAGGTCGTCAAAATTGAAGGTGTATCATCATCAGAATCAAAAGTACGCAGCTCAGTACCACAAGGTTACAGTGCTGGCCCCACTCCTGTTCATCAGACATAGACTGGAGTAAACAGCAACAGTATAGTAACATCCTTTGCGGACGATACAAAGATCAGCAGAAAAATCAGCGATGCAAATGAAGTGGAGGCCTTGCAGAGAGGGACAAACAAAATATACACACGGTCAGAAGACGACAACTGACATTTAACACCCAGAAATTTCAGCTCTTGATATATGGTAGAAATGAGGAACTTAAACAGACTGCATATCATGCTCCAGATAGACAGGAAATTCAGAGAAGCACGAAAGCGGTCGACTTGGGGGGTAATAATGACCGATGATGCCAAATTCGAGACACAAAATCAGATAGCAATAAACAAAGCAAAAAAGAGTTGCGGGACAGGTACTAAACGTTCAAAAGGAGGGACAAGACGGTAATGATTCACCTGCTGAGAACACTGATTATACCAAAACTTGAATACTGTTCAGTTTTGACGTCCCATATAAAAGAAGAAATTAGTAAACTAAAAGAAACGCGCGCACACTTCACATCCAAGATTGATGGCTGCAAAGAACTCAACTACTGGGAAAGACTACGTAAACTAAATCTGTACTCCCTGGAAAAAAGAAAAGTAGTATACCATAATCTATATATGGAAAATGATCGAAAAACTGGTACTAAACCCAATTACCATCCAAACAACGATGGAAAATAGGAAAGGCAGAATATATAGTGTTCCCAAATTAAAGGCCCGACAAGGGACCTCCTCAACACTGAAGGAAAACAGTGGTTGTTAGGGGGCCAAGACTTTTTAACCAGCTTCCAAAAGACCTCAAACGTTACAAGAGTCAAAGTTGAAGTCTTCAAGAGAAGACTATGCCTGGCTCAGGATGGTACCAGATGAGCCGGGTGTACCTGGCTGTGTGCGATGGAGAGCGCAAGAGCAACTCGCTCCTCCTCCAAGCCAGGCCTAGAGGGCGGGGCCACTAGCTTGACCTTCGTGTGAAGAGACCGACGCACGGAACTGCAACGAGGTATATATATATATATATAAGCAAACAACCAAAGGAAAAAAGAAACACAAATTCCGAGCGCTTTCGTGATATATTCACATTTTCAAGGACGAGAAAAATTTCTCTTGTCCTTGAAAAAGTGAATATATCACGAAAGCGCTCGCAATTCGTGTTTTTTTCTTTTCCCTGTGGTTGTTTGCTTATTAATAAGTTATTTTGTGATTTTACTGTATACACACACACACACACACGTGTGTATATATATATATATACACACACACACACACACACAGTGTCCCGTAAGTCTGGAACATACGGCAAAATAAGTAATTCATGTTTTTCTGTTTATGCAAGTGCCCATGATGTCTGAGTAAGGAAGAACGCATCCAGGTAATTCTGCTCGTAGGAAATCGGAGTCAGAGGGAGGTCGCTGAAGAATTTAACATATTGCATCCGGACCGCGCGCCGATAACACATTTGTGTCGGCAAACGTGTAGCAAAGTTCAGGGAAACGTGATCCATAGGAGATAAACCTCGTAGTGGACTCCGAGGACATCCACCGACGATGAGACAACCGCTACCATCCTCGCTCATTTCACAAACAGTCCCCAAAAGTGTCTCCGGCGTTTTTATTGACGTTTTTATCATTTTGCCCTATGGTTCCAGACTTAAGGGATATATATATATATACAGTACTGGCCAAATTATTAGGAATTTTTTTAAAATTTCATTTTTTGGTATAAAATGTTAAATTAAACCAATTTTAAACGTTGAAAAGTTATTTATTTCTACACAAGAATACATGGTCATTATTTAGCAATAGTTTAGTACTTAGTTTGACCCACCTTAGCTGCCATAATGGCTGCGACACGCTTCGGCATGCCATGAATCAATTTTTTGCATAATTCTTTAGTCGAACGAAACGTGTTTGTTCGTCAGTTGTCGTTTGGTTGTCGTGCGATGCGGGTGTGTTTCTCTTTCTTTTACGTGTCATTGTAACTACCGTTTAATTTAAATAGTGTATTTACCCAATTTCGGCAATTATTTGTTACAGTTTTTAAGTGAATTTGAAAATGGGGCGAAAGAATGACGAGTCCACGGAAAATTGGGCAAATACAGGTTTTATTAACTTCTTCTACATTTAAACAAAAGGAAATCGCTGCCAAACTCCATGTTTCACCACAGTCAGTACTTCGTATTAAGAAAAAAATGGTATTTGGAGAAAATGTAGGCCCCAAAAGGGTTGGAAGATGCGGCAGAAAAAGGGTAACGACTCCAAGAACTGATAGACAGATTGCAATTTTGTCTCTTAGAAATAGAAGAGCTACTTGCAAAAAATTTCCAGTAGTCTAGCGGCTGATGGCATCAATATTAGTCGTAGAACAGTTAACAGGAGGCTTCTAACTGCCGGCTTCAAAGCCTACCGCCCAAGGAAGAAGCCCAGGCTCACTGAGGCTATGAAGAAGGCACGTTTTGCATGGGCAAAGGAACACATTAACTGGACTAGTGAGGATTGGGAACAGGTAAGAATAATATTTAACATTAAATAGAATGTTAATACAGTAAATACAGTATGCATAGAAGTGTATTTACAGTACGTGATAAAACTGCAGTAAAAATATCTGTAAAGCAGCAAGTCATACTGTACTTCGTTTTAGCTGTACTTCATACGCTATGCACTGACTCTTTTACAGGGCTTTCTTTGATTGCAGGTGGTGTTCTCCGATGAGTCAACGATTGCCGTGCTTGACGATCGTGTTCAAAGTGTAAGAAGGAGGCCTGGAGAAGAATTTTTGCCTGAGTGTCTGATGAAAACGGTGAAATTTCCACAAAAGATCATGGTTTGGGGAGCAATTTCTGTGCATGGAACTAGTCGTTTGAGCATTGTTGAGGGGAATATGAACCAAGTCAAGTATATAGAAGTACTAAGAAGACGTCTACTGCCTCAAATAAGGGAATGGTATGGTAATAGACGTTGGATTTTTCAACAAGACTCAGCTCCATGCCACACGGCAAAGTCGGTTAAAAAATGGTGTCATGAAAATAGTGTTCGGTTGCTCCCATGGGCTGGAAATTCTCCAGACATGAACCCAATCGAAAGTTTATGGTGTATTTTAAAGGACGTAATCCATGAAACGCCGATAACAACAAAACACCAACTCATAGAGCGACTTATTCAAGTCTGGTTTCACTCTACACGTATTAAGGAATTATGCAAAAAATTGATTCATGGCATGCCGAAGCGTGTCGCAGCCCTTAAGGCAGCTAAGGGGGGTCAAACTAAGTACTAAACTATTGCTAAATAATGACCATGTATTCTTGTGTAGAAATAAATAACTTTTCAACGTTTAAAATTGGTTTAATTTAACATTTTATACCAAAAAATGAAATTTTTAAAAAATTCCTAATAATTTGGCCAGTACTGTATATATATATATATATATATATATGACATTACACAAGAGGATATTGCGAATTTGAAAAAAAAAGTGCAAGTTCTACAATCTTACTGTCTGCAACACCTATGCAAGATATGCGAGGTGCAAATATGGACAAAAATGCCGTTACCACCACCCTCAAAGGAACCAGACAGGTGAGCAGACAAAGAGGGCTACCAATTTTTTAGATGTAGCCCACACAATTTAACTATTGAATACCATCCAACAAATACAAAGCCAACTGACAAATACAGGAATCTGAGAGCCGTACAGAAGGCATACAGAAAGACATTACATGCGATACCGGGACAACGGCTATCGAAACGGATAAAGAGAGGAAAATTCTCGGAGGATCACAATGCAAAGAAACCGGCACCACCATTGGAAAATGAATCTGAAACACAAGTATGTAAAGATGAAAGGGAAAAAATAAAAATAATCCTAGCCAACATTCAGGGACTTAAATTAAACCATTCCCCGGACAAAATTTTATACCTGAAAGGACTCGTGCACGAAACCGGAATAGATTTTGCGTGCCTCACGGAAACCCATTTAAAGGACTGCCAGACGGACTGTGAAAACTCTGAGTTCTGTATTGACAAAAAAGAAATACAAATTGACAACTATAACATCCTCCGAGCCGACAGAACAGTGAGACGTAAAGGAAGATGTTCTCTTTACACACGCGAAAGGCATATGGCAGAAATGACTAAGTACTTCAAACAGCTACGTAGAATGTGTAGCAGCAAAAGTTGAAAAATTAAATATGGTACTAATTGTAATGTACAGACCCCCGAACACGATAACCTCAAAATTCTCAGATTCCATTACAGAGCTAAGAAACTGGGCAAAAGATCTATACACTCCAACCCCCCCCCCCCAATATTTTTCTCTGTGGTGATTTTAATTTTCAATTCATGAAATATAAAAGGATAGGAAAAAATGTGTGTATATGTTACGCCCCGTTTGTGTAATTGCCCAATTCATGAACTGGGCAACTTACTGACCATTACATGAAATAGGCATTTATATTGCCCAGTTCGTGAAATGGGCAATCATGTGTATGACCTTTAAAATCTTATACAATTCTACAAAATGGGCAAGCAAAATTCCGCCCATTTCACGAAGTGGGCAATATAAATGGCCATTTCATGTAACGGACAGTAAGTTGCCCATTTGCAACGCCTAAACATTGCCAGCACAAGAAAATGCTGCTGAAACACCTGCACTACCATCGCTACAACCAGACCACTCGCCTGCGCATGAAACAGCCGTACTGCAAGTATCACCTAAGGATGTATCACAAGACGATGCTGCTGTACTCGCACGACGAAAAGCTCATGAGGACATAGTGCTACAAGCAGGAAAAAGTTTGACGCGAAGTAAAAAAACGTTGCCAGTGGTCGACGTTGGTTATAATGTAGTAGTTACAGTATCTCAATTTGATCGTAGTAAAGGTGATCCTCGTAATATAATAAGTATAATTCTTGCTAAGGACGACGGTGGCTACACAGGAACAAAAGTCGAAGTAATAAATGGTAAACTTTCAAGGAATCAGTTTGAATCTGTTCACTATACTGGTCTTAAATCTAACGATATTCCCTCAAACAAACTAAGCATTCGCGAAATCGTTAAACTACAAAGTGTTTGTGGAGGACAAGGGTTCAGGAGGTGCCATTGTAGGAATAATTGTCTAACTAAACGATGTTTGTTTGAAAAATAATCTTCGTTGCAACAGCCCCTGTCACAGTCACAAATCCTGTAAGAATGTAGACTAATCATTATCACTTGCCTTCTCTTTTTAAGGTTTTACTTTTTTAATGAATGATTCAGTCGAAATTTTAATTTTCCTTCAGACAGACGGCCATTTCATGGAATGGGTAAGCAAAATTACGCCCATTTCACGAACTGGGCAATATAAATACCCATTTCATGTAGTGGGCAGGAAGTTGCCCATTTCATGAAATAGGCAGTTATATTGCCCATTTCATGAATTGGGCAATTACACAAACGGGGCGTAACATATACACCAGGACAAGGGGGCCACACGGGAAGACCAGGAGCAGGTAAAAATGCTGCTACTATAGCTGATGAATTCAAGTTAACATAAGAAATAACAGAAAACACAAGAAAAAACAACTGCCTAGATTTGGTATTCACAAACAACAGCAACCAAATTGATAATGTAGAAATATCCCCAACTATAATATCGGATGACATTATTGAAATAACAACCAATATAAAAGCAACAGGAAAGGAAAGAACACGAACAACAGAAAAAAGCAAATTTTTAATTTTTAATTTTAATTTTCACTCCAAAACCATAAACTGGGAAGGTGTTGCATCCAGCATGGAAGTAATAGATTGGAAAACCATCTTCGATGCCAAGACAACGGAAGAGATGCTAATGACCATAGAGAAGACGTTGGAAATTGTGGAAAGACGTGTCCCAAAAATACGACAGAGGACAGAGAAGCAGGTTCGAGAGAAAAGGTGTCATTGTTTCGAAAGAGAAAAAGTGACTGCAAAATTAAGTAACTGTAAAGATAACATCAAAAAAATATTAAATGATAAACTGCAGAGTATCGATTGCGTCATACAGGAACAAATTGAGAAGCATACAGAAAAAGACGACGATGCTATAGAAGCGATAAAGGTTAACTCAAAGTAATTCTATAATTTTGCAAAACGGAAGTCATAAAACCATACGACTATTGGACCTTTGAAAAACGAAGTGTGCTTTATCTGATGATCTAACAGAATATCTGAAATATTAAGAGCTCGGTACGAATCATCTTTCAGTATCCCAAAAACTGACAAACTGATATGCGATAGAAACTTATTCTTTGAACTACTACAAGGGGAAAGTATGACGGACTTCGACTTTACGACAGATATTACACAAGCTATAGGGAAACTAAAAGCGCACACAGCGGCAGGACCGGACAAATGAAATGCCACACTGATCAAAAACTGCAAGAATGCAATCCTAAACCCTGAAAGAAAATAGTTTTGTTGTGAGATGAACAAGACTGTTTAATCAGCTCCCCAAAGACCTAAGGAACACGAGTAGTGTTGCGATGGACATCTTCCAAAGATGATTAGACACCTGGCTCAGAACAATCCCCGATGAGTCGGGCGTACCTGGCTATGTGAGGTGGAGAGTACAAGAAACCAACTCGCTACTTCACCAGGTCAACTCGAGAGGAGGGGCGACAAGCTTGACCGTGAAATGAGAAATCATTGCACGGAACATTTGAAAGGTATATTATATATATATAAAATTGAGGCCGGGTCGAAATTTTATATTGAAAAGGTACCGGTCGAAATTTTATATTGAAAAGGTACATATTGTGAGGGGTTTGAATGGAACACAGGAACCCCCTCATAAATTATTTTCGCTGTTTAAAGCCTCCTACCCCTGGCACAATTTTTCACTTTTTGACCTATATTGAAGAATATTCCATTTATACGAGACTTGATCTGCATTCAGGTTTTTTGATGACAAAAATCTTTATTAACGTATATTATTTTATTTAATAATGTACAGTATTAGGAAAATTAATTAAGTACAAGAATATATTCAGAAGAAAAAAATTAGAGGCATAATAAATGTTAAAATTCAATTCACTTTCATTGTTCCTTATCACACCAAAAGGGAAGAAATTTTCAATATCATTAGGAAATTTTATTTCGTAAGTTTCTTAATCATTCTATTGGGCCTTCATTCAAACTTGGGCAGTTTTCGCCTTCATTCTAATGAGTTTAAGATAAACTTTTGACGGTTGTCATATCCTATTCTTTCCTGACATGCCTTTGTTACAAGGTTCACTGCCCTTTCCACACTTTGACTGTGACATGGAAAAGAAGCTATCTCCAGTGGCTTACATCGTGCCTGTAGTAGCTCATCGTGTCTAAAATTGTTTAGCAGCGGTGGAGGAGTAATGATCTCTCTGCCAATCGATCATCTCGGTGTAGTCAGTAGATTGGAAATTGAGGGTTCGAGGAAACTCAGTTTCTGGAACCTGAAAATCCTGTTCTTGAAAGGATGATTTTCTGATAGCTTGCTCCCTAATTTCTAATCTCTTGTCAGTTACCATTGATACGAGTATATTTTTTGGGAGGGCAAAGTAGGCGTTATTCTCTAATACTGGTTCTATGATTGATCTATGTTGTTCATCTAAATTTCGAAGCAAGCACATTAAATGCCAAAAGTTATATGCACCATCAGTTGCATTAGGATGAGATTTCATGCAAAACCACCCTGGAGCATAGAATTGCATAATAATCTTGACTATATCTTGAAGGTTTTTATCGGGATTTGGCGTTGAGATATATAATCGAAGGATCTTGTTGGCTAGAGTTAGCCAGCGAGCATGGTGAAGGGTACCGTACCTGGGGATTGAGTGGACAGATCTTGAGAAGTGTTTCCAGTTTGCACTGCCAGACACATACCATAGAGATATCTTTGGTTACTGTTTAGCTCCTTCACAACATTTGCTGGAATTTCTTTAGTGTTTCCCTTTACGCGAGAATATTTGACTACCTCCAATTTTAAATCTGTTTTCAATTTATTCCCAATTGAACCAACAAAAGTATTTGGACCTGTTTTACCATCAGTGGCTTTGTAGACGTGCATAAAAGGAAGCTTATTCAAATGCAAGAGGCGCACCAACCACTGCACTGGTCTGTTAAGATTAATTCCAACCAGTTTTATGGCTCCACCAATTTTTCCTGTATTTACAGGAGTACCATCACACAGTAAAGCTTTGATAGTATCTGTGTTTTTCGAGTCTGTAATAATAGTTATCAACTCTTCTGCTATGCAGCGAGCAGTTCCATTATCTGGTGTGACATGGTCTACATAGATGCTTCCAGGTTCTTTTACAATAACAGTTGTTTTTTTATGTTTCCACTTTTAGTTAGTGTTATCGTTCCTTCCATCAAATCCAAGACACCATCTTCAGTTTTTCGGATTTAGACCTAAAAGTATTTGTTTCACTCATGCGATTTCTTTCTCTTTCTAATTTCTTTGTCAAGCATGTTGGTGTGGTTAAGGATCCCCATATCTTTTAAAGCTGCATTGACTATTGCAGCTGCAGCTCTACAACTTAAACGATCTGCTGTTGATGCTAGGTTTTTATAGGAGTGCCTGTTTTGAATATTCTGTCAATTCTAAATCGGCCTCATAAGCTACATCCTGACTCTGAATCTACATCCATGTCGTCTTCGGTATTTTCTATAAATTCGATGGTAAAACATTGGTGGCTTTAGCCATTTCTTCTTGTGCTTTTAGTTGACGGTTTTGTGCTTGGGCTTTTGCTAAACATCTCTTCTTTGTTGAACTAGCTATGCGATCACTTGGTCCTAACTGACTCTGTTTTTGACCCACAAAAAACTCCCATTCTGCCATTGGTATTTTATCCTTACACCTGCAAGATTTCCTATCATTTCCCTTATCATAGCATTCACAAGAAGATATATCAAACATTTCATCATACTGAGCTACTTTTAAGGCAAAACTTTAATTTCTTCGATGTAACGGCACCTTGTTCAATTTTGAAGCTGCTTCTATTAGTCGACTGACTTTGAGAGATACCTTTGATGTTAATCGTAGGAAAAGAAAATTCCATCCAAATGTCTTCAATATCTTTTACAACAACCCTGTAACAATCATTAGCAGTTGCTGATCCTTTTGATTTAGCTGCTTCACGATGGCGCACAAAAAGGTAGCGTCTCACATCTGCTTTTGAAGGAGTCATGGCTGCTGGGAATTCCGTAGGATATCCAAAGGCTGCATTTGAGGACTTGCTTCTAGTAGTCATAGTGTATATTCAGAAATCAAATCAAATTATATGTTTATGATAATTCAACTTATAATTAATGCAAATTATTTCTATTTATCCGAAAAATTATTTCTGTATCTGAAACATAAAAATATCAAGCATTAAACAAACAACTTATGTAACATATAACAACATTAAACATGTACAAATATGAAGGTAAAAAAAAGGGAGGAGGGGCATGTGATATGGGTAGTAGGGTAGCACATGCTTGATTTTTTTAATGTTTTGTTAGTGATTAAAAAGAACCTTCTCACATAGTGTACTTCTTAAGAATAAAAAATTTCCTATTTTCGACCAGGCCTTAATAAAATATTATATATATATATATATATATATATATATATATATATATATATATATATATATATATCCCCTTTGCTTTGTCCGGAGCGATAGGGCGCGTCCCTCTGTGGCGAATGTGGGAATACACCTTTCATCGGTGTAAGGGCTTTCTCTGCCCTCGTGGACCATTGGGCCCGTTTGGGGACCCGGCTGATCTGCTTCTTTTTCTTTTTCTCCTTTAACCCATTCTTTCTGGCTTCTCTCTTTTTTGGCATCGTTCTTTGGACCTTGATTTTGACCCCTTCCTTGGGTGTGGGAGGTGGTTGCCCTGCACCCTTGTCGCTTTCCAACCAAACCCAAACCCTGTCCCTGCCGCTTTTCACCGCGCGTTGGATGAGAGTGGCCGCCTTTCAGGCACAGGGACTGGGTGCGGGTGTATCTCCCCTGCGTGACATCTATCGGCGGTGGGACCAAGTGTGCCCACGCTTCGCCTTTCCCTTGTTGGAGTCGGTGGTGGCTGGATGCGCGCGGGGGATGAAGTTATTTTTTGTTTCGCTATGGACACTTCTCCCCCCTCGGCTTGCAACTACTGCTTCTCACTCTCGGACTACTACTTCTCTCAACACTCGGGTGGTGGGCAACCAGGCCCTCGAGTCCTTTACCACTGGAAGACCGCAACCTAATGGGGTTGACCCCCCCCCCCCCCCTGTGGAAGCGGTACGCTTGCACTCTCCTTTTCCGTTGCCGACCCCAGTCCGTCCCTCGACTATGCCCTTGGACCTACACACTCTGGAGCAGGGGTCTCGCCCCATCCACCTTCGGGCAAGTCAAGTTCCACCGAAGATTTGCCCTCACAACCCGGCTTCTTGCTCTCCCCATATGCCCCCCTCACCCGCCGTCAGCCCACCTCCCCACGGAGAGAGCCTCGCGGCGGACGGGGGAGCCGGCATTCACGGCCGTCCTATCGACCGTTGAATATCCCAGTCCATTTCGACTCTACAGCCTCCCTCTCCCTTCCAAGTATCCACAAATTCCTGGTGATTCGGCCTACATCTGGGTCCCTCCCGACCAACTCTGAACGGACGTTCCAGGCGATCCGAACCCACAGCAACTCCAGCCGCTATGACGTACGCCCACAGAGGGATGGCTCCCTCCTCGTAAAATCACGCTCAGCCGCAGAGACAAAAGCCCTACTCTCCGTCACTGAGGTCCTTGGATGCTCGGTGTCCGTTTCCCCACACCCTCGCCTGAATCAGAGTCAGGGCGCTATTTACGCCACCCGCCTATTGTCGATCGCAGTGAACGAGCTCCTGGAGGACCTCGCACACCAAGGAGTCACTAAGATCTATCGTTTCACATCTCGACAGGGAGGCACCCCCTCCCCCACCCCACGTCTGCTCCTTACTTTCAATACACTAATCCCCCCCCCGGCATTGTATGGGGTATGGGAGACCGCGCGTCATGCGAGTTTTCTATACGCCCATACATCCCAGACCCGACCCGTTGCTTTAAATGCAATAAGTTTGGACACGTTAGCTCCGTTTGTCGACAGCGGCATCAATTGTGTGTGGACGACTCGCTCACCCTGACAGGTGCCCAAATGCTCCAACTGTGAAGGCGCACACCCTCTTCATCCCGCGAATGCCTTTTCTTCAAGTTCGAGAAGGAGGTCCGCGGCCTACAAGTGTCGGACTTCCTTAGCCCCCGTGAGGCACGAGACAGGGTGCGGAGTCGGGAGGTGAGGCCGGGGATGTCCTATGCCGCTGCTCTCGGCTCTCTCATCTCGGCACGCCGCCCTGGCCTGCCGCCGAAACCCCCCCCAGCCACTGCTTCCTGTTCCCCACATAGCAAATCCTCGCAGGACCCGACGGTCCCCTGTCCCCCCACCGTTCCTCTTCTTCCCGCACCTCACCTGCCACGAATCCCCCAGGAGTCTGGGACCAGGGTTTCCAGGTCCCAGCCACCTCAAACCCTGCCTTCCCAGTACTCCCTGTACACGCCCGAACCTGCCGCCCGGAGCAAGCCGTCGAGGCGGAGACGCCGGAGCGTGTCACCAGACCCTCCGGCCTCCCAACGTCTCTCTTCCCCTAAGACCAAGAAGACGGCTCGGACCCTTACACCGCCCACCACGCCCACTATGTCCATCTCTCCCCATCGTAGAAGTCCCACCGTTCTACCCCCACAGACTCTGACAATAGTGGCCGAAATGTACGACGAGACCCAGCCCAGTGGATCCAGTGGATGCGGCTCTGGCGCAGCTGCACGGTGTGACCGAGGGAAGCTCGGCGCGCCCACGCCCATGAGT
Source organism: Bathynomus jamesi (assembly GCA_023014485.1). NCBI lineage: Eukaryota > Metazoa > Arthropoda > Malacostraca > Isopoda > Cirolanidae > Bathynomus > Bathynomus jamesi. Next base: position 294,901 of record JAJOZX010000232.1, read on the forward strand.
CCTGGATCTGCCCTTGCCTCCTGGTGCCATTTTCTCCACCCCTCCACGAGACCACTCTGGTTCACCTCCTTCCACCCCCATCGTACCTACCCCCCCAACATCCCCGCCCCCCCTTATCAGCTACCCTGAGTACGCCCTCCCTCCCACCCGCCCGGTCTTTTTGGTACCCCCTGTCACCACCTAGGGTCCGCCGTGAGACCCCGGACAGGCGGGGTAGCGCCCCTTTTGGGGTTAACGTGCCCCCCCCTGGCCCGACCATAGAAGCCCGACAAGGCACTTCTGACCCGCTCAGCCCACGATGTTCCTCTGCCTGCCGTGATCCACGCCTCCGGTCTCGCTCGGCCGACTCGACCCCGCAACCTCCGGGTTCGACAGGCCGACCGATTCCTTCCCTGGTGAACGGTAGATAGCCAGCCATGCTCCCGACCCAGCCTTCAGTTTCGCGAACTCCAGATCTCCCTTCACACTCCAACCTCCTAGCGCCTACACCTTTACCCATCCCCCTTCATCAACTAATGGATCCCCCGAAAACCACAATAGTCCACTGGAACTGTCGAGGAATCTTTGCAAACTATGAAGGCCTTAACTCCTTGATTGCCACTTCCCGTCCGGTGTGTGTCTGTCTCCAGGAGCTAATCCTGGGGACCAGGTCCATGCCCTGCCCCACTGGTTTTTTGCGTCGCCACCCCGCCTCCTACCTGCACTCGAAGGGGAGCTGCCATCCTCGTCCACCACGCAGTCCCCTTCTACAATCTCTCCATCCGGTCCCCGCTACAGGTGACTGCCGTCCGGCTCTCCCTGGATAGACAGTACACCATTTGTTCAATCTACCTTCCCCCCCACGCTCAAGTCTCCCGCGACGACCTGGTGGAAGTCGTGGAACAACTCCCCAGGCCCTTCCTACTACTGGGCGATTTCAATAGTCGTCACCCCTTGTGGGGCGACACACACACCACCTATATGGCCCCAACCCTGATATCCGTCATGACCGAGCTCTCCTTCGAGTGCCTCAACGATGGCTCTCCTACATTCTACCATGCCACCACCTGCACTCCATCCTGTATAGACCTGTCCCTCGTATCAACTGATGCCCTCCTAGACTTCACGTGGCAAGTCCTCCGAGAGGACTATGGCAGTGACCATCTCCCCATTCTACTCACCCTCAATCGACCCGACCAGACCGTACGGGTACCGGTAAGGTGGGTTACCACCAACGCGAATTGGGCCCGCTTCCGCGACAACACATATACCACCCTTACAACTGCCCACTTCCCATCCATCGACGAGTGCGTCGCATACTTCGAGTCCGTCGTTCTAACGGCCGCAAGCACAAGCGTACCACAATCCTCCGCCTACCCCCGCGCCCGACGGGTTCCTTGGTGGACCCCGGAGTGCGCGGAGGCCGTGCGCGCCAAGAAGAAGGCAACTCGGCGCTTCTACCGGACGCGACTCCCCATCCATCGCACGGAGATGCAGCGGGTCAGGGCCATCGCCCGCCGCACAATGAAGACAGCGCGCCGAGCCTCTTGGCGTGCCTTTGTGTCCGGCATTACCGCCAACACACCTTCGGCTACCATCTGGAAGAAGGTGCGGGGCGTCGAGAGGCGACATGTCCCCTCCCGACCCCCGGTCCTCCGGACAAACGACGGACTCCTATGTGAGCCCAAGTCGGTGGCAGACCACCTTGCTTCTACCTTCGCCGCCGTTTCTTCCTCTGCAGCCAATCCCGTACCCGCCCCTGACGATAGCCCCTCCCCACCGTCCATAGACAGCACCTACAACCGATTGTTTACCATGCGTGAACTACAGACGGCACTGGCCTCTCGACGATCCCCTTGTCCCGGCCCGGACGGTATTCCGTACGGCATGATCCAACACCTCCACTCTACCTTACAAATTTTCCTGCTAGACTATACAATCGCATATGGATAGAGGGTGCCTTCCCCTTTAGGTGGAAGGAGGCCCACGTCATCCCTATCCCCAAGCCCGGCAAAGATTCCCTGGACCCCACAAACTACAGACCAATCGCCCTGACTGTTGTGCCTGCAAGATCCTCGAAAAAATGGTCGCTACGCGATTATCGTTCGTCCTTGAACGTACCAATTCCTTCCCGTCTACCCAGTCCGGCTTCAGACAATTCCGCTCCACCACTGATCCCCTCCTGCTTCTCAGCCGAGACATACAGGATGCCTTCGACAATAGACAGTTCGTACTGTCAGTTTTCTTCGACATCCAGAAGGCCTATGACACCACCCGTCGAGCAATGATCCTCGGTCAGCTCCGACATCTGGGCCTGTCGGAGCCATGCCTACCTTCATCAGGGGCTTCCTTTCTTCTCGGACCTTTAAAGTCCGGGTGGGCTCAGTCCTCTCTGACACCTTTGTGCAGGAGGACGGGGTCCCACAGGGAAGCATCCTCAGTGTTCTCTGCTTCTCCGTCGTGATGAACACGGTCTCACAATGCCTTCCACCCACAATCCGCTCTTCCATTTACGCGGATGACCTTGCAATTTACTTCGCAGGGCGGGAACCGTCTGTCGTTCAACGGCAAATGCAGCTCGCCATCTACCTGGTGGAAAGGTGGGCAGTCCTCTTGAGGTGGTACCCTCTACGCGTTTTCTGGGCATGACCCTAGACCGACGGCTCAATTGGGTTCCCCATCTCAAGCACCTAAAGCAATCCCTTCGACGCCCCCTCGCTTTCCTGGATCACCTCTCTCACACCACATGGGGGTGCAGATCGACGCTCTCTTCTTCGCCTTTATACTTCCATAGTACAGTCGAAGCTGGACTATGGTAGCGCAGTTTACGGTTCAGCCTCCAACGCCCGCCTCCGTATCCTGGACCCGGTACTTAATAGAGGCCTCCGCCTCGCCACCGGTGCTTTCCGCTCCTCTCCAGCCTCCATGTGGAATGTGATCACCTCCCTCTCGCCCTCCGACGGGGTCTACTCATGCGGACATACCTCCGTGCACAGAGGCTACTTTCTTCGCTTCTGGGCACGGCGGTTTTAGAACTACCACTCAGGGACGGAGCTGGCACTTCACTGAAGCGGTCCGCTCTTTCCTTTGATCTTTTCAACATGCCCGCCCCCTCAGTTATCCCCATTTCATTCAGCATCTACCCCCCCTGGATCCTAACCCCTATCAAGTTTTGCAAAGATCTGTGTTCCCTACCGAAGACTACCACGAGCGCCATGATATACAGGTCACTTCCGCGAACACGCAACCCAACACCCGGACGCAATCGCCATTTACACGGATGGTTCCCGCTCGGAAGCTGGTGTGGCCGCCTCAGCGGTGATTCTGTCCCAGCCGCTCTCCCGGGGCGTCGGCCTTATCCGCGAGGCCTCCGTCTTTTCGGCGGAACTTTTCGCCATTACGGAGGCCCTCGATATTGTGCGCACCCACTCTGCCAGCTCTTTCGTCATTTATTCGGATTCCCAAAGTGCACTTCTCTCCCTAGAAAGATTTAACTCCCCTCACCCGCTCGTCTGTACCATCCAGCAGACCTTCCACTTTTTAACGATCTTCCAACACAAGACAATCGCATTCTGTTGAGTCCAGGCTCATGTCGGCATCCAGGGTAACGAGGCGGCGGACCGCACAGCAAAGACGGCCTGCTTGCTGCCGGCCTCCTCCCGACCCCTCCCCTTCGACTTCTTCCCGGCTTTCCGCTCCCACTTCCGCTCCATATGGCAGCGGGAATGGACCAGGCCACACAAAATAAACTCCACACGATCAAACCGCAAATAGGATACTGGGCTTCTTCATTCCACCGGTCCCGCCATAAAGAAGTAATCCTAGCCCGTCTCCGCATAGGTCACATCCGCATCACCCACGGACACCTTATGGCGAAATCGCCAGCCCCGCTTTGCCCTACCTGCCATACCCCTATCACTGTCTTACATCTGGTGGAATGCTCAAAGTTGTCCGCTCTCCGTCGCAGGTGTTTCCCTCTCTCGGCCGAAAACCCCATACCCAACTTCCTACGATCCATACTCGCCGAAGGCCCCCACTTTTCAGCGGAAGCCGTTCTCCTCTTCCTTACTCACTCCCATCTGCTCCATCGCATCTGAAACCGTACCCCTCCTACCCACTGTCCATCGACTGACCCTTGCTCATTCCCCTAGTCTACCACCCCTAGCACAGTAATATCACCCACTCACTGCCTCGCCAAGATATGTACCGCCTCTTTAGGTGCGAATCGGCGGTAAATCTGAAAAACAAAAAATATATATATATATTCAGACATGGGGGCTGAAGCCGACTTTTGTAGGGTTCGGCTTCGAGACTGTTATTTGTATAGTTTGAGGGTTTTATTGTTTATTTAACTAGTTTAATATCTTTTATTATTAGTAATACTAATAAACAAAAATAGTTAACCTATACTAATTTAGAATAGATTAACTCTGGAACTCGTTTTCCGGTCCTGGTTCTACAGTATAAGATTCGGCTCCGGCTCTGACTTTTTTAATGACTGGCTTCGGCTTCAGCCCCATGTCTGAATTATTGCACATGTATATATTATTTTCAAGAACCAACTTGACGGGTTCTTGAGCAAAGTCCCCTGACCAGCCACGCATAGCTGGCTACGAGGGCAGGATGAGAGTAGAAAGCAAACCTGTCCTCCATAAGGTCCCCCAAATGATGCGGGATGCTGCAGAAGGGTCGACCGCAGGTCGATCTTGAGTAGTCGTTCGAAGACGGCTAAAATAAACTATAGTATTGCGTGTTTCTCGTGTAGTTTTCAGAGTAGACAACTGCGATAATCGTTTTTTTTTTATTGGGTTAAACGTAAATTTAGGGAGTTAAAATGTGTCGTATTAAATACGTTGGTTGCGTATTAGCGGCCAATTTAAATATCTGATTGGGAAGAGACGGATTGCCGATAGAATGGAAAAGCATCTTTAATATTAAAGATCCAGTGCTCTTTAATCCCGCGTAAAACTCTCGCGTCCTCCAAAAAATTATTCGGAACGACAAATTAATTTCTACGTATCTTCCTTCCGCCTCCGCATTCGTATCAAAAGCCTCACTCTTCACTCCCGTTCGCCCATTGTAATGGGTTCCCTAATGGTGTCCTTTTGCTTCGGCGCGAGTTACATTGGAACCAGTTTGGATCTGCGTAAGAGCCACGTAGGACTGTCACAACTGCGTAGACCCATTAATATAAACTTTTAGAGCAAACAATATTAATGATAGCCTATGAATGCCCACTCGATAGTGGGCATACTCGTAGTATATAGGTCTTCAAAAGGGTTTATCATCGCCTTCTAATCGAAGTTAAATTTTCGTCTGCCATTAAGCTACACACTTGTTGAATGTTTGACATTAGGAAAAAATAATGTGGCACTTTCATTTCTTCATTGCAAACACAACTTGCCTCAGTACCATGCAATTAAATGTTTACTTTTGAAGGGTTCTGCATGTTTGTTCGTCACTTCGCTGTTGTAGATTTAACCTATAATATAGGCTTATGGCCTTCAGAGATAGACCTACAGGCTTATCTATCTGTCTACCCTTTGTGCGCATTACTTTACGAAATATTTATTTAGGGCTGTCGTGTGTGTGTTTTTTTGTGCGACAAATACATAAATTAATGGACATTCTCTCCCATCACAACTCGAATAAAATTTTCTGTACTTCGAAAACTTACCGGGAATTTTACCCGATATTGATATATCACGCAATCCTCCTATTAAAAGTGTATCTGCAGTTCAGGGAAACTTGTAAACCCGCAGTCATAGTTAACTTCGACAAGGAAAATATTATTCATACCTTAAAATTTGGTTAGAATTCATTCCAAGAGTGGGGAGGGGAGGGGAGGGGAGGGGTCGGGAAATCGGAAATGTCAAGTTTAGAGCAAGTTTTTTTTAAAGCTTGTTTAAGCCGTGCATCTTCCTTAGTTTACAGTTCTGAATTGGAATTGCAAAATTTTGATTTAGGAATTAACGCAAATCCTCGCCCTTCCTGGCACCTAGCCCAAAACCTCCAACAACTTTATTACAACAACTACAACTTTCCTCTTTCCAGTCTGCTCAAACTTTCGGCTCCAACTCAACCCTGGATGATTCCGATGCTCTCGCTCCATCTCCTACCCCCCTGACTTAATTGTCTGACATTAAAATATCTTCCAAAGATATTTTACTGCCCTATCCGGGTTCAACTCTGGGAAGACGTACGGTCCTTATGGTGTCCTCCTCCCCTCTTGTTCTCGAGAACTGCGCTTCTGCGCTGACCACCCTGCCAAGGCAAACACACTCGTTATTGTCTTTCATCTGGCATTTTTCCTTCCTGCTGGAAGTTCGCTTTCATTCAGTCTGTCCAAAAGAAGGGTGACCGCTCTGAACCCTCCAAGGGTTGCCTTGATTTCTTTCCTTCTAAAGTTTTTGAATCGATCATTAATAGAAAGGTCGTTAAACGCGTCTCTACTCACAATCTTTCAGATAGTCGGTATGGGTTCCGCAAGGGAGGATCTACTGGCGATCATCTTGCATATATCTTGACTGTTGGTCATCCTCCTTTCGGGATTTCGGTGAAACCTTTTCTATTGCGCTATACATATCAAAAGCTTTTCATGGTCTGGCACAAATCTTTAATTTCGAAACTGTCCTCCTTCAGTTTCTATTCTTCTATCTGTGCCTTCATCTCTGATTTCCTTTCTGGCCGATCTATAGCTACGGGTTGTAGATAGCTTTTAATGGTGATGTCCTTATGCCTCTGTCCTGTCACCCACTCTCTCTCCATTTGTCAGTGATCTTTGGATTTTTTTTTATGTAGAAAGGAGGGGCCAAGAGCGAACGCCCACCAAAGATTCCCCCTCCCGCCTCCCCATACAAGGAGGAGAAGGCCGAAATCAAGGTCCAAAGTTTTCGAGATGGCTGGACACTGATTCAACTGGACACCCATTCAACTAGTGAACAAACTCAACTTCGGTTAACCTCGCTGATCTAACTAGAAGCGGTGCTGCGACGTGGCCCCGACCTGGCCTTTATCACTGCAAACCTGTTGGTGACCTCGTGTAGCGGGAGCTTCTTAGTATGTTAATTAACGTTTAATAAATATATTAAAATTTTAAATCAGAAATGTGATAAAGCGTCTCGTTGTTCGTCTCGCTTTGTACAACTGTTCCTTTGAGACGCGCGCGCGCGCGTTAATTTCTCTCTTGTTCTTGTACTGTCTTTAAAACGCTGTTCTCATTGCTTATATTTTTAGTTTTCTTAAAAGGGAAACCCTACTGATTTTCCTATAATCTTCCTTTTTGATTCTCTTGAAAGAGGAGCATTATTTAGCCGCTCAAATTAAAAATCTTACTCATGCGCGTCTTGTCTTATCTGCGGGCGAGTGTATGTATATATATCCTCATCCGGATCTTTCCTGTTTCATTAACTGTTTCCGATTTTTATGAAAACAACGTGATATGTAGTTTTTCTCGCTGATTTCAAAATTATAAACCATTTCACCGAGAAATATATAACCAAAAAGTTATAATGTGCAGGAACTAGCAAATGTTTGAAAGAGCGTAGGCTATAGAAATTTTAAAATCATACGCTGATTCTAAAAATAAGTTTTTTCGAAATGAAAGTAAATTATAGAATACTACAAAAAGTACTAGAACGGCGTAATCACTGCAAGCATAGGCTAGGCTATTTTTTAAACGGTGGCGTTGCGCATCTATTTTGTTCTTCCGCTGCAAGCATAGACTATAGTTCAACATCTCTCTACTTTCCAATGACTGACAAATTTAATTTTATAGAATTATATAGGAAGACTGAGACAGAAGAAAATGCAGTAAATTTTTTACAAGAATATAACTTAATACCGAAAGAAAAACTGTGTCCTAGAAAACATCAAATGCTAATAAGCCTAACTTAACCTAACCTAAGTATTTCTCGATGAAATGGTTTATAATTTTGAAATCAGCGTGAAAAACTGTACATATTACGTTGTTTTCATAAAAATCGGAAACAGTTAACAAAACAGGGAAGACCCCCTCATCTATATATATATATAATATATATATATATATATATATATATATATATATATATATATATATATATAGCTTCTGTGTAACAGATAGCGACGTAGAGTAATACTTTTACCAAATAACTGTTAGTTAAAGTAAGACCCAAATTGTAGAACTATTTGAAGTACATTTCCACTAATATAGGTAGGGCCACCGACGGAAATCGACAGAAATTTTTGGGTCCGGAACGAATTTAAAGAAGTGGGCCCCTCCTGTCTTCTCTTTCGGGGGCGTCGTGCCGGCCCCCTTAACTCACCGGGCCCGAGACATGCCTGATGGTTGTACCCTGTCTGTGGCTCTAAATGTATGAGTTGTCATAACATACCTTAGTCTAGCGTGCTTGAATTATCTATCTGGTTTTATGTTGTTGAATGCGTGTTGTAGTTCACAATCAAAGTACCCCCTCCATAAATTAATCTATTTTTTTTTTCAAATTATGGAAGCGAGGCTTTAAATGTTGCAAAAAACCAGTGTTATTTTACATTAGTTTCCTGAAGTTACGTATCAAAGTAACTACTGGTTTAAGTTTATCATTTAATGATCTAATTCTCCTACGTTAAATGTCAGTCTGATAAGAGCAGACCTCCATGGAAGACCGGTTCCAGTTTCATTATATTTGTTGATAAGGTTTGATCACCTGTTTTAGGAACTTTGTTTATTTCCTCAGAAGTAATGCATTTTCAGCTGTACCACGATAGAAGTAGAGAAAATGTTTGAAGTGTATATATCGGGTGGCCCCAAAAAAAAACTCCTTGATATTTGAACATCAATAACTTCAAAAATATGCAGTTCACACTTCCAAAATTTACCTAAATTTTACCTCAATCTACTGATAAGCCATCATAAAAATTTCAGACCTCTACATAAAATACTTTTTCCACAGCTGAGGAAACAATGTGGTATGGTGAAAAAACGAATATCATAAACTGAAAATTTTTTATTATTCACATCTTAATAAATATGATCAATATGTCCGCCGTCCTGCTTACAAACCAATCTTAACCTTTTCTTCCACATGATACATTTTCTGATTTCTGCTAATGTTATTTTGTGCCAACATTAGAGTATTTTTTTTTTCTTTAATTGCATTTCTGTTAACTTTTCTGTTTGGCCTTCATAAATCTTCTCTGCCAGTGTGTTCCATATGCAATAATCTATGGGATTGCAATCAGGTGATTGCGGGGGCCAGTCGTTTTTTACCAATGAAGTTGACTACATTCTGTTGTAGATAATCCTGTGTGAACTTGCTAGTATGAGCTGGAGCACCATCTTGTTGGAGTATGAAATAGTTTCCATAATACAGACGCCGACAATCAGGCAAAAGATTCTTCTCTAAGAGATTTACATAGGTTTCTGAATTAATTTTTTTATTTTCTGAAATGAAATGAATATTCGTCTTTCCATTCCCACGATACACCTGCTAATACCATGATTTTTTTGGAAAACCGACTTGTCTGGTGGTCAAGTGTCGATGGAGGAATGTCTTACGCCGACCATAAACAACATCGTTCGGGAGTTTCGAACAACCTCGATGGTGAAATCTTTTTCATCTGTAAAAACTATTTTTTTAACATCATTGGACGAAAATCTATAAAGCAATTTTCTACAACAAATTTTTCTTTTAGCTCTTATATTGCTGTCACGTCTTGAAACACGGATCCTTTTAAATACTTTGTCCTACTGTTCTCTGCATTCTTTGTATGGAACTTCGACTGATACCTAAATTTCTTGTAATTTTCCTCTGAGAGCAGTGTGACCCAGGTCGATCCTCTTGAAATACTCATTTCGAATTTCGATCATTGCTATATTGTCTTGAGTGTAAACTGTTTTAGGCCGATCACACTTCCGCGCTTCTGTGCCGTCGAATCGGTTGCTTTAAGTTTAATTATTCTGTTCACCGACGTAACATTAAAAGTTATTCCTGGAAATTCCTCAAAATTCTTGCCTGCCCCAGTTCTTTTTTCCAAGAAACGCTTTTCAATCACCACTTTTTTATCGTTAGTTAGAACCATAATTTGAAGGGTCAGTTTAAAAAACCGGTATATAAGATGGGCGTAGCCTATATCATCTGACGTTTTTCAGAGACTAACAGATTATCCATAGGCTAAGGAAACTACTACAAGTCTTAGAATAGTTGCCAGGTACAGCTATAAGGGGTTCCAAAAAAACCTTAGCCCCCCCATTTGCAGCTTACATGTTTACTTACATCGAAATAGTTTTTAATGATTATAAAAATATATAAAATTCGTTATTTATTGCAGGTATTAAAATTACTCTAGCCAATAAAGTGATAATATAATGGCTTCTCAATTAATTGGTGACTCGGAGAGGCAACGTGTGATAGATCGCATACGAGCAATAACATTTCGGGAAGCTCGTGATGCTGGAGCCACCTTTACAACACGTTCATGTGTTGCCAAAAAGTTACGAAGAAGTGAGGACTTCGTCAAAAGTAATTGGAATAAAACTTTGGATGAATGTGAAATGGATACAACCATATCTGGGCGCCCAAATTTGCCCCCCTCTCAGGAAACAAAGGACATCATTGAAAGCGGTACGCGTAAGCGGAAAAACAACTGTGCTAAACTTTCTAGAGGGGTCGAAGTGTTGAGGAAAGATCGTTAGTGGTGAGATCATTCGACTGTACCATCATAGGCAAGGTTTAAAGCCTTGGCATGAACTTCCAAAGCCAAGAAAAACTCAACTTAACATCGATGACAGAATGTGGTTTGCCCATTAACTTGAAGATTGGGATGTGGATGATTTCATGCATTTAGCTGTCTCCGATGAATTTTTTGTTTACGTAACACGTCGGCCTAACTACCAAAATGATCGACTGTGGGCCACCACCAGATGAAATCGATGACAATGAACATTATCGCGAATTATTAAAGTCCAGACTGTTGGTGTGTGTTTTGTTCACTGCAAAGAAGCTCATGTGGGTGCTGAAGCCAAATGGTCAGAGTTGGGATGGACAGTATTTTCGTGATATTATTCTATCCCAGCATGTCATTCCTTTTCTAAGAAACCCAAACAATGTTATGGATGTCGATCAGGTCACACTTCTGCACGATAAGACCTCCTGCTTTAAGGCATTAGCCACTCTAACAGTTGTTGCGGAATCATGAGATCGATTTCTTTGGAAATGAAGAATGGCCAGGAAATTCTTCTGACCTGAACGTCTGTGAACACATTGGATCAGTTACGAAGTACAAGGTTGAATGTCTCTTGTTTCAAGAGCCTGCAGCAAATCGATTTTCGAAGGATACAATGACTCAACACATTGAAACTGTTTTAGCAAATTTGCGTAACGATCAAGATCTATTCACGTCACTTTTGGCAAGCTACCCAAAGCGAATTCAGGCTGTCTTGGAAGCCAATGGCGGGAACACCAAGTTTTAATTGTTTCTCATTAAAAGCAGGATTAAATTCTCTTTTGTAAGGTATGTTTAGTTTTACTGTTCCTCTAATGGTTTAGGCCATGGGCGGGGGGGGGCTAAGGTTTATTGGAGCCTCGTACACATTTAGGATTTAGGATATTCCTCTTTTTCACCATACCTCCATTGTTTGTTCCCTCAGCTGTGGAAAAAGTATTTTATGTAGAGGTCTGAATTTTTTATGATGGCTTATCAATATTTTCAGGTAATCGTTAGTTAAATTTGGAAGTGTGAACTGCATATTTTTTAAGTTATTGATGTTGAAGTCTCAAGGCGTTTTTTTGGGGGCCACCCGATATATCAGACATGGGGTCTATTACTGGGTTTCTATTACTATTACTTTTGTATGTGGAGAACTTCTCATTTGAAAAGGATCTTTGTCTATTTAAATGCAATTAGAAGCAGTGTGTTAACAAATTTGTTTCAACCAAATCATTACAATTTCAGAGACTGTAGGTCTTGATAAATTTTACTTTTAGTGAAGAAAAAATTTGCCACAATATTAGTTCACATATTTATTTTAGTTTAGAGTATATTTAGTTAATTTTTTCAGTTCTTTGTTCACACACTGTGTCCATTGCCACTATAATAGAAAAGTAATAGACCATTATCTATTAATTTGCCTTCTCTTACTATTACAGCCAAAAAATTATGATCTATTACTTGAAAAATCCTGTAATCCATTACTCTTACTTATTACTATTACCCCATGTCTGATATATATATATATATTATATATATATAATATATATATATATAATATTATATATATTATTATATATATATATATACCTTTCAACCTTTGAAATGTTGCGTGCGATGATTCCTCATTTCACGAAGGTCAAGCTTGTCCCCCCTCCTCTCGAGTTGGCCTGGTGAAGTAGTGAGTTGGTTTCTTGCGCGCTCCACCTCACATAGCCAGGTGTACGCCCGGCTCATCGGGGATTGTTCTGAGCCAGGCGTCTAATCTTCTTTTGAAGATGTCCACTGCAACACCACTCGTATTCTTTAGGTCTTTGGGCAGCTGATTAAACAGTTTCGTTCCTCTTACAACAAAACTATTTTCTTTCAGGGTTAAGGATGTTCCCTGTCTCGCCTTTAATTTGGGAACACGACACGCTTTTTTTACTTTCCACCGTTGTTTGGGGAGTTACAGGGTTCAGAGTAAGATTAGGGACTAGTTTTTCCATTATTTTCCCAAGTGTACTCTTGTTCTCATTTGCAGGATTGATACATGATGGATACGCGACAGAAGCGTTATCTTGGTGTTTATTTTGTGGAAGAAATCGGGGGAAGGGAGCTTCCTTCCATTGGTCAGGCCTTTGGCCATTTCCTCTTCCTTCACGAAGAGAAGCAGCAGCCTGTCCGTGAGGCAAGCCGCAAGACCGTCAGGGCCGTAATGGAATTCTGGCATTTGGCAAGCATTCCCACTCGGGCTGAACAACACTGCATTGCCAAACTCGAACGGACCTTCGACGAGTGGAAAGGGCTGAAAAAAAAAAAGACCAGGACCGGCGATGCGCACAAGAAAAAAGATTATTAGTTTAAGGAGAAGTTGAACGAGTTTTTCGACATTGCGCACGCGGATGCCATGAAGATGATCAAGAACCCTGAAGACAAGGCCTTCCTGCAGAGGCAGAAGGGCAGGACTGGATACATCGCTGGACTGGACTTGGAGCAAACGAGAAGGAATGAAGCAGCGGCGAAGAGGAATGTTCAGGAGAAGCTCCGGAAGAGGAAAGCCGCTGAGGAGTGCGAAGCATCTACCAGCCGAGCAGTTTTCGAGTCTTCTTATTCCTATGCATCCGAAGAGGAGACAGGGGACGACTCAGGTGCCTGCGGAGGAGCGTGCCCTCCGAAGCGAAGTAGGGGGAGGACCAACATCCTGGCAGCCGCACTTGACAGGCGACAGATCTCCTCCGGGAGAGCCGCCCACATACTGACGGAAGCTGCTAGCAGTCTCGGACGGAATGCGGAAGAGCTGAACATAAACCGCAACTCCATTCCATTCAGCGACTCCGGGCTTGGCACCGATCGGAGACGGAACAAAAGATGAAGGAAGAATTCCCGGGTGAAGGTCCCCTCGTCGTCCATTGGGACGGGAAGTTGATGGAGGACTTGACGAGCAGGGAGCACGTAGAGTGTCTTCCAATCATTGTTTCGTGGCAAGGAGTTGAGAAGCTTCTTGGGGTCCCAAAGCTTCACACAGGAACCGGGGAGGCTCAAGCGTCAGCTGTTGTTGTTTGCCTGCAGGAGTCGGGTATCAGTGACCGGGTTCAAACTGTTTTGATACAACAGCATCCAACACAGGACATCCCTCCGGAGCCTGCTGCCTGATTGAACAGAAGCTGGGAAGAGATCATCTCTACCTTGCTTGTCGTCACCACATCTTGGAACTGGTTGGTGATCGGAGCGGCTTTCGAGGCCGCACTGCGAGTTCCATCAACAGGACCGGATATCCAGCTCTTCAATCGGTTTCGGGAGAAGTGGTCTTTCATCAACCAGAAGGATTTCAAGCCCGCGATCACTGATCCTGTTGTGGAGGCTGCAGTTGCCCCGGTCAAGGAAGAAATCCTTCAGTTCTTCCAGTCCCAGGGAAGATTACAGGGAACTCGTGGAACTCTGCATCATCTTCCTTTGGGGGACCCCACAGAGAGGCATTCACTTCAGTGATCCTGGAGCAATGCACCGAGCTCGCTGGACGGCCAAGGTCCTCTACGCCATCAAGATCTGGCTTTTTCGGGACCAGTTCAAGTTGATCGCAGTGCAAGAGAAGCGCATCAAAGAACTCGCCTTGTTCGCTGTCATCGTGTACGCGAAAGCCTGGACAACGGCTCCACTTCCTCACCAGGCTCCTCTCAACGACTTCTTCCTCATGAGGTCCTTGTTGAAGTACCCACACGAGGCCATCAGCAAAGCGACCGCCAAGAAGCTCTCACACCATCTGTGGTATCTTTCCGAGGAACTGGTCGATTTCTCTCTCTCCGATGAAAGGGTGTCCTGGGGAACAAAGCAGTTGATGGTGGAAGCCATGGAAGGCGAGGAAGATGATGATCCCCCCAAAAGACCGAAGCTGGCTGGAAGGATCATCTTGGATGACGATGGAAAAGGTCTTGAGCAACTGGTGTCCGCAAACGCCAAGGCTCTTTTCACGAGGTTGGCCCTTCCGGATGATTTCCTCCGCCAAGACCCCCGCGAATAGCCCCAGTCCCAAAGCTTCCAAGCTGCTGCAAATCTGGTCCGGTCCCTGGCTGTGGTCAACGACAGAGCAGTGAGAGGAGTTGCCCTTATTAAAGACTTTAACTAGAAGCTGACTAGCGATGAGGAGCAGCTCCAATTCCTCCTTCAAGTCGTAGCAGACCACCGAAAGAAGTTCTTGGACTGCAAGAAAGCGACACTTTTGAACAAAGGCAGGTAACAATGAGTGGCTGCTAATACCTACTTTTGAGTAGGGGGGACCTGCATGCCCTGTGGCCAATAGTGTCAAAATATAGACAATGAGGGCGACCTCTAAATATTGAGCAATACGAATAAAATTTTGCATGATGAATTATATCCTGAAATAGCATCTATCTGGGGGGTGAGAGCGAAATTTCCGTCAATTTCTGTTTTTGAGGTCTATAAGGGCCACCCTAATTTTATATATATATATATATATATATATATATATATATATATATATATATATATATATATATATATTAGTGTCCCAATTTTTTTGTTCCTGAAGTTTGTCATGCACACCCCCCTAATTTCTTCCACTCGTGAAAACATGCCAGCAAGATGAATTTCATTCGTGTTCTTTAATTTTAAGGGTCCCTCAAACCATGTGTTACTATTGCTGACGGCTACTCTCTACCTTATACTAATTGTAGCATATTTCTTTTCAGGTTATGGATACAAGAAAGCAGGAGACTGTGTGGTTGGTGGGGGTGTTGCGAAATGAACCCCTGGAAACGCTGTGTCAACTCCGACAGTGGGAGATGTTCTTCGACGTCTGTTGTTCTTCACTCGGAAGAAAAAAACATCCACGGCGGAAGCTGCCAATGTGGTAGCTGATGAGGTTATGGCGGTGTGGGCTCGGGCATCTATTCCGACCTCCCACAAGCCCAAGTGCGTCGAGGGATCAAGGCCCTCTCCACGGACTACGAGAAGGTTGCCAGAAACTGAAACCGTGGGGAGAGAAGCAACTGGAGCGGGAAAAGGGATTCCAAGCCAACCTGAATACACTGTTCGAACAGCTCATGCCAACGCCATGAAACTCATCAAAGTCCCCGAAGATCGAGACTTTCTGAATGACCAGCGAACTGTGCGGAAGATGTACATCGGAGGAGAGGACCTGGAGTTTGCTTGCAGGGCAGCGGAGCGGGAGAAACGCCGAGCAGCTGAAGAGAAGAGGAAGAAGAAAAGCCGCGAAGAGATGGACTCACTGCAAGCAAAAGGAACGGTGAAAAGTGGGTCTTCTTCTTCGGATCCATGGCCGAAGCATCCAATGATGCTGTCCAATATTCCTCTCCTGGTCCTTCGGCTCCTCGATCCGCTCCCAAGGACAGCCAAGTGTCGGCAAGGAGGATCATCCATATCCCAATTTTGCTGCAGCCCTGGATCGAACTGGAACCTCAGTACGCCAAGCGATGCACATTGTGGCTCCAGCACTCACTGCCGCGGGAGTTGAGTTATCCTCGTCACCTTGTCCAAATCAAGTCTTCACCGTTCACGGCAGAAGTCCAGGAAGAACTTGGCAGCCGGAATCAAGACCGAGTTCAATCCTGATACGCCGCTTGTCGTCCACTTTGATGGCAAACTCCTCCCTGATTCGGATGGAGGGAAATCGGATCGCATACCAGTGCTGGTCAGCGGGAAGAATCTTGAGAAGTTGTTGGCAATCCCAAAAATCCCTGACAGCACGGGACAGCGGATGGCTGGAGATGTTCTGAAGGTGCTGGATGATTGGCCGCAAGTTCAACCATGGATTGCCGGTCTCTGCTTCGACACAACAGCGGCGCTTGTACGATTATCCAGGACCAAATGGACCGCCGCGTTCTTTTCCTGGCTTGCAGACACCACATGATGGAATTGGTAATCACCTCAGTCTTTGACCTGTTCTTCAGGTCTTCTGGCCCCGAAATTGCGCTGTTCGCTCGCTTCAAATCCCAATGGGAATTCATCGACCAGAAGCAGGCTTCTCCGTTCAACGGCGATGGCCCAAGCGACATCCTTTCGGAATGGGTGGCGTTGAAAAAAGAGCAGATTGTCCACTTCATTGAAGACCAGCTTGAAGTTGGCCACCCAAGAGATGATTACCGGGAGTTCCTGATCCTCGCTCTGGTCTTCCTCGATGGTCATAGCAAACGAGATCTCCGGTACAATCATCCTGGAGCATACCACCGGGCCAGGTGGATGGCCAAAGGCATTTACTGTCTTAAGATGTTCATCTTCCGAAGCCAATTCCACCTGACCGCTCACGAGGTCCGGTCACTACGCAGGATAAACATCTTTGCCGTCACCATCTACCTCCAGAGGTGGTTCGAGGCTCCATTGACGGCGGACGCGCCCATCAATGACCTGGAGCGGTACAAGGCGGTGGATCATGATGTAGGTACCGCCGCATTGACGAAATTCCGGGGCCACCTCTGGTACCTAAGCGAAGATTTAGCCGGACTCGCTATGTTCTCCTCCAAAACCACCGATGCAGAGAAGACGGCCATGCTCCAAAACCTGCACAAGAAGACCAAAAACCCAAAAGATCTGCGTCGGCTGGAGGGAAAGAGTGTCTTGACCGTGAGACGGTCGGATTTGAGCACCTTGGTCACGAAAAGGACTCAAAACCTTTTTCATTGCCTGAAGCTGCCAGTTCCAAAAACCCCCAAAGATCTCAAAGGATGTGCACCATCGTTGAAGTCTGTGAACGACGCGGCAGAACGGGCGGTGAAACTGGTGGAAGATTTCAACGAGGGCCTGACAAAAAATGAGGAGGAACGGCAGCTTGTGTACCAAGTCATCGAATACCACCGCCAGCAGTTCCCCTCAGCAGACAAAAAGATCCTCTGTCCCCCGAAATGAAATGTGCCATTAGGAAGAATTTCCATTTCCTTTAATTTAGTCATTAGAAAGAATTTACATTTCATTCTTCCATTCTAGAATGATTAATGCTGAGCATTTACGTTTGTTCATATAGGGTCGAATAAACAAGGTCAATGAGGGGACCCTTCCCCTCCTAAGAGGCCAATGAAATTTCGCCCATTTTTTCCTTTCTTCAAGTGTAATTAATTAAAGGGGTGTGCGATTTGACTCTTGCAAATTTTTATTTTCACATGTGAAGCTGGGACACCCTAATATATATATTATAATATATATATATATATATATATATATATATTATATATATATATATATATATATATACACAGGGTGTCCCATAAGTCCGGCATCATAGGAGAAATTCATATTTTTCTATTTCTACAAACCATAATTCATATTTTTCTCTTTCTACAGGCCATAATGTTTGTGAGCAAGGAAGAACGAATCCAGATAATTCTACTCATAGCAAATCGGAGTCAAAGATACTTTGCAACAAGTCTGTTAACACAACTCTGTGTTTTGGCTCGCGGTCTGGATGCAGTCTGTTAAATTCAGCAGCGGCCTCTCTCTGACTCCGATTTCCTATGAGTAGAATTATCTGGATTCGTTCTTCCTTGCTCTCAGACATTATGGCCTGTAGAAGAGAAAAGTATGAATTATGGTTTGTAGAAATAGAAAAATATGATTTCTCCTATGATGCCGGACTTATGGGACACCCTGTATGTATATATATATATATATTATATATTATATATATATATATATATATATATATATATGTGTGTGTGTTGTAGGTCGCATCCGCATCCGCGAACATCCGCACATTTTCTCGCATCCGCACTTTGGACTGCGGATGTCGTGCGGATGTGGACCGTTCAGATAAAATGTAATTAATAAGCGGAAATTATCAAATTCTACTATATTAATAGAACTAGTTCATTGTGCGCAAAAGTGATGCAAGCGACAAGACGAGAGGCTGTTCTTGTATGAAGTTACTCTTGCAACCTACTTAGATCCACGTTACAAAGCTAAGTTATTTTCACCTAGTACATTAGAACGAGTTTAAATCATCACTTGGCAAAGCAGTTGAAGAGTTTCAATCTCTTGAATCTGTCGCTTCGCCACCCACCAAAAGAATAAAAGTTTCAGTGACAGAACCAACACCTTCAACAAGCAAATCTATCACAGAATCTCTCTCTGTTTCTTGAGTCAAACAGCGATGACGAGACCTACGCGATGTCCAAAAGATGTAGTAAAATGATCGAGAGCTATCACCAAGAAAAACGCCTGGCTGCATGTGACAATCCTATTAGTTGGTGGAAAAATACGCAGAATATCTATCCATACTTGAGTAAACTTGCCAAGGAAACATTTAGCCTGTCCTCCAACAAACGTACCAAGCGAGAGATTATTTAGCATGCTGGATTAATATATGATGAAAAGAGAACAGACTGGCAGCAGAAAGGCAGAAAAATTAATGTTCCTTAAGCATAACCTTCCTATAATTAAGTTTGAACATTAAACGATGAACATCTAGTTTACTTTATTTAATTACTCATTTATAAATATGCCTAATAAACTTTAAACTTAATATAAATAGTTATCAAGCTAATTAAAGATCTCTCTATAAGGTGGGGTTGGGGAAAGAGGTCGGTGGGGTGCATTTGAGTTTGGGTTCACGTCCCGCATCCTGGTAACACAATTATGGTTTCTAATTGTGGCTGAACTCAACAAAATATAACGAGTTTATTTGCAGACGAATTCACTAATTGATTTCTATATTAGTTAGATGCTTGATATTATTTTATATGTTCAGAGAAAAGTACAGCAATTATTATTGTACAATTAATCAATTATACTACATTATAGACAGCTCTCTCTATATAATAACTTATTATATACGTTAAACACAACAAATCTCGACTATATCCTAAAAAATAACGAAAATGTAGACATCCTCATCCGCGGATGTTGAAACCAAACATCCTCATCCGCATCGCGGATGTGAAAAAAAATGACATCCGCTACATCACATATATATTATATATATAATATATATATATATATATATATATCTATATATATATATATATATATATATATACTTCTGATGTTCCACATCGAGTCTCCTCTTTGATATAACTATTACTATTTTTTTTTAAACGCCGACTTAGTGGCCCTGGAAAATGAAGCAATACGAAAATTGTCTTATCAAATTACCTACTTACATCACTAGTTACCACGTACAGTAAGTAGGTTAGTTTCTAAGTCTATCGGCTTTCACCGAGGCAGATTATGTAGGAGGGTTGTTTATAGGCCGTGTAATATGGTGTTGACTTAAAAGTTAGCCGAGTTGAGCTATAATTGTATATAATAATTTTATTAAGAGAATACCAGAAGTACGTAGTTTCGGGTAATTTAAAGGGGAAAAAAAACCGTCTTCGGGGAACATTCGTGGTCACAGGAAGTAAAGCTTTAAAGGTTGGCTACTTTTTCCTCTGCTACATTGCCGACGCACGAGGTTTTGTGTGTGTGTGTGTGTGTGTGTGTGTGTGTGTGTGGTGTGTGTGTGTGCGCGCGCGCGCGCGAACGCGCACATCTCATCTTCACATATTGAACTGAATAGTCTTTATTCATAAAATACAACTTTACAATTTTTTGTTGTTAAAATAATTTTAACAAGTAATTGTAAAATTGGACTATTTTATTTAATTTGGCCCTTAAGCCTTAGGCTTTATTATTATTATCATTAGATATGAAACTAATAAAGTGGTACCGACTTTTTAAAATCCCTATATCAAAAGTACTTAACCAAATCTAATTTAACTTAACCTAAGTGCCATCTAATCTAGTGTTTCGGACGCGATTGAAGAAGACTCCAGCAGCGTCTTCTTTTAAGTCATTAAACGGTGAGATAATCGCTAATCTAGTTTAACCAAATCTTAACAAACCTAACCTAGCGTAACGGAACTTAATCGGGACTGATAATTTTTTTTCCGTCAGTAAAAGTGTTGAGTTTTTATATAAATTTTTTACGTTCCGAGGTAGCTAACGAAAATGTTACCAAACAAAAAACAAATTACCCCACGTTGAACGTGAATTATCACACACTACCTCACTTATGCCAATTACACGCGCGCGCACTTTGGGCTCCGAATTAAATCACACTGGGGATTCCGCGTTATATCCTTTTATATATTGACTTTTGCGACGCTGCAATTGATATTGATATGAATCCCTTTAAAAATTTTGGCCCATGCGTGAGCTGGGATTTCCGTTCTCTACTCCTCTCGTTATAAGTGGAATAAATTTTTTTATCTATATAGTGGTTCATCAGAGTGAAAACTCGTGTTATGCGGAAGTTCGGCATAAGAGTCTGCGTAGAGCGCAATTTAGTTCTATTGCATAGTAATACAGGCTCCGTTCAGTCGGAGAACTTAGATTGCGGAAAGTTTCACTGGGTACAGATGTTCTTTTTTTTTATCGATTAGACGAATGACTTCCTATAGAAATACCGCTGTGTGAATGTATTTTTGTGGATTACCTTACCTAACTATGTCCTTGATGATGATGATGATGATGATGATGATGATGATGATAATAATAATATTAACTTTAGAGATGAATACAATATTACTTAAAATTGGGTAAAAAAATAAATAAATAAATTACTCACTTTGATACAAATAGCTAGTCGTATTTTGGAACTGTTCTGTTCAAATTTACCCTTTGAAGTATGACTGAATTCCTTGAAAGCTTATTTTTATATTCGAGTTTCTTTAGTTAACCCTAACTTACCTACCACATATATTCAGTTAAACGCGCGTATAAAGAAAGAAATACTGTATATAAATTTTCGAGTTACGACGCACCCGGTTCGAACCCGTGTCCCTGAGATTCTTCACGTAATTTAATACAAATCCATTTCCTTCATCTTCCCACGCTGAGTTAGATCGCGTTTGACAAAGTGGCTATTTATAGTTCCGCTCTACGCTACAATTTCATTTAAACGACTTTTTTAGGTGAAAATTTTTGTTTCCATTTTTTTTTTCCCACTTCATATTCAGAAGAAAATAAATATATAAACACACTTGAAATTAAAAAGATTATTAATTCATGATGGAGGATTTTTTTAGGGACATATTATATTATACGTGTAAGGAATTTGCGTCGGTAAATGAAACGAAGAGTTTTTTACGTTCAAAGTTATTAATAAAAATGAACGTACGTACCATTCACGGAGCAATCCCCCCCCCCCCCCCCCATAAAATACACCATTATTGTAATACCAGGCTGCCCAGGGATTTTATACGCGAACTAAACTATACAATGGAAATTGCGGGAAATGCACTTTTCGAAGGAGCTGATGTATGGAATACAATTGCCATACATATCGGGCAGGCTTCATCACTAAATGTATTTCGCAAATCATTAAAGTACTACTTTATTAGTTCTTACTGATATACGAGTTAATTAGTGCCATTAATACCATAGTAATTAATTTTCTATTTTATAAAATTAACTATTTAAAATATGCTGATTTCATTAACCACTTTTAATTTCATAATTTTTTTTTATTAAGCATTTATATTCTATAAATATACAATAAATCATTTAATTTAAAATTACGTAACATTTTGTAAATTTTTCTTATTTTTGTCGTGTTGTTACTTGCCACTTTCACTTCTCTTACGTAATAAATAAACTAAATCCCATTAATTTTGCCTAAAAAGCTTCCACGCTCTCGACGGCATATTCAGATTAGAATATCGTAAATATATTAATGCCATATTAAGTATCTATCTAAAATATTGTAAAACTCGGTCACTTTGTATTCTTTCCAGAATGAACATTTTGTATTTTATAAATTTTGAATAATGACTATTTTAATCGAATTAAGTATATACTTATCAAGTTAGTTTCTGTATAATTTCTCACTCGGCTAAATAGTTTCTCTAGTTTTGAAATAGGCCTTTCATAATATAAACTATAACTAGCTAATATGATAAATTAGTTTAAATAAAAAAAAAAATTTCATTTTTAAAAAGTTGCGCTAATATCCATTTCACCCCCTAAAGGTTTCTTTAATTGGAAACTAAAACAAAGTTAAATTTTAAGGTGAATTAAAAAAATTTCTTCTATATTTAGAAAAAAACTATAGAAAACTTAAGAGCTCCAACTTCATTTTTAAACTAAATAAGCTAAATGATTCTTAATTAAAATAAGCATAATTCCCATTGAATATTAATTTATTTGCGATTGTAATGGGTGAGGTATGTACAAATTTAACCAGGAAATTAAATAGGTTTAAATTTTACTTGATTAACAAGTAGGCCTAGGTCTATTGTAAAAAATAAAAAAAAATTTATACCTAGGCTAGGTACGTACGATTTTGGGCTGGTCTGGCTAGACAATTTTTCCAGGGTGCTGCGAGCAAAGTTTAACCCGGGTCTAGATCCTTAGTAAGTTTCCTTTCTCAGTAGTTCCTTTCTCTCTTGAGAGAATAATAAAACGAGAGAACAGTATGCTTATAATTATTTATATAATAAGTTTGTAGTTATTGTTAATTAATTAATGCCCAAATGAAAGAAAAATTACTTTCGCAGTTACCATGCATTTTATCAAACCTTAGGCAACATAGTTTCCGAAACTATTCGTTGACGGTGTTTAAGTTAAGAAACTGCTCGCAGTAGTCAGGTTTCGTAAATTTATCGGGTAGTTTCACTTTTCGTTTCCCTAAAATTGCTTACCGTGAATCGGGTCTTAAGATTAACTACAGTGGGAATGTTGTTATTATAACATGGTAGGCTAATAACAATGAAATTAAATGGCTAATTAATGTAAATGCCAATAATTTTTTTAAAAATGAATTAGTTTACGCCAAAATTAGGACTACCTATAAACTTGGTAATGATTCCACTCGACTCTATTTCGTGTGCGCTAGTAATTCAGTCGTGGTTTAAAATTATTCGGTACTTAGTATTAACGGAGGGCCACCACATATTGATGATTGGTTAGGTTAAGTTGTAATATTTTCGTTAATTGAAAATTTCTAATACATCATATTTTTTAAATAGCAATATTTTTAAAAATATTTACGATGATTTGTTTCAAATATTTACAATGATTAATACATTAGAAACATTTGTTTCTGGGGGCCAAAAATCAACGCGCATGTTTACTTTACTACGGCAACTTCTAATATTACAGCGCCATTGAATTCTTTCCCCAAAGTACAGCTTCATCTTGTGACCTTTTTCGCATATACGTTCAGCAGGTAGAATTTCTTTGGCTCGCAAAAAAGAGCGCGCATCTTCACTTTTTGGTAGATCCCAAATTTTCATCATGAATAAGCCTAAAATTTTTTTTTTTTTTCAGAAAATTGTATAAAAAAATATTTTAAAAAATATGATGTATTAGAAATTTTCATCTAACGAAAATATTACAACTTAACCTAACGAATCATGAACATGTGGTGGCCCCCCGTTAATACGTAAGTACCAATTATTCTGTACAAAGGATATTAAGGTATTACGAGATAGGCGGTGTCCCCAGAATTAAAGGAATGTTTAACTTTCCAATTATTATAGGTCCCATCATCGGTGCTCTTCCAATATGTGCTCTACCTTTAAAATTTACATTCCAATACGTGATCTACCTTAGATTATTCGGATTAGCAGCAGGTACGTTAGTTAGCCTTATAAGGCTAACTAACGAAAATATCACGACTTAACCTAACCAATCGTCAAGGGCGTATAGTTGACCTAACGATTGGTTAGGTTAAGTCATGATATTTTCGTTAGTTAGCCTTATAAGGCTAGTTTCACGGTAGAGCACGTATTCTAATATGGTAGATCACAGTTTCGCGGTAGAGCACATATTGGAAGAGCACCCCCCATCATCATTGGTTTCCGGCTTATCCCGAACAATTAGATATTTTTTATTGTTACACATTTTGCGGCAAAATTATTAACCCAATATGGACGATTTACAAATTTCTGACATTTCATATACACCCATTTATAACGTAACCCTATAAAACCTTCTGTCAATATATAAGGTTAAGAATACATTTTGGAAATAACTAAATTTAAGTTTTATCGTGGAACGTGAGTATTTTCGTCCTCAAAGAGTAATTTTGTGAATCTTGAGGCGATTAAAACTGGTTTTCCCAAGGATGAGCGCGCACGTGTGTATATATGTATTAAATTGAATCCTATTCTGTCGAATGTTTGCCTCGATTTTATTGGATAAAGGTTTAAGTGTTAAGAAAACATAAATAGCATTCTGTGTGGCCCTAAACTTTAAACAAAGTAGTTATCTGCATATTGGATAACCACGTTTTCATGTGATTATATATATATATATATATATATATATATATATATATATATCAGCCTGTGCATGGAACAAGGAACTCTTCTGGGAAATTACATCCACTATACAGGGTGTCCCATAAGTCCGGCATCATAGGAGAAATTCATATTTTTCTATTTCTAAAAACCATAATTCATATTTTTCTCTTTCTAGAGGCCATAATGTCTGTGAGCAAGGAAGAACGAATCCAGATAATTCTACTCATAGGAAATCGGAGTCAGAGAGAGGCCGCTGCTGAATTTAACAGACTGCATCCAGACCGCGAGCCAATAACACAGAGTTGTGTTAGCAGACTTGTTGCAAAGTTTAAGGAAACAGGATCCATAGAAGATAAACCACGCAGTGGACCTTCAAGGAGGTCCACTGACGATGATACAGCGACTGCTATCTTGGCTCATTTTAACAGAAGTCCCAATAAGTCTCTCTGGCGATTGTCCGCCGAGACAGGAGTGTCGAAAAGTAGCATCCATCGCATTCTTCAGGCTCACAAATGGCATCCGTATGAACTTAGATCCTACAGATATTAAGCGAAGATGATCCCGACCGGCGGATGGAGTTTTGTGAATGGGCTACGGAACAATATGCTCGGGATGCCAATTTCCCGTCCACCATTCTGTTCAGTGACAAGGCTGTTTTTTATGGAAATGGTGAGGTAAATCGACAGAACACCCGCTACTGGTCTCAAAACAACCCTCACTGGTATACCTCTTCAAAGGAAGAAGGTGCATCTCGGGTGATGATATGGTGTGGCATTTGGAAGGATCGCATCATAGGCCCCCTCTTTTTCGATGAACACGTCACTGGAGGCACCTACCTACGTATGCTCAAGGAAGAAGCATTTCCCAGTGTCTTGAACGAAGAAGGAAATTTCTCAACATGGTTCCAGCAAGACGGCGCACAGTGCCACAAATGGGTTAAAAAACGGCCAAAATTATTTTTTTCAATTGTACTTAGTTTTATGTAGTTGAAATGTTTAATTATGATTTATTTTAATAAAAAATTGTTTAGTACCTTTTGTATATATGTAGTGGTGACATATTGAGTGATTTTTCTATAAATAATAATAATATTCCAAATCAATAGGTTATGACCTACTGTAGTTTCTTAAGTTTCTAAAAATATACTAAACAGATAATTGTTAATTAGGCCTATGTTTTGCAGATTTTGTCAAATGACATACTAAAATAAGTATGGTTTCATTTTAATCACTATACACATCTATTGTTTAAAACATTATTTAATAACCTGCCACTAT
This sequence comes from Bathynomus jamesi, assembly GCA_023014485.1. Lineage (NCBI taxonomy): Eukaryota > Metazoa > Arthropoda > Malacostraca > Isopoda > Cirolanidae > Bathynomus > Bathynomus jamesi. The sequence continues at coordinate 321,080 of JAJOZX010000232.1, forward strand.
ATCAGAAGGGGTAAATAAAAAACACGTCATACCTCTTAAAGTTTATGAAACTAATTCCCCCAAAATAAGTGTGACAATTGATATGAAAAAAAGTGTAAATAGTGTAAACAAAATTACAAAAACTTCATATTTAGAACATATCTTCCTCATCAGAACTAATATTTAAATTCTCTAATATTTCACTCTTTTAAAAGTGAACGTGCCTCTTCTGACATCTCTCTCAATTTGGAGTTTCTATTCTTTTTTCGAACTGTACTAATGACTGGATCGCTTGATACTAAAAGATAATGAATTTGATCTTGCATAGTATTCAGTCGAGATGTTTTTCTGGAATGATGGAGACGAACATTTCTTACTACTTTATGTAGACATTCTTGGCATTCTTCTGAATAAGAACCAATTGGATATAGATGATTTTTCATCACCAAACCTCCATGTAGAAGTACTTTGTGTACTGAAGCAGGAATTTTATACCATGGATATAAATTTACAATAGTCGTAGCAGCTTTTCGACAAGAAGATTCAAATTTTGCAATGTCAACTTGGTTTTGACAACTGAGAACCTGCAAGATACAATAGAGCATATCAATTACTTTCTTGTTCACACCTGTGCTTTCGGAAAATATATCTGCATTTTGGAAAGCTCTTCTTGCTGTGTTTCCATCATTTGTGTTTCCAGCCCCTGCTTTCGGATGATCCACCAGTAAATGAAGTCGTTTTCTGAAATCCCACTTGATCTGTTTTTTCTGGCTTGCACACTTCTTTTCCTCTTCAGTTCTAGCCATCCATTTTTTAGTTTCTAATTTATATCCAATATGTAGTGATGTGAGTCGTTTTTTATTGTCTCGTTTTTTTTGTCGTTTTTTTTGTTTAAAACGAAGGTAGTCTGTTTTTTTTTTTTTTGTTTTTTGTTGTTTTAAACTTATTCCATATTTTTTTTCTTTTAATCTAATAAGTATATTAGTATTACCTATAATTTACTATACTACCATGCTTATACGGTTATACCTAGTATATATACTATATAGTCATCTTTTAGAAAAATTGAATCACGCAAAAAGTATATAATAGAAAGGAAAAACAAACCCTCATTTTTTATATGTATATATATATTTTTTAACTAGAACATAAAACATTCTTCCTCGTTTCAAACAATATACATAATTGTGATTGGCAAGAGTACCAGTATAATATATTCCAGATAGAAAAGGAAAATATTCACCTTTTTTTGAACCTTTTTGTTAACCTACATTTCCATGGAAGAATCATCACTAGATTGGGTAGAGCATATATGCTAGTTTCAATATCACAGGTACTGGTATAAAACAATAGATATAATTGTGATTGGCAAGAATACCAGTGTGTGTGTGTGTATATATGTGTATATATATATATATATATATATATATATATATATATATATATATATATATTCCAAATAGAAAAATAAAAAAAATATAAATATTCATCTCTTTCTTTAACCTTTGTGTTAACCTAATGCTGTTTAACTTTCATTATCTGATTCTATTTCCATTGAAGAATCATTATCACTAGATTGATTAAAGCAAATAGTTTCAATATCACAGGTACTGGTATTTATTGCAGATTTGGATGTTGACGAAGCCAATGTAGCACCATGTTTTACTTCACTTTCTTGGAATTTTGCATTTTGGGATATAAATACTAGCTTTGCTGCTCTGTCTGTGCTTAATTGGTTTCTTTTGGCTGTATGGATATTACTGTATGTGCTAAATGATCTCGGAGGTAATGAAAGGGCGAAATAGAGGTGTATGAGTTTGTGTAAGTATATATGTGAGTATGCATGCGTATGTATCTGGAATTCTGGATGTATGCATGTGTATGGGGTATACAATAGATATAAATGTGTATATAAGTATTTATGTATATATTGGTATATGGGTGTATGTGTATGTATATATATATATATATATATGGATGGTCTCGTGGGGGGGGGGGAATGTCATCGCGGGTCTAAAGGATAGTTAAGTGGGAGATTCAAAATCCGAGGCATGGATGGGAGAGTCCTGGGAAGGTTGGACAATGGGCAGTCAGCTCCCAGCCAGTGTTCTCGCAAGTTTAATGGATCTCAAGATACAAGACTTTCAGTGCAAGAAAGAGGCCAGTTTTTTCTGTAAATAGGCTGAAAAGGACATTCTATACTGGTACCATATGGCCTATTTTATTATTTATTTATTTATTTTTATAATATATATCATTGCAAAAGTATACCTTATAATTAAATTGGCAATATCTATATTAATTATTAAAAAAAAACAAAAAAAAAAACAAAAAAAAAAACGGTTTTTTTACATCACTACCAATATGTAAGATAAATTCAAAAAATCTAATCCATCAATGCAATATTGAGAGACCATATTCAACAGCATCAGTATTAATTATTTATTTTTTCAAGAGAAAATCAATGTCATTCATTTGGGATGGTTTTGCTAAACATAAATTACATGACTGTGTTGAAGTAGTAATTGCATTGATAGCCTTTCCATCAAGCATAGTTAGAGAACTCGTATTTCATGGCAATTTCAACTTCAGTATTTTCTCCTACTCTAGCTTTATGAGTGGTGTAACTGGGAATCACGCATCACTCTTCTTGCAGACTTAGTTAGTTAATACGTGGAAAACATGTTCTAACACGCAAAGTCGCAAAAAAGTTTTGTTTCTTTGATTTACTTAAAGGTTGCATTAATGTTTAACACAAAAATTACATTCCCCAAAATCCCCCATTTTTTGTTTTGCTAATTTTACACATTTTCTAGATAATTTAATCTGTAATCTATGATATTGCCATAGTTTTTTTAATTAATGCTATCTTTTTAGTTTTCAATAAAAAAATATGCATGAAAATGTTCTAAACTGTTTATTCTTTCAATAGAACTAAGCAGAACATGAAATTACAGACAATTTTTTGTGATATAGTAACTTCAAGTAAGTTGTTAGAACAAACATATTTTGTCCCCTCCAAGATATTTTAAGACAATGTATATTATTTCGTAGATTTTTCTTGCCTTAATGTAAGAGAATAAAATTTCAAATACTTAAATCAGTAAGTAGAAGTGTTTTATTTTGACGTGGAAATGGTTTTAATAGAATTTACTTAAATTTGTTATTTTTGGTTTTTGGCCGTTTTTTAACCCATTTGTGGCACTGTGCGGCGCTCCTGCACATTACAGCACCCAAGTGAGGGAATACCTGTACCAACAATTCCCTGGTCATTGGATAGGACGTCGAGGGCCTGTGGAATGGCCAGCTAGAAGCCCGGATCTCACCCCACTAGATATTTATCTCTGGGGCCACTTGAAAGCGCTGGTATACGCGGAGAAAATTAAGTGTGTTGAACATTTGCGGCAGCGCATTGTTGGGGCATGTAACACCATTACTCCTGACATCATTCACCGTGTGCTTGCAGACTGGGTATCACGTCTGAATTTGTGTATTGAAAACAATGGTGGACAAATTGAGCACGTTCTGTAAATAAAAGCTTTTGTTTTGCCTTTTTTTTATTTTCCTATGATGCCGGACTTATGGGACACCCTGTAGTTCGAATAAGTAATGATAAATGACAAATATTATAGTTTTTTCTTTTTCATGATGGAAAGCCCAACGTGGGCACCGGGTTACTCGCAGAGAGGCCCAAAATATAGCTTCCCTCACTAGCTATCTGCAAAGCTTGCCCGATGGTGGACGGGGATGAATTGAGTTTCTGGGCCAAATCTTCGACAGTTGTTGAACAGTCTTCTTCAAGTGTGGCTAACAGCAGGTCATCATCAAACTCAGCAGGGCGTCCAGAGCGTGCTGCATCTGTCAAACAGCAGTCACCATTCCTAAACTTTGAAACCATCTTTGACATTTCCTCACATGCAGAATATCGTTGCCATAAACGTCCTGAATGTTTCGCGTTGCTTCAGTAGCACTGTTCCCTTTTTTGAACTCGTAAAGCATTATATGCCTGATATGCTCTTCTGATACCGCCATGTTTATGAGGGGTTCACATAAAGCAAAACACACGTCTTCACTGGTCAAGGTCTGTAAAGTATGTAGCGAAACACGATAGATCTCCTCTAAGCATAAATTTTTCGAAGGTTATATCTAAAACAGAGTAGGACCAGTTTAAACTTAATCTATCGTAAAAAAAAACATTACTTATGGGATGATCTGACAATAAGGTATTGTATTATATACTAAACTTTAATTTGGGGCTTTACACCTGTACAGTGTACATACAATAAAATTCAAGGAAAGGTGAATGGAATTGTTGAAAGATAAGCGTACTATAATTTTAGCTGAAAAGATAACAGAATCTCGACGAATGGCCTCCGTTATCAGAGGGGTATCGCCACGCTATAAATTTAGTTGCGGCAGCGCTTGTTTAAAAGTACTCTTAATCTTTTGAGGATTGGATGTATATTTGTCTGGTTGAGAGGTTTCTATTCATAACTATTTTGAGAACCTTATTCACGGCTTTGGTTTAATGGGATTGTGATGTAAATAAACTTGATATCCACAGATCGGCACTTAGAAAGTGTGTATACAGTGTGTGTGTATATATATATAATCTCTGAAAATGAAAAAGTTTATTGGCAGATTATATATATATATGTAGATAGCTAGCTAGATCGATCGATCGATCTTACGCTTACATTTGCTGTGGGTCCCCCCCTCAAACTTCTGTTTGCCAATTCCTGGAATTAGACACGAGTCTCATTGTTTATACAATGTATAAAAATGATTATTAACAGTGATTTACAAATATTCCGTTCGCTTGCACCCTGAGAACCATCCTCTGGTTTGTTTACATGAGTTAGCATTGGAGTTTGTGTATTGGCTCTGTGAAGACTTAAACACTAGCTTTTGTATACACGCCGTACTGCGGTTGTGTGTGTGTGTGTGTGTGTGTGTGTGTGTGTTTATAGACGTCATATCGTGAGAGATAAGAATCTAATACGAAGCTTCTAAAAGTAGAGATTAAACTGAAGACCGTTTGTTTATAAATATTTTGTCTTCATTATTATTTTTTATTTTTTTTCAAATCACTATATTATGTTACTTTCATGCCTCGCCTAATTTTTTATCATTTCCTGTTCTTTTAGAGAGAGTGAGAGAGTGAGTGAGTTACAAGGAAAAGTACCTCAAAAGGCCTTGCGGCCCATACCGAGGAGGTACCAATGGCAACAGGTGCCAGGGAAAATTTTCTACACCCTCAAATAGTGTGCAAGATTTGGTCTAACCTTTTCTTGAAGTGATCCACAGAGGAACTGTTCACAACTTCTGAGATAACATGTTCCACGTGTCACAGATCTTATACGTAAAGTAATTCCCACACACACTAGTCCTAAACCATTTCAAATCCAACTTCCAACCATTGTTGCGAGTTGGGTTATCATTTAAACTAAACATGCTTCTAAAATATATATATATATATATATGAGAGAGAGAGAGCCCTAAGAGCCACTTTAAACTAGCCCAAGGAAAAAAAAATAGAAAAAGCAAATTAAATTAAAGAATACTGAAAAATTTACCCCACGCTCAGTTATAGACGTGTAAAACTTTTACGCCAGGAATAGGTAACTATACCCATTTTGTCAACAAGGTCAGAACATCGACACTAACTGAATTTAATCCAATCTAATAACTTGTCGATAGAATGTAGAGTTGATCAGATGTGTAAGGCAGAGGAATAGTAGTAGTAAGAAAGTATAAAACTGACGAGACTCTTCCTCCTCCGTCATCTACTGCTGACAGAAGATTTGTAGGAAAAAGTGTAATGAATAGAAGAGCTTCAGAATTCATTTATACCATGCGCACACTTGTCTCACGCACCCAGTTAAGCATTAAAGGTTCGGAAAATAAAGGATAGCATGAAACAATCTAATCTATACTGCGCATTTTTTTAAAGAAATTTATTATTTATTACGTACAAGAAGTAAACAGGAAGTCATTTTATCATTGCATCATTTCTCCGATGAGTGCCGAAGCCATTGTGCCGAGAAACTTGTTTTTAAAAAATTTACTGTTTACATTGTCATTTTTCGCACTGGAATTACTTAGATAAGAGAGCACTGCACCTCCAGTCGATCAGTACACCACCAGTTTAAGAATTTCCCCGACAGTGTACAAATGTATATATTTTTTTTTATTCTATTAAACAACCACTTGCAACAAATTCTACTCGGGCTAAGTAACTTTCCCTGAAGGTGAGTATAATTATTCGAAGGATTTGACTTGATAGATGATAAGCTTGAGGAAAACTAAGAACTCCCAGTGCTCTGAAACCAGACCCGACCAGCGCCTCTTACTACCTTTATTGGCAAAGGGAACATTACTACTACTACTACTACATCATCATCCTGTCTAGCCCACCCGTCAGGCAGCAGCTTTTTAATATTAACCCTTTCATGCCTGAATTATGAAATTTTTATTTTTAAATGTTTTCCTGTTCAAGCCAAAATAGCCTCTAATATTCAGATCACAAGGCTCAAAATCGATTGTCAAGCTCATGTTGTCATAAGGCAACGGTCGGCCTTCAAGGTTAAAAAGAAAAGTAAGACGTCTTCCCCACTTCTCTTTTACGAGTGGTTTCCCAAAATAATTTAATATAGCTACATTCGGAAGTTTTGATCCCGAGAATTGCTCTATTAGAAACGTAAATAAAAATTTAAAAAATAATAGTTATTTGAGAACTCTCGGTGCTCTGATACCAGACCTGACCAGCGCTTTCTACTACATTCGCATCTAGAAGGAAGTTTGCTTTGATTTCAATAAATAAACACGATGTAACTAAAGCGTAGCCATCCTTTATACTTAACTATTTGGAGGTTTTGACTCGAGAATTCTCATCAAGCTTCCCATCCCTACCAATGGGGTATCATCTGGGAGCTCCCAGTGCTCTACAACCAGACCCGATCAGCACCTACTACTACTACTACTACTACTACTACTACTACTACATTTAAAACAAAAAGGAAAATCGAGCTACTCGTATACTACTAGTAACTAAAAATACACGTCCTCAATTTACCTACTCTTTAACGCAAATTTATGCTATTAAAATACTTATCCAAGTGACCCAATGTTCCCTCTAATTTTTTTTAGTCCGTGTGCTCACGAAATTTTCGTTGTGCATACATTTAGATTCATGGTGAAAAATTGTGCGAACTTTTCTGAGCGCTGCTATTTTCAAAATGAAATACTGTATAAATATTAAATACTTAATAAATATTATTTCCATAAGGTGATAACTCGATCATTATGGTACTATTAAATGGATATTAAAAAACTGTTTACGATATTATATATTCTTAAAAAAGAAAACATTTTATCCATCCTAAAAATACGAATAAAATAAAAAATAGTAAAATAAAATTCAACAAAATAAAGAAATAAAATAAAAAGTAACTGAAAATTATTATTTTAGTTATCATTTCTCAAAACAATTTTTAGCACTTAGCAATTTAAAATAGACTATCAAGATTAATACATGATTTTATCCATTCACAAAATAGGAATAAAATAAAAAATTTTTACTATTTTTTATGAATTATGAGATAATTACTATTCGTTTTTATGCAAAAATAAGAAAGAGAAGGTTTATATTCAATGCGTTAATGTATAAAAGGAAAAAAATGCAAATACATAGAGTAAAAAAAATCCTTATTGCGCCGACGTCGGCGAAGTCGGGCGGAAAGGGTTAATACTTAAAAGAGCGACTATAGAGTGTGTTGATGCAAATGGTCAGACCTTGTGTGACGGTATATTTTTGAAATTACTGTACTTCATTTACTGTCGTGACTCATGATACGCTTGAGCCTGTGCGCATTTTATTTTGCTGTGCGCGCGGTTTTCACAACGCGTGTGCGCGCGCGCACACCTTAGAGGGAACATTGTATTAATAATCCAACCTATTCTCAAACATATTAACTGAAGTGCCCGCCACGACCCCCGAGGGAAGGCTATTCCACCTTTCGACTAATAGGTGAAAAAGGTCCGCACAACGTTTTTGTCGAAGCTTTTTCTCCATATTTTGAAACCACTGTTTCTCGTAATGTTCTTATTTTTTAGGATAAAAAAGTTCTCGTAATTTATGTTATACATATATTTAAAATTTTGAACACCTTAATTAATTCGCCTCTCAAACGCCTTTTTTCGAGTAAAAACAAATTCAGACTTTGAGTTCGTCTTCGTATGTTTTACCACATAACGTTGGAATAAGTTTTGTTGCGCGTTGCTGAACTTTTTCTACCCTTTCTATATCCCTATTTATATAGGGCGACCAAAAATGTACATATTCTAAATGAGGCTTAACGAGCGACTCGTATAATGGCCAAACAATATCTTCGGATTTATATTCAAAATTACGAGAAATAAAACCCAATATTCTATTAGCTTTATTGCTCGGAAAAGAACGTTGTTTTGAGAACTTTAATCCTTGGTAACGATGACGCCTAAATCTTTTTCCTCACTCGTCGTTTAACATATTATTTCCCATAGTGTAGTTGAATATACCGTAGTGGTAACTTATACGCGTGACTTTACATTTATTTACGTTAAATTTCATTCGCTACTTATTAGACCACTCCACTAAATTATGGAGATTGGAGTGTAGATTCTCTCTAGTAAACTAATCGCTTTGGCCGCAATTTTAGTGTCATCAGCAGATTTAGACATTTTACTCATTAAAGTGACAAAGATCATTAACATATGAAAAAGACTGGCCCCAAAACGGACCCTCGCGGGACACCGCTAATTACATTAGCCCACTCTGACTCATCCCCGTTAATTTTACTATGTTTTCTACCAGTTAACCAGTTATCAATCCAATTAAGAATTTGACCCCCTTATTCCGTTAGCTTTAAGTTTTCAGACAATCGTTTATGGGGAACTTCGTCAAACACTTTTTGAAAATTTAAAAATATCTATTGTCTTATGATCTTAAATACCAATGATATCGTGGAAAAATTCTAACAAATTTGTTAACAAAGTTTTCCGCGAAACCCACGCTGACTTTGTTTAATGAGATTATTGCTTTAAAGATGTTCGACTACGATCTCGAATATCTGATTCTAAAAGCTTTCCTATAATAGAAATTAGACTAATGGGCCTATAATTTCCCGCTTGTCACTAGTCTCCTTTAAAAATTGGAGTCAATTGGTTAATTTAAAATCCAAAGGAGCAACCCCCCGCGATAAAAATTAAAAAAAAAATTTGGACCTGGCGTTCTATTAGTTTTTAACTTATCTATACAGTGAGCGATCTCTTCAGTGTAAACGGTTATTTCAGCGAGCGGTTGAACTCCATTTTCTTCAGTAAACGTATTACTATCGTACGGAATAAGAGATATTTCCAACTGTAAAAACGTTTGGAGATGCGTGTGAAGAGTCTTTTAAAATTAATGCTATATCTCCGTAGTTATTAAGTTATCACCCGAGTCTACCGGCAAATAAATGAATGAATGAATGAATAACTGTTTATAAAATAAATGCAATTTTGCAATTTTTGTTACGGTAATTTTAACAAAATAACTAATTGTGAAGTCGGACGAATTATTTTACTTAATTTGGTCCTTACGCTTTAGGCTTCACTAGGCTTGAATGTTAGTGGCACATTATTATTATTATTTCTGAAAGGGTTTCTGTTGCTAACATAATGGTAAAGGGTTTTATTTACATTCGCGAGCTACTTAATTTCAAATTCGCGTTTAGCAGTTTTAATTGTTAGCCTTTTATGTAAATATATACCACTACCAGTATTAAAGCGCTGCTACTACGCAAAACTTGGAAACATTGTTCCCATTTTATGTTCTCGTCTACATACTTATCACGAGTGAAATTGGATCGACATTTTGCACACTGTATTTTATAAACTCTATTTTAGTAATAAATTTAAAAAAATATATATTTATCAAGATTTTAAGACACTTGAAAATATGATACACCGCTGTGGCTAAAAAAAAAAAAAAAAAAAAAATGCACGAAATCTAAATAAAGAATCGACAAATATTTTTAAAAATATATTGAATTAAGCGAGTGTTCTAACTAGCGTCTCTTTTCAGTACAGCTACGGATGAATGAAAGTTGTTCCAGACTAATAAAAAACCTAAGATCCTCTCTGGACTAGCCCAAGAAAGTGTGGGGAAAAAATAGAAAAAAGCAAATGAAAGCAAAGAATACTAAAAACTTGCACTATGCTTAGTTATAGACGTATAAAGCTTTCACGCAGGAATAGTCGTGGCAGCAAAGTATAGAACAGCTATTGCTGACAGAAAACAGTTGTGAAAAGATTTATAAGAAAGAGGGAAATACAATACAATACAATATAATATAATAAAAAGAGCTTCAGAGTTCATTCACACACACCATGCATACCCTTATCTCTTGTACCCAGTTCCGCATTAGAAGATAGTAGAAAAATAAGAGAAGAGTGAAATGCTAATTTATGTAATATACACCATGAATTTTTTAAGGCTTTTGTTTATTTACGAGTCCTCATCATTTATCGTTGTATCATTTCTCCGATGGGTGCTAAGCCACTGTGCTGAGAGACTTGAAAATTAACCGTTTACATTACCATCTTTGGCTCTGGAATTGCCTCGATAAGGGAGCACTGATCCGGAGGTGCCTCCAGCTGGTCAGTACATTCCATTTTAAGAATACACCAGGTTTTAAGATTTATTTTATTAATTTATATTGCATTCTTGGCGTAGGGATTACTTAGATAAGGAAACGCTGATCCCGAGGCGTCTCCAGCTGACCCAGCACCCCTCAATTTAAGAATTTCCTCCGGCAGTATAAGTTATTGCGAAATTTTTATACACATTACAGGCCGAGGCCAAGGCCTTCTTAGGGGGAGGCCTCACGAGGCCTTAAGATTGTTAGGCAGAAGGTATTTGTACCCAGAGGTGTGATATTCAACTGCAAATAACGAATGTGGTATTTACACCTACTGTAGGTGCAGATACTCGCTTCGAAATCTTTTACGAATAAGCTGCTCCATGCTTTGGGATGGCTCAACAATCTACCCGAGCTTAGGCCTAAAGCTCTTCCAAAGGTAACCTACCGTAGTCTTCACACAAGCCTGTATATCTTCTTTTTTTGAAATCCATAAGGAAAAGAATATTCTACTCAAAATTAATAAACAAAGACGTAGCTTATTTCACGTACCTAATAAAAGGGAATCATTAAGCACGTTTATCTATCGCACACGATCACACCACAACACCGACACGGTTTTTTTTTTTTTTTTTTTTTTTTTTTTTTTTTTCTCACTTGCCGGGTCACACAGTCAGACACGGTTGCCAGAACAAGATTTCCTGGGCACCATATTAGCCCAATAACTTTTTATTTTTCATTTCATGCAGTTCTTATTTCTCATTTTAATATACCCACAATATTTCAAGTATTTATGATAATATGGAAAGTTATGATGGGAAGATGATCTAGCAAAATATTTAAAGATTGTACTGATATACTCTCACTGAGTGTCGATCGTATTTCTAAATGGCTACATTCAGAAATAGAAATTTCTTTCTATATATATATAATTATATAGCTTGTACTGTATGTGAAAGATATTTCTGATGTACGATAGGCCCATAGGTATGAAGTTTATATCATGCCATTACTATATAATTATATATACGATAATAATATAATAACGATAATATGCTCAACAAAATGTGCTTAAAACATGGAGAAAAATATTCATTTCAAATCATATTTAGAAGTTTATATGCTACAATTTATGACGAGCGAAAAACAAAATTATCGACGCTAGTAGCTAGTTATCAGTATACGAGGTGGTATTCTTCTTTAGTTTGGCCTATTTTTTGTTACAAAAATAGATACAATACAATAGTTTATACACATAAATAACGCACACACTTTATATGAGCTCAGTTCAGCTGATGACCAACTGATAAATTGCTTTCCCACACCAGTTTTGCTACATTGTCAATTGGTCTAGTGCTGACCGAATAATATTTATATATCGCAACATATATAATATTTATGTACGTAACGTCACAGTGACCTGTCACTAATCCGTTGGTCAGCTAACTGAATAGTATTTATCAAAGACTGCCGTCTGACTTGTCACCTATCTGAATAATATTTATCAAAGTATGCCACCACATACGGTCACCTGTCAGGTCATGGTCCTCACGTGAAGAATATCCACCCCGAGCGCGCCCACCTGAAGAATCTCTACCCCAACGCTACCGGGGGTTGAAAATTACAGAACAAAACAAATCAGGATTCCCTTACTAAGGCCTCACGAAAGTCTCGAGACCAAGGACACTTTTGAGATCCGAGGCTAGGCCTCGGCCCCATGTCTGACACTATTTAAAACTAAAGCACTACTCCAGCTAAGTAGTTTTCCTGAAGATGAATGACTATTCGGAAGTTTTGACTTCCGAGAGAGGTCTCATCAAGCTTCCCATCAGTTGAGAACGCCCAGTGCTCTGAAACCAAACCCAGCCAGCGCCGCCGCCTACAATTGTTGCATAAAGAAACGTAGCTACTTCTATATGAAGCTATAAAAGTTTCTCAGGTTAGTTAGGTAAATTGCGGTATATCTAACTTTAGTAGTACTAACAATCCTACACCGTACACCCAAATAGCATTCCTCAAATTAAGAACATCTATTCGGAGGTTTTGGCTCCCAAGAGATGCCTCCCTTCTCAACTAATTCGGGTATTGTCCGAGAGCTCCCAGTGCTTTGAAGCCAGACCCGACCAGCCCCTCTTATTACACTTATTGTCAAAGGGAACATTATTACTACTCTATCCTGTCTAGCCCTCCCTCAAGCAGCTCCCTATATATATATATATATATATATATATATATATATGAGAAAAAGAGAGAGCTGTTTAGCAGCTTGCACGAGTTTATAATAATGAGTCTGTTATGAAACGGTTTTTCTCTCAGAAAACTGCATTTTTCCTCATAACAGTTAAGTACATATCTGTACGCGTGTTCGTATATGTATTTGGTGACTTAGTACAAACGTCCGTGTTCGTGCCGGTATGTAAATGGTAATGCCAAGAGTAGTCGTCTGTTTACGGTCTGTATACGATAAACTGGTGAAACCTATACGTTTTCGTACGTACTATATCTCCTGATTTCATAAGCTAAGTCCGCGTACGTACTATTCAGTATGATGGAAAGATGACGTAGGCATAGGGAGGCATCCGCGGAGTGAATGGCAAATATTTTAAAAGGCAAAAATAAATTACTATTCATTCAACTTTCGTTAAAGTTTATTTTATATTTCTTGTATCGTGGTTTCCTTACTTCAAAACAACGAAGTTTATAAGGCCCGGCTGAAAGGGGCAGTATGCGGGAGGTACTATTAAATATATCAAAGATTACAATGGTCTCTTGCGAGTGTGTTTTTGAAAGGTAAGTCTTTATTTAGAAATGAATTTATTAGCCATTTTTATTAATTTTCTGCGTACAGTACATTACCTTTTAAAATTTTTGCTGACACATAGTCTTGTTGCCTTCTGAACAATTATTTAAATGAATTAAATTTTTCTCTCACACACACGCTGATAAGCATATAAATGAAGTATAGATTTAATTATGAAGGTGTTTCATATATATATATATAGGTTTTGTTTCCGCCAGAATTACTCATTCTGACGAAGGTCAAGCTTATTACTCCACCAATTTCTTTAGTGTGTGGAAGGATGAACAGCTGGGTTTTGCTGCGCGTCGCCTGCCGTCACCGGGTCTCGATCCCGTGACCGATGGATTCGTAGTCAGCGACGCTAACCACTACACTCATATACGTAGAGTTATTAAATGGGGCATGAAAGTTAAAATATTGATTATTCACCGTTTGGCGCCAATCCTATTTCAATTCCCATATTCGTGATAATTCCTGATTTGGGAAAGGATAAAGAGGAGGCTGTGTCGCAATGGCAGTCCAAAAGGGTATCGTCTATGAAAAATGTATCTTTAAGAAGTCCTACACTGGAAATGAGGGTGGATCGGTATGAAAATGACGACCTTAGAAATTCTCGCTTCAGAACTTGTCTCGGACGGAGACTGAAATGGGAATGGCGAAGTTTGGGGAGAGACCACCGAAATATTTTGTGCGTAGAACAGACCGGATCTTGTACAAATACCAGCTGTATAATCAGAGCTGAGGAAGAATATTCAGTCACAGTGTAAATTGAAGTGTCCTCTGTCAAAAATAACGTTTAGCTAAGGGGAAGTTTAGTTTATATAGACGAGAGTCAATTTACTCCAAAATATAACTGAATTTGAAGTGGAGGAAGATCGTCTTTAATATTATGCAATTAGGTCTAGAGCTATTTAATTAATTAAGCCTAATTGCTTCATAAATATTCATAAAATTGAGAGAGGTTTTTGTTTTTAATTAGGATATAGGCCTAACTTATTGAAATAGTTTTTCCATACAGTTCCGCAAGTGTATTTTGATTTTTTTTTTTTTTACAGTACAAAAATGTAGGTAAAAAAAATATTCAGGTCTCATTATTAAAGTCCATATTTTGGTGTTGGTAATATAAATTTTAAAAATTTGAACTCTCTAATTTTGCATGCAGTTTGTGGAACTGTTGCCAAATGACTCAATGCCGTCACCAAACTTTTTAAAATGGAGAAATGTTTAAAAAAAAAGGAAAAAAACTCGTTCACTAAAAAGATTCAGAAAAATTTAAAAACTTTTGCTTATTAACTTAATCCTAGTATAACCAGCTGCTTTCAACATCTGGTAAAATAAGACTTTTGTTTGAGAAAAATTAACTAGTTTTAAGCCATTTTGAGAGGTCGGTCATTTGGTACAATCTAATTGGAGTGCGGTGAAGCCAAAAATATCTCCTTGCTCGTAGCAGTAAAGAAGGTGCCAGTGATGAACGCTAAATAGCGCTTTGCAATGACATTTTCATCGCTCCATATAACGAAAAGGAACCGATCGAATTGTGTTATGGGGTTCTAAAGGCAATCTAATAATAATTTGACAAACAGGCCTATGCTTAGTTAAGTATATGTAACAAAAATGTATTTTTTTTCAGTTCTCTCTCTAAAATCGATTAAAAAGTTTATTTTAAAGGGAAGAATAAACAAAAAATCTAAGATTTGTATATATATATGTTCCGCCCAAACATCGAAATCGCTGAGAGCGAAAAAACCCCACAACGCGCTGTGAATGCACTTAGCTAAGTGACCACACACCAATGTTAGATATTTTTTCGCTTCATGGCCGTTCTCAAACAACCACAACGCGTTGTGGACGATTCGGATATGACCACAACGCGTTGTGGACGATTTGAAAATTATTGAATGCCCGGTTAGGTTAATTGAATGCCCGGTTAGGTCAACTTGTACGCCCTTGACGATTGGTTAGGTTAAGTCGATATTTTCGTTAAAACTAACGAAAATATCACAGCTTAACCTAACCAATCGTCAAGGGCGTACAATTAACCTAACCGGGCACTCAGTTGACCTAACCAGTTGGTTAATTTTTACATTTACGTCTCATTCTAAAGTTGCTTAAAATTAATCGAAACCTACCTACGGGAAAATTATTGATAATCATTTTTTAAAGGACTTTATCTTTTTTCTAGCATATCTGCTTAACTTTGCTTTTTAATCGGTGAATACGTCGATAAATATACGTCGTGTTTAGATCATTTCAATATACGTCGTGTTTAAATAGAGTTTGATGAAAGACATCGGTGTGTGGTCATTTCAAATCGTTCACAACGCGTTGTGGTCATATCCGAATCGTCCACAACACGTTGCGGTTGTTTGAGAACGGCCATGAAGCGAAAAAATATCTAACATCGGTGTGTGGTCACTTCGGTGCATTCACAGCGCGTGGCTGTTTTTTTTCGCTCACTGAGCGATTTCGATGTTTGGGCGTAACATATAAACTTCATGTGAACAGGGTATTTGTACATCTGTCCTCTACAAAAGCTTAAAACAGTTTCTGAACGAGTTACATTTTTTTTTTTCTCAGATTTTAAAAGCGGCTTTTTATCATATAGTTTATTTTAATGAAAATGCATTTATTGGCGTAGTTAATATACGGATAATGAACTTCAATAGTTTATTTCATAAAATACTTTTAAGGTTTTCTCCTGTTTAAAACCCGTTGATGGTGAGAACATTTTTCCCACGTTGCCACTTTGTTTTGTTCCTTCGAAAAAAATTCTTCATTTGAGGCTTTGATTCGATTTCGGTTTTTCTCTTCCTCCCCTCTCGTATTTCCTTTCTCGTTTGTTTCCCCTCCCTCGCACTTCCTTATAGATTCAGTTCCTCCTCGCTCGCCCTTAGGCATGAACAGGTAGCGAGGTCTGTTGGCGAACGTGTGTGCATTTAATCGTTTGTGTACATATTGTTTCCCCTTTGTTTACATTTGATGATATGGCGCCAACGGAACCGAGAAGCGGCTGGGAGGAAGAGGGAAGTGGTGAGGGTAAAACGCAGCTGGGCACAGATGTCCAAGTCTGTCGGGTAGGCTATATAGAAAGGGGAGTGCTATGAATGTACCGTATAAACCTCGGTAGGAAAACTGTCGTTTGGTTGGGTGGTGCCCGCTAGATTAAGGGCTTTTATCTCCGTAACACTTGGCAGTGTCGAGTTGTGTAAATTTTTTTGTTTTCGTCAAATTTCCCTTAATGTACCTACCTACCTAGGCAACTGGGTAGGCAACGCGTGTAGTTGGGTAATTTTTTGTGAACACTTTTGGTACTTCGGAATGTAAAAAAATTTATAAAAATCTAAACATTGTTAGATTTTTAGTTATGTGGGTTTAAAAAAAAGTCGGTACACATCTCGGCTGAATTATTAGAATGGTCAATCAAAAGTTACTTTTTTAATTATAGGGTAATTTATTTTTTAAGAAACTAATCTTTTAAAAAATATTTCATCTACTCAGCCTGTCAACTCTGGAAGGACCTTCCTCAATCCATCTTTCCCCTTGTCTATGACCTTCAATCTTTCAAATGCAGTGTCTCCACTCATCTCGAAAGACTTGAACCTTGATTTTGGCTCTTATTTTTCTCGGAAAGGCGGGAGGGGCGTTTTTGCGGACATCCGTCATTGGCCTCTCCTTCCTGTATGAAAAAAAATTGTACTAAAGTTTCGGTACTTTGTCGCTTGTCCTTTAGCATTAAGCAGGAATTGCTTTCGATACACTCGAGGTATCGATGTCAGAGCCTGTCATGATGATGCAAAGCTCGAATTTGGCTCGATATCCGCTCCATTTTATTTGTTTTTACATTCTCATTCATTTCCCTTTTCAATTTTTCATTATTTACACCATAAATTTTCTTTGCATTTATATCTGGGGAATTACCTACCACCAATGAAACGTGATCTGATTCTCGGCAAGATAGACTTTCTTACCCATATACTTTCGTTTCGATACTTCCAAGTATTGAAACGAGAGTAATAGTGTTAAAATAAAAGTCCTTAAGAGAGAGTTTTACTTTCAGCAATTTATTTCTTAACGAATAAATTGCCCTTAAGAATATGTATATACTCGTGTGTGTGTATATATATATATATATATATATATATATATAATTTTTCATTGGTGATTTCAATAATTTGGCTAAGGTTATGTAAATATTCTGTAAAATGAATTTACTCGGAAAAAATATTAAAATTAAATAAAAAAAATGGCAACAAAGAATAAATCTAGGTTGTGAAAACACAAATATCAATACATATCTGTCCATTCATTCATCGATAATAATAATAATAATAAAAAAGCTAAAAAATTGGTCACATATTTATGAAGTAATTTCCATTTCATAATGTATTCTGTAACGAAACAAATTAAATGGATTTCTGATACTGAATTACATTTCATCCGTCAAATACACAATTATAAACAAATTAACCGATATATATATATATATATATATATGTATATATGTGTATATATGTGTATATATATATATAATATATATATATATATATATATATATATATATATGTGTGTACTGTAGCTGCGATTTCTTTTTTTTTTATTAACGAATAAAAGCACGAAATTTTTACTGTACCTGTTCTACACATGGGGAATTAGTCGCCAGGTGCAAAACATGCTCTGTGATGTCCTCTCGGCTCACGATACTTTCGACGGAAGAGTCCTGTCCAACAGATTTCCCGCGATTTTATAATAAAGGAATATATCATGGCCACCAACATCACTAGATCTAAACCCGTGTGACTTCTATTTGTGGGGTTATTTAAAACGAGAATTTAAACAATCCACACGCAATAGAAGAATTGAAAGTATCAATTGAACGAGGCATTTCTGATTTCAACACGCATTCTGTACATACGTAGTACTGCGTAATTTTGTTGTTCGTGTGCAGAGAGTTAATGACTTGAGAGGACATTGCATAGAGCATGTTTTACGCTTGGTGACTAGTTCCCCATGTGTAGAAAACGTACAGTAAAAATTTCATGCTTTTATTTCGGTTAATGAAAAAATACTTTTAAAAATGTCAGATGTTTAAAAAATCACCACACACACACACAGGGTGGTCCAAGGTAAAGTAGCCCCACTGAGTTTTGTTAAAAGAAATAATGTACTTTATCTTGAACTATCCTGTTGTATATATATTTCTACGCCTCGGTGTAGTAGTGGTTAGCTTCGCTGACTACGAATCCATCGGCCCCGGGTTCGAGACTCGACGGCAGCCGGCGCGCAGCAAAACCCAGCTGTTCATCCTTCCACACAATAAAGAAAGTGGTTGGTAGATAAATGGGTACCCTAGGTGGCCTAGTGGTTAAGACGCTAGGCTGCTGATGGGGCGTGGTTCGGATTCCACGTTAAACTGTAGGTCTAAGGTGGAGTGAAAAGCTTGACCTTCGTCAGAATGAACAATTCGGGCGGAAGCTAACCAAAGGTTATCCAAAGGTTATTAGTATGTGAACTGTCATTGTATTAATAATAATTGTCATATGAACTATAGTCTGCCAATAAACCTTTTCATTTCATTTTCATTCATTTCATATATAATTTCTTTTTTTACTTGGATTTCGTGGTATCTGTATAACCAATACCTCGGAGAAAATTAATATTCTGGACTTTTTTCTTTTTTAAGGTTTGGTTTGGTTTGGTTTGGTTTGGTTACCTCGACCTACCAAACCTAAAATCAATAACGGTGTAAAAATCTGGGTAGAATATCATCAAAGTTATTTAAATTCGTGTTTTTGGTTTAAAACTGTAAAGTGAGTGAAATTCGAAAAAAAATTAGCATTGTACAGGATAAAGAACAGTTTTCTTTATTTATTATTATTTTTTTTTTAAGGAATCCCCCTTCCCCATTACCTTAAAGAAAGTATAAGTGCTTAAAAAATAAAAAATAAAAATATTAGTCCGAGTTATTGACTTAGATTATCACGGACTAAAATTTACACAAATCCGAGTTAAAGGCAGATTATCTATCTATCTATCTATCTATCTATCTATCTACGAGCGACACTCTAGTACGATGTTAGCTACAACGTAACAAGTTTTCCTCGTTTTTGTTTATCAATACAAAAATACCAACTGGTATCTACTTGAAGTTTGAGTTGCCTGTTCGTGATTTAAGAAGAAGAAAATTGTTTACAAATCTTCTGAGATATCCTTCTTGCCCCCCATTGCGGTCTGCCAATGCCGACTGAGGCTGTGTGTAGTGTTCTTGTTGTTACTACTAAAGACGCCTATGCGAAGTGTGTTTTACGAAGACTCGAGAAAACTTGTGTTTTCCGAGAATTACTTTAAGTAGAGAAAGTGTAAGGTATGACATAGTTTTTACTTTAAAAGAACAAAAGATTTCTTGCGTCTAATTTTGCAGTTGCTTTCATGAAGATTTGTTTTAGTATTAGGCAAATGTTGATATTACTCGTTTAAGCGCCACTGACATAATAATAGTATTGAAATTGTGTGTAATAAATATATATATATATATATATATATATATAATATATATATATATAATATATATATATATATTGATGCGTGTATATTTGTCACGAGTTTGAATTTTGTATTGAATTGTTACAAAAATAGGGATTGATTATGATGGAGAGGAGTCTCTGGAAAGACTGAAGACGTTCTCAGTCGCTATACCGAACTACTACCTCCCTATCATACGAGTGGATATTTATACATACAAATAATAAAGGTCAGTAGAAGTCGAAAGCATAGTTTTTAGATTTGGTATTTATGATGATTACCTCATTCAAGCGGTTAATTGCTGGAGGAGACATAAGATGTGACCTACACAACTCCTCCTCCTCATGAACAATATATAATTTTAAAAGTACCGAGCATAGAAAAACATCTGTTCACTGCTCAAATGGTGTGTTCCGAGGAGACACTGAGCAGAATTTGTACGTTTGTACGTACGCGTACATGACAATTCATTTTTACGATCATGACTTATGTAGGAAGAGGAAGCAAAAATATGCATGAAAGAATTAGTCTCTTGATAAGAATAATTATCAAAATACTGTATGGGTTATATATGTATATATATATATATATATATATATATATATGTGTGTGTGTGTGTGCGTGTGTGTTAGAAAGAAAGCGTTTCATAGTTTCACAAAGCGCACAGAAAAGCAGTTGGTAATTGGGCTACAATCCACAGACAGTCTGCTAGAGTCAGTCTCTTGAAAAATCTCTCGAACTATTTGCTAACAATGGTGGATTTGATTGAATGTGTTTGAGGCTCTCAAAGAGGCGTTTGACGAGTGGGTCCCTTTGATAATAAACCATTTTGTTGACCTGGGCCTCTGACGTCACTGTGGCGGTAGATTCAGTTTTAACTTTTACCCTTCGTCCGTGCCCAGTGCACACCTTAACCCAGATATAATGTCACCATTGTTTCGTTTTGTCCCTTATCTCTCATATATATATATATATATATATATATATATATATATAAACGCCACAAAAATTCCCATTATTGATGATAGTAATTTGTCTTTAAATTAGCGTTATACCCTCGTTATTGTTTATCTTTTTATCTCTATTCTCACGTCGTGCTTTATCGCTACGTCGCGGTCATTTTGCGTGTGGCTCGTAAATTTACTGTTCATAAGGCAACACTTATGAACAGTAAACTTGCGTGCGTAGCGTTCTCTCTTGTTTAGGGTTTTACTTTTCTCATTACACACCGTTTCCAGTTGTACGGGTGGGTGTGTATCTGACCTAGTTTTAGTTCTTCCTGTATTTACACAGTGGATATTCGATGACGTCATTATCCACTTCTTACCTCCACCTTTTCACAGAGTTAAAATGTATCCCATAATACAGGGTGCCTGGGTGGGCCAAGATAGAGGCATTATTCAGGTTCTTTAAAACCGAATGGGGCTTCTGTATCTTGACCCACCTTATATATAACCTTGGTTTTGCTTCCGCCCGAATTGTTCATTTTGATGGTCAAGTTTGTCACTCCACCTTAGGAGTAATATACAGGGTGGCGCAAAAGTCAGAAACCATAG
Source organism: Bathynomus jamesi (assembly GCA_023014485.1). Lineage (NCBI taxonomy): Eukaryota > Metazoa > Arthropoda > Malacostraca > Isopoda > Cirolanidae > Bathynomus > Bathynomus jamesi. The sequence goes on from JAJOZX010000232.1 coordinate 342,595, forward strand.
GCACATTTTATTAAATTATAATGTTCGAATTGGTGGCCTTCCACTTCGAGATACTTTCTGACGCGTTGAATACATGTTTAAATATTCCTTAACACATTGGTACTGATTTTGGCACACTCGCATGTGATTTTATCCTTTAGAGAACGTATGGTTCTGGGTCGATCAGCATAGACGACCGACTTGAGATCGCCCCACAAGCAGGGCCGTAACTAGGGTTTAGAAATTAGTGAGGTCCAGATTTTTTTCGAGCGCAGCGGGACGAGCAAAATTCAGACCAAAATGACATCTACAAACACAACCCAAGCTATACACTAAACACAAAACACAAAACGCTCGACGCTCCCTCTTTTCAAAAGAAAAGCGGTAATATGCGTTTCATACACGGAGAACGGTTCAGTCTCTCTTTTTTTTTTTTTTTAGGAAATAATTACCGAGGTCCGGACCTCGGTGACCTCATAGGTAGTTACGGCCATGCCCACAAGAAAGTCAAGAGGCGTGAGGTCTGGAGACCTAGGTGTCCATTCGACGGGCCCTCGCCGTCCGATCCACTTGCTTCGGAATGTTTCATCTAAAGAGCTCCAGACGATGGTTGCGAAATGTGGTGGTGCACCATCCTGCTGAAACCACATCTCCGCCCGTTCTGCCAATGGAATGTCGTCCAGTATGGGCATAGAAATGTTTGCAGCATATGCAGAATATGTTTCACCTGTTACATTGCCGTCGAAAAAGTACGGACCAATTAACCGATACCCCCAGAGCGCAGCCCACACCATAATTCGTGGATCGAATTGCACATGTCCTTCCTCCATCCAGTCGGGGTTCTTATTGGCCCAATAGCATGCATTATGCCTATTGACACGACCGCTGAGGTGAAATATCGTTTCGTCGCTGAACATGATCCTTCGTTGAAGCTGTCGATGTTGTAGAAACCACTGTCAGAACTCGACACGACGGCCTGTGTCGTCACTGTGCAGTTCCTGAACGAGTTGGACTTTGTAGGGGTGGAAACGATTTGTTGTAAGAATTCGTTGAATGGATCTTCTGGAGACACCCGTTTCCTGGGATAACTTTCTTAATGACTTGCGTGGGCTGTTGTCGAGGTGATTGGGTACCGTTAGTGATGATGTATCGGTTGAACTTTTTGGCCGGCCACTACGTAGCCGATCATGAACACTTCCCGTTTCTTCGAAGCGAGTGAACAGTTTTCTAACTGATTTCTGAACAACTGGCGGCCTCTCAGGGTGTTTGTCATTAAAAGCAGTAGCAACTGATCGGTGTTTTACACGCCTTGCACACATTCAGACTATCTCCACCCGGTAATCTATTGTCAATTTCTGTGCCATAGGTTCAACAAATCTGAAAAGAAAACACACTAAAACACAAATTATTAAAGTGTGCCTATGGTTCCCGACTTTTGAGCCATATATATATATATATATATATATATAATTATATATATATTATATATATATCTTTGGTTAGCTTCCGCCCGAATTGTTCATTCTGACGAAGGTCAAGCTTTTCACTCCACCTTAGATCTACAGTTTAACTTGGAACCCGAACCACGTCCCACCAGCAGCCCAACGTCTTAACCACTAGGCCAACCAGGGTACCTATTTATCTACCAACCACTTTATTGTGTGGAAGTATGAACAGCTGGATTTTGCTGCGCGCCGGCTGCCGTCATCGGGTTTCAATCCCTGGGCCGATGGATTCGTGGTTATATATATATATATATATATATATATATATATATATAATATACATATATATATATATATATATATATATATATATATATATTGGTGAAGGCCGCTTCTGGCAAGCTTCAATTTCAATTTAAGCAGAAAGCCACAGACAAGAAGGAAAGAAACATCCATCAAGTTGGAAGGACTATATTTTGTATATTGCAACGTTTCAAGCACAAACTATGCTCATCCTCAGGCAAAAATTCTAAAAAGTTAAAAACATAATATTAAAAGCCATAATGACTAACAAAATAAAATAGGGAAAAAATCCACAAGTATTAAAAACAAAAGGTCTCACTAAAAATTCTAAAAAGTTACAATTAAAAACCATAATAACTATTATAAAACAAAAGCGAACAATTAACAAGCTTTAAAACAATGAAAGTGACACTAAAAACGAACAATGAATAACAACTATAAAATACAAAATGTAAAACTCAAAAAACTAAAAATTCACAGGCTATCTTTTAAAACACAAAAAATTAAAAACCCACACTAAAAGGAACACACCTTAAGTCTAAGCAGCACAGATTCCGAGGCAAAACTAAAAAACAGAAGCATCTAAAACCAAGTAAAGGTTGGTTGTTCAAGATGTTCAGTTTAGACGGAGGGGAACGGATGAAATATCAGAGTTAAGCGAAGGGGAGTGTATTTTAATATACAGGGATTCTAAAAGTCTTAACGTTTGCTCACACGGAGCGGAATCTAAAATGTTAAAATTAGCTAAAGTTATATCGACTTTGCATAGAACAACATGGCTGCGTATAGCTGAAGCTTCAAAGGGAACTCCTTAATAAGAAATTTAACTCAAACCATTACTTGGTAAGTTTTGACGTTAGTTCCCTGTTTACCAATATCCCTGTGGACGAAACTCGTAAAATTATCCTTGACAAGGTTTTTAGTAATTCCCCCAAATTTCAAAGTTTTGATAAAAATGACCTTAAAATTCTATGTTAGAGCAAACTCTTAAAGGTAGTACTTTTATATTTAATGGATATATATACCAGCAGATTGATGGCGTGGGCATGGGATCTCCGATCGGCCCTTTGGCTGCAGATTGTTTCATGACCTATTTAGAAACCAAAATGTTTACCCAGCCTCCTACCCCTATAAGGCCTATTTTTTATAGACGATATGTTGACGATATTTTTGCAGTGTTTACTGATGCTAGCAGTGCTCATCAATTTTTTACATTTTTAAATAACTTGCATCCAAACATAAAGTTTACTCTGGAGGAAGAATCTGACTCCAAGCTGCCTTTCTTGGATTTACTGATTAGCAGAGAGAGTGATTCTATTATTACTTCAGTTTTTCGTAAGAAGACGTTCACTGGTCTTGGTCTCAATTTTTTAAGTTATTGTGATTTTAAATACAAGCTGGCATCTGTAAACACCCTACTTAACCGAGCGTATAATTTATGTTCCAACTATCAATGTCTGCATAATGAATTTGTTTTTTAAGAAAATATTTTGTGAATAATGGCTATCCTTTGCAGATTGTAGAAAGCGCTATCAATAGATTTCTAGCTAACATTTACAAACCTAAAAAGTATAATTTTAACGTTCCTAAAAAAGTATATTATCTTGTGCTCCCAGAAATGGGATATCTGAATTCCTATTGCCGTAATAACCTTCTGCCACTTCTTAGTAAATTTATTGTCAAATAGATTTTAAACTAGTATTTGTTAACCGTCGTTCTATTGGCTCATATTTTAATGTTAAAGACCGTGTATCGGATGCTCTGCGCAGTGCTGTCGTTTATGAATTCAAGTGTCCCCGATGTGATCGGAGCTATATTGGTAGCACTGTGCGGAGCCTCGAGTCGCGTTTCTGTGCCCATATGGGCATAAGCCATAGAACTGACAAACCTTTGAAAACTAAAGAAGCTTCAGCTATACGCAGCCATGTTGTTCTATGCAAAGTCGATATAACTTTAGCTAATTTTAACATTTTAGATTCCGCTCCGTGTGAGCAAACGTTAAGACTTTTAGAATCCCTGTATATTAAAATACACTCCCCTTCGCTTAACTCTGATATTTCATCCGTTCCCCTCCGTCTAAACTGAACATCTTGAACAACCAACCTTTACTTGGTTTTAGATGCTTCTGTTTTTTTAGTTTTGCCTCGGAATCTGTGCTGCTTAGACTTAAGGTGTGTTCCTTTTAGTGTGGGTTTTTAATTTTTTAGTGTTTTAAAAGATAGCCTGTGAATTTTTAGTTTTTTGAGTTTTACATTTTGTATTTTATAGTTGTTATTCATTGTTCGTTTTTAGTGTCACTTTCATTGTTTTAAAGCTTGTTAGTTGTTCGCTTTTGTTTTATAATAGTCATTATGGTTTTTAATTGTAACTTTTTAGAATTTTTAGTGAGACCTTTTGTTTTTAATACTTGTGGATTTTTTCCCTATTTTATTTTGTTAGTCATTATGGCTTTTAATATTATGTTTTTAACTTTTTAGAATTTTTGCCTGAGGATGAGCATAGTTTGTGCTTGAAACGTTGCAATATACAAAATATAGTCCTTCCAACTTGATGGATGTTTCTTTCCTTCTTGTCTGTGGCTTTCTGCTTATATAATATATATATATATATATATATATATATATATATATATATATATATATATATATATATGATACACAGACCGTGCATGGAACAAGGAACTCTTCTGTGATAATTAAATCCACTATAGTCCGAATAAGTAATGGTAAATGACAAATACCATAGTTTTTCTTTTTCATGATGCAAGCCCGACGTGGGCAACGGGTCTCTCGCAAAGAGGTCCCATAAATATAGCTTCCCTCACCAGCTATCTGCAAAGCAGACAGGATCCAGCTTTGGGACATGGATCTAGGGTTTAAAGCAGCCTAGCCCCACTACATTTAGAACCTCAATATAAGTAAAAGACTCGTTGCATTCACGTCGTATTGAATAAATCAAAGAAAAAGGGGTCTTTTACTTATATTGAGGTTCTAAATGTAGTGGGGCTGGGCTGCTTTAAACCCTAGATCCATGTCCCAAAGCTGGATCCTGTCTGCTTTGCAGATAGCTGGTGAGGGAAGCTATATTTATGGGACCTCTTTGCGAGAGACCCGTTGCCCACGTCGGGCTTGCATCATGAAAAAGAAAAACTATGGTATTTGTCATTTACCATTACTTATTCGGACTATAGTGGATTTAATTATCCCAGAAGAATGCCTTGTTCCATGCACGGTCTGTGTGTATCATAAAAAAATCAGGGAACCATTCTGAGTTCATTCCCATATATATATAATATATAATAAATAAATAAATATTAGGCACGCTGTACTTTTATCTTTCTTAAAACCTCTGTTTTCTTTCATTCTTTTTCTGAGTTTCTTTTAATATATATCCATTGACGTCCTTCACGCGTGACGTTATTTGATGCCACTCATCCCTTCATTCATTCATTAGATTTTTCACGGTAAATATTTGACCTTAATTGGATAAACAGAAAAGTTACTCTACATGGCTTGGCTCTCTCTCTCTCTCTCTCTCTCTCTCTCTCCCTCTCTCGGACGTACCTTCAACTGAAGGTTGCGTCCATGTACAAGTGGGTGATCCTCCTTCCCCGTTGGAGGGGCACAGCCTCCTGCGGGTTACCCCTCTGGTTGGTGAGGGGCTCTTCAACTCCCGACAGCCCTGGTTGTTCGGGAAACGGGTCGGGCTAGGGGACGGTCTGAATAGGGAAGGCTCCCTCCGTGCAGTGCTTTTTAATGCTAGGTCGATTAGGAATAAGTTTTGCGAGCTACGGGCGCTCTTAGCATCAGAATACCAGGATATCGTTGCTATCACCGAGTCCTGGATTCATACTGATCGTAGGGACTACGTTGGGAGTTTGAAATTCCCGGGTATAGAATGTTTCGCAAAGACCGCACCCGTGGGGAGGGGGAGGGGTAGTAATATACGTGAGGGACACGTTGAGTCCGGTTGACTGCCGGTTTCGATCGAAACGGGAGCTGCTTGGCGTCGATCTGAACGTGGGAGGGACGAACTATAGGTTAATCTTGGTGTACAGACCTCCGCATCTCCTCCTCGAGGAGAATACAGCCCTGTACTCCGAACTCTGTAGCTTGCTAGGGGACAGGGTATGTGTAGTTTTAGGAGACTTCAACTGTCGCGGCATAAAGTGGGAAGACAGGACTGCTGATGCCGAAGGGAGGAGGCTAGTTGAATTTGCTGATGAGAACTTCCTCACTCAGTGGGTCAATGGGCCTACACGAGGCGAGAGAGTTCTAGACTTAGTATTCACGACCGAAGACAACCTCGTCACTGGCCTCACCGTTGACGAATCGTTGGGCAGGAGTGATCATGGTCTGATTAGGTCCCGTGTGTGCGTCCCTCGGGTGAAGCGTAGTGACTCCAGAGGCAGTAAGCTCGATCTACGGCGGGCGGACTTTGTTGGCTTCCGGGATAGCGTAGGTGAGATGGGGTTAGAGGTCGGTGGCGATGTTGAGGAAGTATGGAGTGCATTCCGGGACCAGTTTATGGTGCTGCAGTCTGCTGCCATACCCCTCAAAACCGGTTACCGCTGCTTCAACACAACCTAAGTGGTTCTGTCGTGACATCGCTTCGGCTATCCGAAATAGGAAAGCTGCGTATAGGAAGGTGAAGGCCAATCGTTCTCATGAGAACACTGAGGCGTATGTCCGCCTGTGCAGGGAAGTGAAGGCGAAGGTTAGGCTAGCCAAACGTAACGAAGAAGTGCGGATGGCAAGCCTCTGCAAGGGGAACCCTAATGAGTTCTTCAGTTATGTTAATAGTAGAAAGCTCATTAGAAGCATGATAGGCCCGGTAAAGGACCCCTGCGGCGTGCTGCGGACCACCGACGCGGACATCGCTAATGTACTGAATGAGTACTTTGCGGGAGTGTTCACCAGGGAGGACACCCGAGTCATCCCCGAGCCAGGCGTCAGGCACGATGGTGCTGGCCTGGATAGTGTTCGGTGTACCGCGACAGTCGTTGCCGATAGAATAGACAAACTGAGCACGTTTAAGGCTCCTGGGCCAGACCATTTCCTCCCCAGAGTGTTGCGGGAGGTGCGCGACCAGGTGGCTCCCCACCTGGCTACAGTCTTCAACAAATCGTTGGAGACGGGCCAGGTGCCTGGTGACTGGAGGGAAGCCAACGTGACCCCTATCTTTAAGAAAGGGGATCACGAAAGTCCAGGGAACTATCGTCCCATTAGTCTCACTTCGGTTGTAGGTAAATTATTAGAGGGGATAATAGCGGATAGGATCGTTGACCATTTGGATTCCTACAAGCTGCTTGGAGACTCCTAGCATGGGTTTAGACGGTATAGGTCGTGTCTCACCAACCTGCTAGAATTTTTCCAGGTCATGTGGAGTGAGTCCGATAAGAGTAGTGCGATTGATATACTTTATCTCGACTTTGAGAAAGCCTTTGATAAGGTACCTCACCGCCGGCTAATGGCCAAAGTCCGCGCGCTCGGTATCGGTGGGGAAGTATGATAGGTAGCGGGATTGGAAACTGGCTGAAGAATAGGTGGCAGAAGGTTGTAATTAAAGTGGCTAGCTCTGGTTGGGCCTCGGTCACTAGCGGAGTTCTTCAGGGTTCCGTTTTGGGGTCACTGTTGTTTATCATTTCCATAAATGATATCGACGGTGGCATCGTCAGTAAGATCGTCAAATTCGCTTATGACACGAAGCTTGGGGCCAATGTTGGGACGCCCGAAGCGATCGAGCAACTGCGTGCGGACCAACGTAGGATAGGAGAGTTGTCCGAAAATTGGCAAATAGCGTTTAACTTTGGTAAATGCAAGGTCATGCACATTGGCTACGCCACTTCGAAGTCGAACTACTCGATGTTGGGGAGTAATATCGAGGCCATTGATTTGGAAAAGGACTTGGGTGTGCTAATTAGCAGCGACCTTAAGTTTACGAAACAGTGCGTAGAGGTGGAAAAGAAAGCCCAGAAGCTGTTGGGTTATATGAGTAGGCAATTTCGGTTTCGGAACAAGGAGATTGTGCTCTCTCTACAATTCTCTGGTTCGGCCGCACCTGGAGTATGCTGTGCAGTTCTGGTCGCCCACCCTCAGGAAAGATATTGAGAGGCTGGAGCGAGTGCAGGCGAGGGCCACAAAATTAATCCCTTCCGTTAGGCATATGGGCTACAATCGACGCTTTCGCGCACTGAATTTGTTTTCGCTGGAAACTCTGAGGCTGCGTGGTCAACTAATCGAGGTTTTCAAGCTCTTGCACGGGTTCAACGATATCGATTTTACTACGGGGCACTTAATATATTTTGCCCCACCCTTTTATCTTAGCTAAATAGTAGGCCATGGGGCTGAAATGCCTTTTGAGCCGTAAGATTGAACTTTCTGCGCTTCACAACCAGATTTTTTCGTTTGAACCTTCCCTCCTTGTATAAAACCGCTTTTAAACGTTATTGTATAAAACCGATGGTTAACGCAGTTCCGAAAATGGCGTGTGACAGTGATGTGCGTCGTAATCAGAGAGCTGTTATCGAGTTCTTAACCGCAGAGAAGGAAACAGTTGGAAATATTCACAAACGTTTACGGAGATGATGCTGTTGATCGAAGCACAGTTGGACGCTGGTCTAAACGTGTGAGATCATCGGAGAGAGGGAGAGCTAGCCTCGATGATGAGCCACGCAGCGGTCGCCCGGCATCAGCTGTGACATCGCACACTGTGCAACGTGCTAACATCATCATTCCATCAAATTGGCGCGTCACGTAAAAAGAGCTATCACTGGAGCTAGGAATTAGTGAAAGAAGTGTGAATGCGGTAATTCAGCAACTGGAATACTCAAAAGTGTGTGTACGGTTTGTTCCTCGCGAACTGACTGAAGATCACAAAGCCCAAAGAAAAGAAATTGCTTCAGAGTCGTTGGTTCGATCCGAGACAGAAGGGGGATGACTTCCTTTCACAAATTGTGACTGGGGATGAGACTTTGGTACACCACTTTGAACCTGAAACAAAACGCCAATCCATGGAGTGGCATCACGCAGACTCCCCACGCAAGAAAAAGTTCAAAATGGCTCCCTCTGCAGGGAAGGTTATGGCCACCATCTTCTGGAACATGAAAGGGTTAATTCTGGTGAACATTATGAAGAAAGGACAAACAATCAACTCGGAGGCATATATTGCTACCCTACAGAGATTTCAGAGACGTATAAAGCGAGTTCGACCGGGGAGAAAACTGGAAGACGTCCTTCTTTTGCACGATAACGCAAGACCACACAACAGTTTGCAAACAAGAGAGGTCATCACAAAGATGCGCTTGACTGTGTCACCCAACCCTTAATCTAACCCAACCGAACCAAAACTAACCTCTCTCTCATTATATCCCTCTTTTTTATATTTAATGATTTTCATTTTTAAAAAAGTCTGAAACTACCGTGACTGCTAATGTTGCGATACGCACGATTGTATGTTAATGGGTTGTGTGTATCCCAAAGATTGTTGTGGTTTCGAAAGGTAGACACACACACACACACACACACACACACACACACACACACACACACAGTTTAATTACGATATTTATACCATAGGTCGGCGATGGCTGTTCTCTTTCGTGTATATATGACGTTACACTATCCCCTTTGTTAGGTAACTCAGTATGTTGCTTTGTTGCACCGACAATGAAGTGTATACTGCTGATACACGGTTCTTTATTTTGAAGTAAAAACAAGAGCTGACTGCGTCTTACGAAACAATTTATACCTTCGTATATAGCGTCCCCTCCCTCAATCCTTTGAGAGAGTGGAACGTTTATAAATCTCACGTGGAAGGATAAAGACGTGTTACCTTTTTTCACTTATTTCACAAGGATAGTTCACTTTTAAGATATTAGATTTCTTTTACAAAGCAGAATGAAATAGAAATCAGTCTTATTGCTACATTGGTTTAGAGAGTTATTAACGAACAATGCTTTCATCAAAAAGCTGTACGCCAACCGGCTGCCCGAGGGGCGAGGCAACGACTGCATTCCTCTCCTTGTGTTTGCCCTGGAGGAGCTCCCTGATGCCATATTTACAAAAGGTTATCAAGGTTGCAAAGTTTTAGTCTAACAATAAGATTAGCAAAATGAATTTATATAGTTTTGGTTTTATACTTCCTTTTATGCGATTTATATTAGCCGTCAGGAACATTTAGAATTTAGGAGTCTTCGTTTAAGATTATAAATTTGGCATCTCTGAAGTGTCGCTAGATTTATTAAAAATGGATGCCAGACAATCGTCTGCGGGCAAGACAACTTTTAAAGTACGAGTATTAAAAATTTAAAAGATCGATACCTTAATTTATAAAACAATAATATCTTTAAATTTTAACAATTTATTTCCTGTGAAAAACCTTTTCCACATGGCTCCCCTCCCAGAGGAATTAATTTGAAAATCCTCTCAAACAAAGTAGTTGGATGTAATGTTACACAAAGACAAAAGATTTAGTTGAAAAGTAGTTGGATGTAATATTACATAAAGACAAAAGAAATTATTAAAGGAAATACAGCTACTTGGTACTTAATCCACTATACTTGTCAGATAAATCTTACACTGAAGTTAATACTTATAGTATACTAGCTGAGGTACCGGGCGTTGCCCGGGATAAATTTCACATTGCTGTTGCATGTTGTTCACGGTCAGCTTCAAGGCGTGATTGTCTTTCTTGGGGTGTTTCTCTTGCTCTGGTAGCTGCTACACTTTCTCGGACAGCTTCAAGACGTGATTATCTTTCTTGGAGGTTTTCTCTTACTCTGGCTGTTGCATGTCGTTCACGGTCAACTTCAGGGCGTGATTGTCTTTCTTGTGAGCTTTCCTGCTTCCGGGCTTCTTTATTTCTTCTGGCTGCTGATGTAGATCTGCCCAAACTTGTCCGTTTCTTTGGTGGCATGGTAAAGTTGTTAGGATTTTCAAAAACTGCAAAAAAACATTGCCACATTAACTTCCTATAACTATTCGAACAAACAGACAGGCTGATCGACTCTGTGTTGACATTCTTCATCCCATAAGAGGTTCCCATGCCAAATTTGCTAGCTCTAGGTCAAACGGTTTGAAGTCGTCCTAAAAAATAATTGTGTGAAGCTCAAGATTTTCATGACTGTGTTCTTTTCTATAGTTGACCAAATAATTAGTCATGAAAGTGTTAAGATTCAGAAATCTTGACACAATGTGAAGCTCAAAATTTTCACGGCTGCGTTCTTTTCTGTAGTTTAATCGCGGTGCTGGGGCCTTCGGGCCCAGTAGTTTTAATTATTTAATTTATTAACATTCTTCATCCCATAAGAGGTTCCCGTGCCAAATTTGGTAGCTCTAGGTCAAACGGTTTGCGCTTGCATAAAGGACAGACAAACAGACTGGCGAAAATATATAATAGATTAATGAACACTTATAATTAACGGTCACATGTGTCTCCTTGAGCACTTGGAGACTGATTTCTTTAGGTCCACTTTTACGCTGGTCTAAGTTCACTGTGTGCATACACTCTTGAATCAAACACGATTTTTATCAAACTTCATGAACAAAAATTGAGAGGGGAGAATTTTAATGAACTATGGAAAAAGTACTTGAGTAAAATTAATACGATTTCTGCAAGGTTTAAAACGGATATCTTAGAAGTTGTGACAGTGTATGTACGACTTTTGAAATTTGTATATAAAACACACCTGAAAGAATAAGCTGATTCCAAGGCTTTTTATGTATGGCTCTACTAAAGGGCTTAGATTCGGCCTATTTTACCCTGTGGGTGTGCATTATATATACGTGTCGGAATAAAATTTTATCCTTCGTTACACCATCTCCGACTGTTTAAGGTATTCTCAGTATGTCGCTTCCTTGCAACGACAATGAAGTTTATACTGCTGACGTCCACGGTTCTTCTTTTCGTACTTACTTAATCTGACGGCGAGTTACGGAAAACAATTTGTACCTTCGCTCAATGGCGTCCCCTCCCTCCGTCCGTTGTGGCAGTGGAATGCTTCTCTCGTGGAAGGATATAAATGACGAATTACTTTTTCAGTCTTTATTTCACAACGATAGATCACTTTTAAAATGTTAGATTTCTTTTACAATGCACATTGCGTAGTAATTAGAAAATCAAATCCTTGACATGACACTTGCTTAGAGAGTTCTTAACGAAGAAAAATTCAATTGGGTTGACTGACCACTCAAAGGGTGAGGCACGACTGCCCTCACAAAGTGTTTGCACTTTGCCCTGGAGAAACTCCCATGGTGCCACGTTTACAAAAGATTTTTAAGGTTGCAAAGGTTAGTTAACAATGATATTAGCAAAAGAATTTATATAATTTTGGTTCTACACTTAACTCCTTTTTGTGATTTATAATAGTCGAAAAGAACATTTAGTAGTGTGTGTTTAAGATTATAGATGTGGCAACACTGGAGTCATTAGGGTTAAGAAAGAGGCCAGATGATCCACTGGGGCATCGAGCGAGTTATAAAGTATTAAATATTCAAAGATTTATACTTTAATTTATGCAAACAGAATAATATCCTTAAATTTTAACAAAAATTTATTTCCTGTAGAAAACCTTTTCCACATATATCAGTGGCGACTGGTGAACTTTTCATCTAGGTATGCAAACAAATTTAAGCCAATGTTTTTCTGTATTTTCAGAAGCATTTTCTAACATTCTAACAGGATTTATTTAACATATCATATCTTTGGGAATTTTCTAGATTAGCTGCAGTTGGACTGTTGTTGGAGCCAATCACTTTTTAAAAAAAATGCCCTCTAGAGGTTCTTAGTAAAAAACACGACACTCTTTCACAGCCACAGGCCAAGTACACATTACAAAATATACCATATTGAAAGTTGTCATTGTTTTTACGATCACGTGACCCACTACTTCGAAGAATAATTAATAAAACAATCATAGGCCTAAAGAATTATTATTATTATTATTAAAGAATTATTATTAAATAATTATTAATAAAGAATTATGAAGATTGAAATTAATTAAAGACGGCTTGGCATCTCAACGACATCTATCTAGTTTCCATTTGTCCTTAGCCGATTTTGAAACAGCCAAAAGCGGAATCGAAAACTGCATTCAATCGAACAAATAACGAGTTCCTCAATAATAAAACCTATTTTCTATTATATAAAGATCGAATTTTGCATCGATTCTATTTAGAATATGAATTATTAGGAATAGTTGACTTTTAAACTTTTGACATGTAATATTTAAGGTTTCAATGGTTAAAAGGACTAAAATTAAGTGAACATACTTGAGGTAAACAATAAACTTGTTTATTTCACAAACAAATAAGGTTCATTTTAGTATGTTTTTGGCGAGAAGCCGATGCACCGATTCTTCTGAAAAGAAGCTGAGACGGAATTTTATGCCATAAGGACGGGAAAATAATGCTCATTTTGTCGTGTCGTGGAAGATCAATTCATCTTTCAGTGATTTTTTTAAGAAATTCTGCATTTGGTGATCGTTACTTATATATTAAATATTGCTCTAAAACCTAATATTTATTTAAATTTTAGAAGGCATGCACTGCATGCGTTGCATTCACTAAGGAAATGCCACCCACACACACACACACACTATATATATATATAATATATATATATATATATATATATATATATATATATATATATATCAGTGGCGACTCCTGCACTTTGGCTTCTCGGGCTGAGCCCAAGAGGCAAGAGGCAAGGGGCAAGGAGAAGCATGAGAGAGAAAATTGTGTATTTATAGAGTTAAGTTTAAAAAAAAATTTAAATACAAATTGTAAAAAAATGGTTTTTGGCTGGTAGTATGTTACTATTTTTCTGTCTAGCTTTCGTCACGCAAGCAAATTTTGAGCGCATTTAGATACCCTTACTACCTATAAAAAAAACTATATTGACACGTTAAGTTTTCGTGTAATCTTTCAAGATCCTTTACTCGGGCGCAAGACATTACGCCCGAGAAAGTATAAGTAATATCGTATATTTAAAGTTCTTTTAATGAATAATTATTTGCTTCCATACGGTTACATAATAGTCCTCCTAATTCTCATTAAATAAAATGCGTTTTTTCTCCTCCATTAATTTTTTCATAAAGAAAAAACATTTCAACTCGGGCTTATATCCTTCGGCCTTGTAGAGGCACAATTTTTAATTCTGGCGATACATAGTAACTGTTTACGTTTCGATAAGCGTGCCTTCAACTGCCTCGGGCGGCGGTGCAGTTTGATTTTTGCCGCAATGTGAGGTGGTTCGCTTTTCTTAAATTTGATTTATTTTTAATATAAGTAGTGTGAGAAGTATAGCCCACCCATGGGCAAAAAGGAATTACATGACCGAATATTAAAGGAATTTGCTTTAAAACCAAGACGCTTTGTTCAAGTAAATAAAATTCAAATAATTTTTTTGGACGAGGTATGTATTTTATTTTATTGATAATCTTGTTATTGTCATGCATTTAAATATCGGCTCATATGTTGACTTGAAAATTTAAAAAGAGCCCGAGTAGTCTTGAGGAGCTGGAGTCGCCACTGAGATATATATATATATATATATATATATATATACAGGGTGTCCCGTAAGTCTGGACCCATAGGGAAAAATAATAAAATTACAAAATAGTCCAAAAATTTATTACATAATCTGTTCAAAGTGTCCGCCGTTGTGTCGCACACATAGTTGAAGACGCAATCTCCACTGCGACAGCACTTTCTGAATCACAGTCGCAGAAATTTCTTGACACGCCTCCACAATGCGTGCTTTAAGGTGGAAAATGTTCTGAAGTTTGACCTCGTACACTTTGGCTTTCAAGTGGCCCCACAAATAAAAATCATAATAAAAAATAATAAAAAATAATAATAATAATAAACAATAAAAAAATATATTATAAATCCCTATGGGTCCAGACTTACGGGACACCCTGTATATATATATATATATATATATATATATATATATAATATATTTGGCTTGAAGTTGGAAACAGTTGCTCTTTTCAGCTTTTCTGCAGTACGTATGATCGTTGAAGGTGGACCTGAATAAGAGTCCTAAAATGGTTTAGATAGCCTAAACCAAATGTAATTATTCATTAACCCGTTTGCTGCGCAACCCCTAATATCACGGGCTTTCGCTTCTGACCATTTTTGCGCAGCCCCGTATATACATATGGGTTTAAACTTTAAACTGAGATATCTCTCCGTGTAGCCCGTGTTTTTGGCTCGACTCGTAACTGGGCGCTCGTACAGTTAACGGGTTAAGATTACCTGTATACTTTAACGACGCCTGAAGACCATTTTTCCTTATGCTTTAAAGAACTTTTCTCACTTGTAGGTCAGATTTAAAAAAAAATCACTTGACCTTAAGATCCATATACTCGTAAGATGCTTATAGTGAAAACTAATACGACTGAAAGTTTAACATCATAAATTGGTCTACGGATAACAGATTTCATTCCGGTCATGTCCTCAAACCAGTATATTGAGAGTTTAGTAGTTTAGTTTTCCATTTCCAGGCTTATAGTGGTACCAAACGGTATTTCGCCAAGTAACTGGCGTCTTGTACTGTCTTAAAGAGAACCGTAAATGGTACTACTACGAAATTCCATCTGCATGGTATTGTCAGAGTGAGAAATGAAAAGCATAGTATGAACTTAACCATTACTTCATTGAAACCCTTAAAACTTGGCAGAAAAGGTGAAAACTGAATAGCTATATTGATAAAAAAGGAGATCAGGTCGACAACTGCGTATAATATTACGAAATTGACAGTAGGAAGACGAAAAAGAGGTTGTGCTATATACATGAAAAACGTATTACTTAAATGATTGTAAATCAAATAGGTAGAATTTCTTGGCAACAGAAATTGAGAAAATAAGACGTGATGTTAATATATATGGCCTCGAACTCCAAATACGTCAACTTAAAAATTCGGCGATCTCATAACTGAGATCAAACTCGATAAAAGTCTTACTCCCAAACCTCATTACGATACTTTGAGAAGATTTTAATTTTCTATTTATAAAATATAAAAGGATATGAAGAAGCGTGTACGATGTTAAGCGAGACAATAAAAGCACGACGGAAGACCAGGAACGAGCAAGAATAATGATGTCTGACGGATCATTTTATTCTAATATAAGAAATAACAAAATACCGTCTGGATCTACTAGTACGAATAATAACATATTAATTAATGACGCAGAAATAGCCAAAAAATATCAGACCACATTATTTTAAACTAACAGACATAAAACGAAAACGACAATACTGAAAGATTTAACCCAAATTCCAAGTAAACAAATTGGGAAGACGTGCACAAAATCAAGCATGGTAGCAACAGACTACATTAAAGTTAAAACATCGGAAGAGACTATATTTTCAAAAATATGTTCCGTTCCGGAGAGAAAAGCGAACATTGTTCCGCAAGAGAAAGATTAATTACAACAGGATTTCAAATGCGCTCATGACCTTGATAATACCTTTAAGTTGTGCACTTTCATGAGGAATATCGAGTATCTGTGGCGTCATTATAATAATACACCTGTGTGCCAGTTCTGAAAAAAAGAAATATATAAAAAATCTTATTAAATAGTGAAAAGTTAGTGCATAGCAACATAACAAAATATTAGAATATCT
The DNA here is from genome assembly GCA_023014485.1 of Bathynomus jamesi. Lineage (NCBI taxonomy): Eukaryota > Metazoa > Arthropoda > Malacostraca > Isopoda > Cirolanidae > Bathynomus > Bathynomus jamesi. The sequence goes on from JAJOZX010000232.1 coordinate 358,958, forward strand.
TGTTTGGTGTAACAAAAAAATAGAATAAATTCATTATGTTTATTGACTACTACCGAGATATTAAACCTTTATCAACGAACTTTTAACTCCGCGTCTTAGTATTTAGTTGGCCCACCCTCAGCCATGATTACGGCCTCCAATCGACGTGGCATCAAATCGACAAGCCTCTTGCATTCTTCTCTCGTTACTGATTGCCAGGTTGTCATCAAACACCACCACAGTTCACTAAGTGTCCTGGTTTACGCTTTTGGACCTTCTGTTTGTCAATATTCCAAAGATTTTCTATCAGATTAAGATCGGGAGAAATAGATGTCCATGGGAGTACTTCAATTTCATGAGCGTCAAACCGCGCAAATGTTGCACGAACCGCTTGAGCTGGAGCCAGGTCATGTTGAAAAAATAATTGGTTCGTCTCCATCAGACATGGGGTCAATTACTGGGTTTTTATTACTTTTACTATTACTTTTGATTCCTTCTATTATTATTACTTTAATTTTCATCTATTACTTGGTCATCTATTACTATTACTTTTGTATGTGGGGTACTTCACTCATTTGAAAGGGATCTTTGTCTATTTAAATGCAGTTAGAAGCAGTGTGTTAACAAACACACACACACTTTATTTCAGACTCAACAGGTACAAACATTATACAAGTCCATAGAAGATTAATAGATAGTTGTCTGGAGCACTGACTAAGTAGGCCAGTGAGTCACTGTGGATAATAAATATACAAATACAATGATCTAACCATGAGGTGGTGTGCCAACTATCACTAACATAAGTAGAGCTATCACCAGGAAGACTACACATGGATGAAAAGGTCAAGTTATCTTCACAGAAGCCTTTTAAGTAGATGCTAAACAAAGAATAAAAATTAATAGTCCGGTTGCACGTGGTAGGAACCCTGCATTGTTTGTTATAAAGCAAATCTTGACATATTTTGAAAACTTATACCACCCCATTCAAGAATCCATCGGGTGTACACCTGACCCCCGCTTGGCTTTTTCAATATGGCCGGCGAAACTGAAAAATCCCATATCCTGGTCAATACTTGATGGATTTTGATGATCTTGGTGTCATTTCTACGGGTGTTTAGGATGATGAGTCGATCTGGAGGGGTTGCAGATACTTTGGGAGTCGTTTTGACCCACATTCGTCAATACTCAAAGTCATTGGAGGTCAAACGCCCCCCGAAATAAGGAATATCCCATATCCCGGGCAGTCGTGGAGATATTTTGGTGATCTTACTGTCGTTTTTATGGTTTTGGGCGAGACTGGGTAGTTCTATAGGCACATGATAACAGGAGGATATCATTTTGCAAATCCATGGGTCAAGTCAAGGTCATTTGAGGTTAAAGTTTGGCCTTAAAATATGATAATTCCACATTTGACATCACTGTAATTGCTTTATTTCAGTGACAATTTCTACAATCTAGCTAACTGCTGAGCACTTAACATCTTTTTTGCAGATAAAACCAGATCATAATGCTTAAATGACATAACCCACATTATATGGATATTCGGATATAAACCACAATTTATACTGAAGTGCAGGGCACATGCATTCTATGGAAGGTTGAAAAGCTGCAAGATATGACCTCGTAAGCAAAACAAAGCTCTCACCTAGCTGGGGGATTGGCATTGACATCTTTGATGCAGTTATTCACATTAGGTAACCATTCATTGGGGGCAAATATCAAAAGACATGGTTGTGTCAGAATCATCAGTCTGCTCTTCGTTTGCGTTTTGGGTCAATGGATTGTTGCAATCCAAGCCGCTGCCACATGCACAGAACATTGTGCAACGGATTCCGCGTCCCATGCAGCCGCAGCGACTCCCCCTGCATGCTGATTGTGATTCACACCCACATCTGATCAGCTTCAGAACTTCATCTGGTACTAAGCACACTCCTTCACCAACTGTTTTTGGGATGAGAACTCTGTTTGTTTCGTCTCTCTCCCACCCATAATGCACAGGATCAAGTGGTGGTGGGTCACACTTTAGTGCATCGAGCCAGTTCGCCACAGTGTAGTGGGCTCTGAGCACATTTTGATGGAAAGCTTCAGTTGTTGGTGGTAGAGAATGTAGTTTGGGTGCAGCAGTTCCCGACTTCCCTGTCTTCTGAGCCCATACTCGCTGACGACACACAGTAAAAGATGAGGATTTCTTATCCCCATAGCATGCAACAATGAATGCTATTGCCTCTTTCTCGATATGGTTAAAGCATACATCAAGGGACCCCAGCTTGTCTAGCTTCCGACCCTTCTTGGCAGTGGCTTTGCCGATGCCATGTATTGCTGCAACTGTGTCACAACCACTCAAAGCGTGTAGTTTGAGGATTTGTGGGATGATGTCTGTGTGCTGTGTTACAGTTGCTCGGATGTCCATTGATTTTCTGCCACGCACTGAAGACTCCCTAATCATTGGACACTGGACAGCCTAGTTTCTTAAATTCATAGAAGTGAGTCAGCATGGCAACACGTCTGTGTCATCACAAATGATGGAGATGCGGGCATCAGGATCTTTCTCAGCTTGTGCGATAGCGTGTTGTGTTATTATCACGTCAGCCTCTTCATGAGATGATGAGGGCTCCAATGCTGCTCGACTCCTGCCTCGCACAATTGAAGTCGGTATGGTCTGCCATCCTGCGAGCACTAGCTCATGGTCTTGGGTTACAGTTGCGAGATACTGTCAGCAAGGATTTGCTCACAGAGCACAACCAAGACGTCATCAAACCACCAGGTGGGCAGCACCATCAGCAATAATATCAACAACCTGAAAAAAATAAGAGGAATAATTAGACATATTGGAATTCACCTTACCATGGGGAAAATAATCCCCGATTTCATTTTAAACCCTATAGAACTAGTCTCGCCCATAACCATAAAAACGACAGTAAGATCATCAAAATATCTCCACGACTGCCCGGGATATGGGATATTCCTTATTTCGGGGGGCGTTTGACCTCCAATGACCTTCCGTATTGACGAATGTGGGTCAAAACGACTCAAAGTATCTGCAAACCCTGCAGATCGACTCATCATCCTAAAACCCCCTAGAAATGACACCAAGATCAAAATCCATCAAGTATTGACCAGGATATGGGATTTTTCAGTTTCGCCGGCCATCTTGGAAAATGGCGGCCATATTGAAAAAGCCAAGCGGGGTTCAGGTGTACACCCGATGGAGTCTTGAATGGGGTGGTATAAGCTTTCAAAATATGTCAAGATTTGCTTTATAACAAACAATGCAGGGTTCCAGTAAAATCAGGGTCTGTGCTACCGGACTATAAGCACATTAGCATTAAAGTCACCAATAATAGCTACACATGTCGTATCCAACTCATCAATAATACTGCTGACCTGCCCCAATTTAATGATGTAATCAGCATCATTCATTATCAACTGCCTGAAAAGGCATATAGATACACAGAATTACAAGTTTTTTTGTCTACACAAATTTCTATTCCAGTTTGTCAATTCAAACCAAGTTTTAATTCACTAATATATTTCCCATACCCCAACCTTCATAGAATAGCTACCCCACCAGGTGGGTGGCCTGCAAGGAGACCATCTTGTTTATCTCTGGTGGCCTCCCCTATCCCATGAAAGTTACTGGACAGGTTATTCAGGTCCTTTAAGTCCTGTTTCCATAGCCATGTTTCCTGCAGACAGAAAATATCAGCATCCTCTAACAGCTTATCAATTATGATCCGCCTGTGTTTGCCGTTATTGCCTAAGCTTAGGACTCTACAGTTATAAGAGATTACTTTGAATGTTGCAATTAGGAAGATGCAGGAGTTCTGCCAGCCATTTCTACATGTTGAATTTCACTTATACCAGGCACAGCAGTTACAGCATTAGACCCAGCTGGATTTTCCTCCACAGTACGACGCATAATGTCCCCATAATTACCCTCTCCAGCACTTGAGAAAAGGGGTGCAGGTGTTTTTCTTACCTTCTCATAGAACCGCCGTACATATACCCGTTCCGGCCATACTGTTGGATCCATAAATACCCCTGAATCATCACTGTAACTTGAAAGGAACTGTACGTAGTCCATCTGGAGTCAATTTTCCTACATGTAACTTGAAGGTTCACTTTATCTTCCACAAATGCCTGCAGCTCCTCGGTCGTAAGATCAGGTCGACATCTTGAGACGAAAATGTTTACGGTCTTCGTTGGGGTACAGCCATTATACGATCTGTTTTGGCAGCCCCTATGATACCCCGCCGTTCTCTGCCAGCCTTTTCCACAGGCTGACTCCCTCTAGCCAGTGCATGAGTGGGACCAGACCCCCTTGACGGACCACCACCATTAGCTACTGTAGTGGTTGCAGTTCTCAGAGGGGTCGCTCGCTTCCGGCCCCTCCTTACCACCATTGTCCAAGATGCCTCCTCATTATGACCCCCGACTGCGTTCCCAGCATCCCGATTCACCAAGGCCCCTTGGGGGAGGGGGTACGCTGTGAGATGGTATTGAGCTGGCGACGTAGCAGTGTCTGGATTCATGGATCCAGGATGAGGCAGAAGGCTCTGCACTCATGGATCCAGGATGAGGCTGAGCGGCAGCCAAATAACAAATATTTGTTTCAACTAAATCATTACAATTTTAGAGACTGTAGGTCTTGATAAATTTTACTTTATTGAAGGAAAAATTTGCCACAATATTAGTTCACATGCATGTTTTATTTTAGTTTAGAGTAGATTCAGTTCATTTTTCAGTTCTTTGTTCACACGTGTCCATTGCCACTGCAATATAAAAGTAATAGACTATTATCTGTTACTTTGCCTTCTATTACTATTACAGCCAAAAAATTATGATCTATTACTATTACTTGAAAAATCGTGTAATAGTCTATTACCATTACCCCATGTCTGGTCTCCATATAGTAGTTCTGCAGATTCCAATGTGAAGTGTTCTAAGATTTGTTGATAAACGTGACTACTGGCAGTTCTATTTAGAAATGCAAGTGACCCTACACCATTTGCATTCATACAACCCCCTGCTAACACACGCCGTAAATTTGACCGATCGTTTCAGGCAGCTTTTACGATATATTTCAGACTTTCTTCTCCAAACTCGCGGACCCTCGTCACCAAAAGACAAAATTTTGATTCTTCTGGCAAAATAACTTTTTGCCACTCGTTTGCAGTCCATGCAACTCTTTCTTTGCATCAGGATAGTCGTCTTTTTTACTTCGCATTTAACATTGTCTTAATTTTCGGTTTTCGTGACCGAAATCCCATTTCATAAAGGCGGCGAGTGTGTTAGTGTGGGGTTACATTGAATGCGAATGGTGTGGGGTCACTTGAATTGAATTTATAAATAGAACTGTCAATAGTCACATTTATTAAGAAATCTCGGAATACTTCATGCTGGAATCTGTAAAACAGAACCGATTTAACTTTTTAATTTCGTATCAGACGATAATATAGTACGGACTAGAAGATGGTTAAAATCAAATTCAGCAGCACGTCCAAATAAATGGAACACTACATTGATTAAAAATTGCGAAAATGAAATGGCTCCGCCTCTGAATTTTATTAATGTGAAGAGCTTTGGACACCGAAAATATCAGACATCCTGAATAGAGCAAACATTTTAAATATAAAAGTGGAAATGGATTTCAAACAAAGAACTATGGACAAGTGTTACTAATTGTTCATCTCGCTAAATTATGCGAAATAATAGTGAAGAGAGAAAATCTAAGACAGTTTGGGAAGACGGGGAAGATTCACCGAGAACAATATGAATTCCGATCAAGAAGATCGTGCCTATCACAACCAATACAACATTATAACTATCATTGATACCTGAAAATAGCGCAGGGGAAAAAAAAACTAAAAAAAAAGGGTAGAAAATGTTTACTTAAATCAAAGCCTACCTTAGTTTGTATTTTCACTTTACTTTTAACCATCAAAGTTAAGAAAAGTAGAGAATAGTCTAATATTTATTAATTTTGTAATCTAAATTACACCAAAAAAAAAAAAAAAAAAAATGTACACCAGACGGGGAAACTCCCGGATGGGTTGGGTCTGCCCAGCTGAGATAGAGAGTTTAATAAATCAACTTTCTCCTTAACTACTTCACCGAGAGCCAACTCTGTCGAGGCAGGGTCACGAGCTTGACCTCCATACGATGAAGAATTTATGCGCAAAATTCCTACCGGGTTGCTAAGCACTTTCGAGCTGCCGGAAAGTTTTTTTTTTCTCCTCCCTCAAGCAAATATATAATTCTTGTAAAATAGGCCATATTCATTTTAGTAAACTCGGACTCACATTTTGTTGATCCTAAATATAACTTAACCCAACTTAATCTAACCCCACTTAATCTAACCCCATCCCCACCTCCCACCACCACCACCACACAAAAACTTTGTTGTTACACGGTAAAACTTCTGCAATTTCCTAAAATTATGAATTTTGTACGTTGATCCTTTTTCATTTCCAGGAACTGGTTTTAACTCGCTCTTATCTGGTCGAGCTTTGCGCGTATATAAAAGCCATAAGCCCATAAAAACCCTTTTTAAAGTTTTAAGCTGTAATACTTTTATGCTGATTTTATAACATTTCCCCAAGAAACAAATTTTCTAAAAAGCATAAAAAATTAGTATTTGGTAATTTTTTTCATGTATGTTTCGGCTACCCATTAGTAATTTTGTATTATTCTGTTTGTATAAATTAAAGTATTAATCCCTTAAATTTTTGATATTGTATAACTTTCCTTGATGCCGCAGACGATTGTCTGGCATCCTTTTTTGATGTATCTAACGACACACTCGAGTTGCCAAATCTATAATCTTAAACGGAGACTCCTAAATTACGTGTTATTTTCGGCTAATATAAATTACACAAGAGTTAAGTATAAAACAAAATTATATAAATTCATTTTGCTAATCTCACTGTTAGACTAAAACTTTGCAACCTTAATAATTTGTAAATTTAGCACCAAGGAGCTCCTCCAGGGCAAACACAAGGAGAGGAGGCAGTCGGTGCCTCGCCCTTTGGGCAGCCCAGCCCGTTCGCCCGATTGGTCTATAACTTTTTGATGAAAGCTTTGTTCGTTGATAACTCTAAAAAGTGTAGTGATAAGCAGTGGTGGGCACCGTTAACCAAAAAGTTAACTTCGATAACGATAATCCGTTAACCCCAATTTTTAACTCCGATAACGATAATCCGATAATTTTACTACAAAGTTAACGGAAGTTAACGATAATCCGTTAACGATAACTATTTCTTTACTAACATTTAAAAAAAAAAAATCAAGGAAAAAAGCTTTAAAACCCATAGAAAATGTTTTATGCAAAATCCAACAATAAATAGGTATTTAACTGTATTTTTATCAAGTTTTGCAACTTTTTTGCTTAATAACTTTTTTTTTATTTTTAATAAAAAATGAACTGATTACATGTTTTGAAACCCTTGTAACCACTAACCATTAACTAAATTTTAATTTACCAGAGAATTATTATGGCGGGAACTGAAAGGTAAAATTAAATTTTAGGCACATTTATTAAAGACTATGACACAATGTGCTGGTTGCCCTTCAGAAAGACCAACTTCTCAAAGTTAGGCCCAACTGCCAGTCTTGACCTCTTGGGCCTCAGGATGTCCTTGCCGAGAGAGAAGAGCCGTTCCACTGCGGCAGAGGACGGAATTGGCAGACTGAAGTTATGGCGGTTTGAATTCATTCGCGGAGTGGTGATCTTCCGTGAATGACTCCTCGCAGTTAACGTGTTAACGGACTTTAACAGACTAAATATCGAGTTATCGGAAGTTAACTGGTCCGATAACGATAAATGGAAATTAACTTCCGTTAATAGTCCGTTAAAAAAGTTAACTTCGTTAATTAACTGTTATCGGATTAACGCTTTAGTGCCCAACACTGGTGATAAGACTTTGAATTCTACAAGGAGTTTCAGGTCGACCCTAGACATACTAAAATACAAAATTGGCGGAATTTGTAGTTGGTATTTGGTATTTCTAGGGTCGACCTGAAACACCCTGTATTTTACTCTTTTTAAAAGAAATCTAATCTCAAAAGTGAATATCCTTGTGAAATAAAACACTGAAAAGGTAACGCGTCATTTTTATATTTTTCCTCGTCGAGATTTATAAACATTGCATTCTCTCAACGGATTGAGGGAGGTGACTTAGTCAAATCTTATTTTTTGGAATATACACTTCATTGTTGGTGCAACGAAGCAACATGCTCAGTTACCTAACAAAGAGGATATTGTAATGTCATATATACATATATAGTATATATTGGAGAGAAACAGCCATCTCCGCACCTAGCATACTTCTCCAAGAAATGAGTCCTATGCACAGGGTTGGCAAAAACCCAGGTTTTTCACAAAAAAACAACAAAACTGGGTTTTTGATGGGTTGAAATTTCTTTTAGAAAGGTTTGATAATTATGTAGTGCCTAATGTATCTATTATTTTATTTATTTATTTATCTAATCTACAATATATATTAAAAAGACATCTTTATTTCACAAAGTTCAGATATGAGAGATAATAATGACATATTAGAATTTTCTCCATTTTAATTTTAGATCTTTCCTTTATTTCTTAACAGCAGATTTCAGCTTTATTTAGACCTAACTCAAATTTAAATTTTTAAGATGCCAAAGAGTTAGAGGTGGAAGATCTAAAGCTAACGAATGGGACGAGGTGACTTTATTAAGTGATCAGCCTACTAGAGTACTATGCAGTTATTGCAAAGAAAATATCACTCGAAAAATTGAGTGTGTGAAACATCTAGAGAAAGTTAGACCCACACATACTGGTGGCAGACTTAAAGCTGCTGAATGGGATGAAGTAGAAATGTTGAGTGACCAGCCAAATAGAGTTCGGTGCAAATACTGCAGATGTGTATTTTCGAAAAAAATAGAACGAGTGAAACATCATTTAGATCGATGCAATAAAAAATGGGTACAGGCTCGTGATGATGAAGCGGATGAGCTTACAAATACAGCTACATCAGCAACTCTTCCTCCTACACATAGACACGGCACTTTTGAGAGTAGACCCTCTTCGAGCAAATCATATGAAAGCCTGGTTCATGATGAGTTGATGACACTACAATTCACAGTAGTGAGACTTCATTCACTGCAACCGCTTCTGAGTCTTCCATGCCATTTTTTTCATTCTACTCCAGCCAAGAAAACGCAAGGTCAGATAATGCCATATGTGGTTAGAACAACTGTAGATCAAAAAGAACAACTAGATTTGCAAATGGCCAGATTTTTCTTTTCAGCAAATATTCCATTTGTAGTTGTAGAGAATAAAGAATTTATTAAATGGGTCCAAAATTTAAGACCAGGCTGTTGTCCTCCAAGCAGAAAAAAATTATCTGATGACTCTCTAATCAAAGTGAATAATGAAGTAGGTACTGGATTCAATGAAAAAAGACTGTCAATTCTACTGTAACTTTAATTCAAGTTGGTTGGAGCAATGTGTCAAATGATCCAATAATTGCCCATAGTGTTCACAATGGGTGCAAATCCTTTTTAATAGGTAACTTTTCAATTTTTCATAATCTTTATTTACACATTGCATAATTTAATAAGTCAGCTTACTTGAAATAATCAACATGCCAAATCATTCTAATTAGCTACAATTGAACAATGTAGCAATCAGAAAAATTTCAATTATTTTAAAATAAACATCTCAGAACAAAAACCCAAAAACCCACTGAAAATTCCAGTGGGTTTTGGGTTGGGTTTTTGGGTGCCAACTCTGCCTATACACTTTTAGTAAGCTTAAATCTCATAAGTCCTTGTAAGTTTGAATAAGTTGGGTAATTTTTACTGCAGTAGAATACTTAAGGATAAGATTAATACTACATACCTTAGTTCTGAATGTGTGTGTGTGTGTGTGTGTGTGTGTGTGTGTGTGTGTGTGTGTGTGTGTGTGTGTGTGTGACACTGCTGAGTTTCCTTGTGAGTAGTTTCTTTTGCCCTTTTTATTTTACTGAATATTGTTGAACTCCAAAAGATGAAATACTGTAGTTTGAAAATTTTAAAAAATTTAATTAAAATATTGTATACGTCTAAATTTTAAAGTTATCCAAATATGCCTATGTTTTATCAGAAAATGTGCAGTTGACTTTCCTCGTATGAAGTGAAGTTTTACACTTCAATGTTTGTAGAAAAAAAAAATCAAAAGGTTTCCCTAAAATATGGATGGAACAAAGTTGTATCATTGTACGAGTATATACAGGGTCTTCAAGAAAAGACTGATCATTTTATTTTGTGTATAACTCGTATTAGCAGTAACTTGTACATAATTTTCGTAAACTTTTAAAACGTACAAAGTAGGATTTTTTCTCGATATGCGCAGTAACTACTATGATAACTTAAATCCTGTTTTCTTAATTGTTTAGGCTGCCATTTTGGAAATCTTGTTTATTTTATTGTAGAGTTGTGCAAAAATTGAAAAAAAAAAATTATATATATATATATTTTTGCATGATAAAAACTACTGATTTTATACATTTCAAAGTTTTAAGAAAACTGCAAGTTACTGCTAATATAAGTTATATGCAAAATAAAATGATCAGTCCTTTTCTGTAAACCCTGTATATTTTAACGAAATGTTATCGGATAAAGGTGTAGGAACATTTTCCTTCATCCCATTGGTCAGCCTTTGGAAGAAATGAAACATGGTTTCTGATTGAACTTACTCGTAAGGATTTATATTAAGGATTTACCTACATTTTTGGAATAATTTTTCTCTTTTGGTGTTCTGCTATGTTCGCACATTTGGACCCTATACCTTAATGTAAAATATGACCGTTCATTCCGACGCACTCGTACGGAAGCTTCCACCACATTACACGAAAACTCGCAAAATTCATAACAAACTTTTAGCTGTGTTTAAAAATAGGCATGGGTACCAGAGTGCATTTTTTTTATACCTCTATTTCCCTTCAGAAATTCATTCCTTTATTTACGCCTATATACCCATACCTCCACAATTATTCCTATACTTATACCGTCATTACTAGAATACATTCTATATACCTATACCGATACTAGAATAAATTAATTTCTATAGTTACACCTATACTCATTGTTTGTGCTTGTATTAGCTTTTGTTTCGAAAATATTACCCGATCTTTCCCGTTTCACGTAGCTACTGTTTCCGATTTTGTTGAAAATAAGATATTTAATGTAGATTTTTACGCTGATTTCAAAAATCAATTAACTTAACCAGACAGAAAAATAACGGTCGAAATCTATTCGCGCAAATACTTAGTGACGTAAGCCAATATTACTAAAGAATACAATAACTCTTGTATTAGTTTTCAGTTGTATTGTTATAGTTTTTGACCTAATACAAAATTACAATAACAAACATAACTTTTGAACCAAAAGTTATGTTGGTTATTGTAATTTTGTATTAATTTTAACGAAAATATCACAACTTAACCTAACCAATCGTCAAGGGCATTCGGTTGAACTAATCGGGCATTCGGTTGACCTAATCGGGCATTCAGTTGACCTAACCTAACTTTTGAACCGCTCATTTCTCCAAAAAAACTTACATTTTTTAAATCAGCGTAAAAATCTACATTAAATATCTTATTTTCAACAAAATCGGAAACAGTAGCTACATGAAACGGAAAAGAGCCATATTGCCTTCGTTAACCTTTAGTCAGCCTCCGCTCGAATTGTTCATTCTGACGAAGGTCGAGCTTTTCACTCCACCTTAGACCTACAGTTTAGCGTGGAATCCGAACCACGCCCCACCAGCAGCCTAGAGTTTTTACCACTAGGCCACCCAGGGTATCCATTTATCTACCAATCACTTTCTTTATTGTGTGGAAGGATGAACAGCTGGGTTTTGCTGCGCGCCGGCTACCGTCACCGGGTCTCGATCCCGGGGCCGATGGATTCGAAGTCAGCGACGCTAACCACCAGCAGCCCAGCGTCTAGGCCACCCAGGGTACCCATTTATCTACCAACCAGTTTCTTTATTGCGTGGAAGGATGAACAGCTGGCTTTTGCTGCGCGTCGCCTACCGTCACCGGGTCTTGATCCCGGGGCCGATGGATTCGTAGTCAACGACGCTAACCACTACATCACCGCGGAAAGGAAAACGTTCCTTTTATCTTTTAATTAATAATAATTAAAATAGTGTAGAACGGTAACATTCCTATTTAAAATTAAAGAAATTCCTTTACATCCTTTAATAGAGGATTAAATCCACGCTTAAATATAAAGCTAGCTTTCTTCAGTAAAGATATAACCTATTGGTTTATATACACTTCTCGAGTATAGAAAAGAATAGGAAAGATTCGTATACCAATACATACACAATCCGATATATACTTTTAAAATATTTCCTATAGCTACTATAAGTATTTCTATGCCTTCACCTATAGTTCTACTGTTATTTCATCCCTGGTTAAAAAATAAAAAATTGTTTTTGTAAGAAAAGGTTAGTATTAATTTTGGTATTAAACCGTGTATGATAACCGTTTTAGAGAGAACTCTAATTAATAGTATGGACTTAATTTTGTACTTAAGGTAAATCCTATTATTCGCCCATTATCATACGTTGAAATGTAGAGCCACGCAGATTTTGAAAACATACCCGTTTATATAGGAATTTTTTAAGAGAATAGATAAGTTTTTTTTTTTTTTCTTATTTGATTCATCGTGAATTACTATTTTCAGATAATTTTTAATTATTTATCTTTAAACGAGAAGCTCAACCAAAACAAACTTTTGTATCACTGAAAAGTATAATTGCTCAAATATTTGGGAAGTAGTGGATATATTCATCTCTGGAGTGCGACTATTTTCCTGTAGCTGTTGCACCGTCCACGCATCCGCCATTGATGCGGATCTACTGCGTGACCTATTATTATATATATATTTTTTTTTTCTACCGCGGGAAATTTCATCGACACTTTAATGATTTGACCCGATCTGGCCTAATTTAACTCTTAAAAAAAAAATGTCGAGAAAGTGACTACGTTAGCCCGGCATTTTGTGACCTATCAGATTTAGTTTTTGCGTAAAAAAAATAATTAATAGGTTAACTTTTTAATATAGATTAATAAAGTATATTTTAAGTTATAAATGCTATATAAAGGATTTACGAGTTTATTCGACGTAAAAAACTCAAAAATGTTTCGATTATTTTGGTCTCTCCTCGACTGAAAAAGATTGTTTTCGCACTTTATATAAAACGAAGTTATATATACATTTCCTGTAAGGAAACTTCCCGCATGTAGAGAAAAGCGATTTCCTTAGTGGTGCAAGGAAGTGTTACACACACACACACACACACACACACACACACACACACACAGTGTGACCCTCAAAAAGTGGCCACCTTTTTCACCGTGCCAACAAAACCACAATTCCAAAGATAACTGAATGAAACACGAATCATACTAAACCCTTTATATTGCCCTTAAAATGAGAGGTAGTTTATTTAAATCGGATGAATAGTCTCTCTATAAATTCAACTTGTCATTTTTATTTTTTAACAACTGTCGTTCAAGGACGGTAATTAGAGACTTTGTTGAACGTTGAAGAAGTTTACAATGAAGAAAAACAAACTGACTGAAACATTAATGCAACACGCGTTCAGTGTGTCCTCCCTTATTATCAATAACGAAGCGTAACCTCGCGCACCACTCGGAACGTTTAGTTGACGGAGTTTACAGACAAAATATTTAGGATGTCAATCAACTTCGAGGGTGCATTTTAACGGCATAGATTGAGCTCGATCGAGATGCCATTTCTATAGCAGTTCCCCAGTGGCGCACGAAGCTATAGTTGGTCACTAATAATAGTGGAGGACACTTTGAACATTTGCTACGTTAACGTTTTATTTAATTTGTTTTTTGTTTAGCGTGTGTTCAGCTAAATCTTTAAATCACACTCCTTTTGTCAACTTTAATTTTTAACACCTATCGTTCAAGTTGAACTCGTGAAAAAAAAGGACTATTCAGCCGGTTTTATCCTTAATCCCATTCCCAACCCATTATAAAAGTTACGCTAGCTAGCGCTACCCGGACGGAGTACTGGGGCACACCAGTACCCCTGATAGGGTTTTAAGAGTTAAAGTACCTCTCGTTTTAAAGGACAATATAAAGGGTTTAACATGATTTGCTGTTTCATTTAGTTATCCTTGGAATTTTGGTTTTGTTGGCTCGATGAAAAAGATGCACTTTTTTTGGTACACAGTATTTTATTTATATATATATATATATATATAATATATATATATGTGTGTAGCGGATCGACAAGAAATAGACCAACAAATCGACAGACATACTTTCTTTCCACGCTACCATAAAGCAGTTTGGAACACACGTGGGCTAACAAACAATGGAAAGTCTGTTTCCTTCCCAAGGCGCGAAAGTAAGTTTTTATCAACCCAAGGACGCGTTCACCAAGGCGTCTTAGTAATTGGCGTGAAGTTCTACGTCACAGGAATTGCGTATAAAAGTAAGCACCCACGCTCACTCGCTCTCACTTCGTTGGCGCTTCCATTTCGTTCGACTACTCGGTACGATACCACCTCTTCAACCGCCTACCGGCTTCGGCCGGAGGCTAGGCCCGCTACTTTCTTCAGGGCCTACAATTTATCATCAAGTAAGATCTACAGACCACCTGCAGAAGCAATCTTTCGAGGCCCAACCGGAATCACTTCGGGCCTGCGGTTTGCCGGGTCGGCCTTCAAGTTTCTCTACATTCCTCGAGATATATTCAGCATCCCAGGCCGACACCTGCACCTCGAGAAGTAACATCACCTCAGGTCTCCACGAAGCCTACATCCATCATCTCAAGAGACTTAACGGACAACGACAACTAGAATCTGCGTAATTGGTTCGTCTTCAGCCCGCCTTCAAGTTTTTACATCGCCCTAAGCTAAGTACATCATATTCGTAAGTACTCTTGAAGCCTACATTAGCCTACCGCCGAACAGCAGGCTACGCTCCCAAAGTGAGTAATTCACGTTCCAACGGACTCACGTGAAAGAACGCAGTAGGCCTATCATCCAATTCAAGTGTCATTTCAATACCTTATTCCGCGTATCATCCGTCATTATGTTCACTTCATATATTTATGCGAAAACTAAATATTCGCTTGACTTAATCATTTAACATCACATAATGTTCTTATATATAAATGATATTTGTGCAAGCATTTTAATCCATTATTATTAGGCCACATCAATTATTCTATGTGCATCCATGCAATCATTTAGCCTACTTAATCAGTGTCAAGTATTTCATTCAATGTACCAAACGCACGTGCATTCTTTATATCAGTTACTAGGCCCATTCAATGTTACGTGTCGCATGCCATTTACATACCATCGATGAGTATTACATTATTTATTACGTGTCAATTAAGCTATTAACATTTCATCTTATTAGCTAAGCCTATGCCATAAGCATAACGTAAAACTACCACTTAATTACTGTCAATTCTTTGTTATATCACAGTGAATAAAATAACAGATTTATTTTCATAATAAACTACAAAACCCATAAGGTGTCTTATAACCTTAACATTAATTTGCTTGAGCGTAAATCAAGCTGGTGACCCTCCCTGTCATTTCGGTCACTTCCAATAGTATGGTGGATCTACTCAAATAGCCTTTCATTAATAAGTAATCAGTCAGTCATTGCCTTAATCAATCGTTGCATACAATTAAATCATTATCACCTTAAACGGCTAAAACTAGGTCCACTATATATATATATATATATATATATATACCTTTGGTTAGCTTCCGCCCGAATTGTTCATTCTGACGAAGGTCAAAGTTTTTCACCACCTTAGACCTACAGTTTAACGTGGAATCCGAACCACGCCCCATCAGCAGCCCAGCGTCTTAACCACTAGGCCACCTAGGGTACCCATTTATCTACCAACCACTTTCTTTATTGTGTGGAAGGATGAACAGCTGGGTTTTGCTGCGCGCCGGCTGCCGTCGGGTCTCGAACCCAGGGCCGATGGATTCGTAGTCAGCGACGCTAACCACTACACCACCGAGTATGTCAAACTATAATAGTCGAATTAGATGTCCATTGTACAGTATAATTTGTCGTATTTAATTCCATTGCGTTTGACCTATAATTTCAGTTTGACCAGTTCGATGTACAGTAAATCTAGTTCGACCTTGTTCTGAACTTAACTTCTAATGAAGCTTACTTAGGCTAAATTGTACCCACCTCTAAATAAAGTTGAGGGGGCGGTGGGGGGGGTGCATATTGGATTGCGTCTGTCCGTCCCTTCTTTCGTCACATTTTTGAGCCGCTCAAAATTGGTGAAACTACTTACCAGGGCTGTGGAGCTGGCACCAAAATCTTAAGCTCCGGCTCCGGCTACAGCATTTTCAAATTTCTGGCTCCACCTCCGGCTCCGGCTCCAGCATTTTTTTATGCCCAGCTCCGTCTCCGGCTCCAGCTCCTCTCACCATATATTAATGATTGATAAATCTCTTGAAATTGTACCTTGCTACTCATAGGCCATAGCAGGCAGCCACACAAAACATTTCATCACCATCACATGATTCATCAGGCTACTTTTTAAAATTTAGACCAAAGCCTGTTGCAGCTATTAATCTAAATTCTAATGACTATAGCTATGCCTTTGTGGCTTTTTTTTATCATTTATTAATAATAATATTACCTACACCTTTCATGACAAAAAAAAATGTTTTACAAAACAAAAAAAAACACCTTATTCGTTTGTATTATAGAATGTTTATTTGGAAAATGTAGCCTTTTAAAAAAATTAAAATAATTTTTATTACTTTTTATACATCTTCATTACATGCCTGTCCTCAGAAATAAAATGGCTTCCGCTAAGTCATCCTTCATTGATGCTCTTAAATCAGATTTCACTATTCTCAGTGCTGAAAAGAGGCGTTTTACACTGACTTGTGTGGGTGGTAGAGCTGATACAATACTAGCTACATTCCTTATAATCTTTGGATATAAGGGTATGACATCGTCAACTGTCAGTTTAGAGGAGCGGTTGTATTTTTCTACTTCCTTTAATTCAGCATAGAATTCTTGCTTGAATTTGGTTATTTTCATCTGTGGAGGATTCTTTAATTCTACTTTGAGACGTTTTGCATTTGATCTATCTATTCTGTCAAATATTTTGTGGAATCTTCCTCATCATTTGAAGAGGATGATTGGTTGGTAATGCTGCTATCTTCTTCATTCTGGGCGTCTGGTTTTTCAGATACCAGCTTTTCCATGCGCAATGCAATGTCATAGAGGGCCTCTTTTCCTTTAGCTTTTTGATCTTCATTTAATAGAACTCTGTTCATTGGGTCTATGTAAACAGCAGCTAATACAATTGCATTTTCTAATATTAATACCTCTCTTTTCATCGAAGAAACAATTCCCTCAGCAAGTAGTCCTCCTGTTTGATTGAGACGAAATATTAATTCTTTCCATGCCAACAAGAATTCACCAGAAGTTAATTCTTCTGTTTGACACTTTTTAGTGACAGCAAAAGGGTAACGAAGCAGAACTTCTAATTGGGTCAATTGCATCCATTCATTTTCAGTTAATGAGACATTTTGATTTGCCAGGTCTTCAAGATGTGGTTTCAGATCAAGCAAACGCTTAATCATCAAATAGGTGCTGCCCCACCGAGTATCTTGATCTGAAATAGCTCCCATACCTGAATGTTTCTTCACAATGGAGTCTATTTTTGGTGTTCTGGCTGCAGTGGCTACCTGTCTGAACTTGCTGATCATAGTTGCTACATGTCGTTCTTTTAATCCATCCCTTATCGCTAACTGCAATGTATGCACAACACAGCGCATGTGTTGAATATGAGATAGCATAGTGGCTTCTTCAGCAATATCATCTAGAACTTCATCTTGTTCTGTCACTATCATTTCATTTGCAGAATCAATTTCAGAAATGTCATCTTCATTTTCCATTATTTCCTTAGTAACTGTCCCTCTATTTAGTTTTTCAATAGTGCTTAGCATATTCGAAGCATTGTCAGTGACAATACATAGAACTTGTTCTTTTTTTATTTTAAAATCTTGTAAGACAGTTTCGACTAACTTAAGAAAGATATTCACTGGTGTGATGTGCATGTGTATTCCTTACTGCCAGTGTCCGAGTCACCTTTTTATTGTTGTCATCTATATATCTCACATTAATGGCAAAATAATTAACTCTATGGCGAGTGCATCCATCCATTTTGAGGAACACAAAGCGCTCCTTAAGAGTTCTTTGAAGTTCCTCCTTTTTGTGTGTGGCATCTTCAATCACAATCTTTCTAATGCTATTTCTATCCAAAGAAACTTGGAGTTTACTGGCCATTTCTCCATTAAGACCTAAAAAAGCTGGTGTTGAGAAAAAAGATACAGGTATACTATTTTTTACCACCATTTCTATGATGTACTTCTTGAATTTATCTGAGGTCATATTTACAGTGACTTTATTACTAGGAAATAAACTTGTTAATGGTGACATTTGCAATTGTCCCCCAGAAAAAATTTTACTTTTAGTTGAGGTGGATGCTTGACTTGCTTCACTGTCTTATTAACAATTTCTAAAATTTTTGGATGAAATCGTTGTAGATGTCTTTTTAAATTTGATGTCTTGCCAGTCTGGGTTGGTACTTTTGTATCATAGCTTGTACAAGAACTAATTTTAGTTTCACATAATTGTTCATTATTATTTTCTTTCTTAGTGACAAATGAAATATTTTCCATCTGTAGAAATTGTGAAGTATTCAAATAATGCGGACTTTGTTTGACTGAGATCTAGTTGTCATTATGAAAGGGCTCAAAAAAAGAAGAATGAAACTTAATATTTTCAATTTTTAAAAATTAAGCTTACTAGTTTAAGTTTCTAAAAATTAACACATTTCCTGAAAAAAAATTAAGTCCAATTAGAAATCATTCAAAATATTAAAAAAAAAAGCATAAAAAAGTTTGTATCTAAATATGAACTCTTTGTATTGGGCTGGAGCCGGAGCTGACATTTTTTATCAGCTCCAGCTCCAGCTTCCCAAAAATAACTGGCTCCAACTCCAGCTCCACTCACCAAAATTGCTTCAAGCTCCAGCTCCTGGCTCCGGCTCCAGCTCCAGCTCCACAGCCCTGCTACTTACGCGTGTGTGTGATCACAAAACGATGTGTCACGAGTAGTGGTGGGCACCGTTAACCAAAAAGTTAACTTCGATAACGATAATCCGTTAACCCCAATTTTTAACTCCGATAACGATAATTCGATAATTTTACTACAAAGTTAACGATAATCCGTTAACGATAACTATTTCTTTACTAACATTTAAAAAAAATCAAGGAAAAAAGCTTTAAAACCCATAGAAAATGTTTGTTTATGCAAAATCCAACAATAAATAGGTATTTAACTGTATTTTTATCAAGTTTTGCAACTTCTTTGCTTAACTTTTTTTTTTATTTTTAATAAAAAATGTACTGATTACATGTTTTGAAACCCTTGTAACCACTAACCATTAACTAAATTTTAATTTACCAAAGAATTATTATGGCGGGAACTGAAAGGTAAAATTAAATTTTAGGTACATTTATTAAAGACTATGACACAATGTGCTGGTTGCCCTTCAGAAAGACCAACTTCTCAAAGTTAGGCCCAACTGCCACTCTTGACCTCTTGGGCCTCAGGATGTCCTTGCCGAGAGAGAAGAGCCGTTCCACTGCGGCAGAGGACGGAATTGGCAGACTGAAGTTATGGCGGTTTGAATTCATTCGCGGAGTGGTGATCTTCCGTGAATGACTCCTTGCAGTTAACGTGTTAACGGACTTTAACAGACTAAATATCGAGTTATCGGAAGTTAACTGGTCCGATAACGATAAATGGAAATTAACTTCCGTTAATAGTCCGTTAAAAAAAGTTAACTTCGTTAATTAACTGTTATCGGATGAACGCTTTAGTGCCCAACACTGGTCACGAGCAAGAATGGGGTCCTTCTGTCAAAGGTCAAAGCGGAGGCCCTTGATGTCGTTTCGACATAAGTTCTTGTTTTACCTAACCTGATTGTGACCTAACCAGGCATTTAAATACTAGTTTAATTCTAGAATCCAACAATTTGACTTCTATACTATGTTCTACTTCATTTCAGTCGGTTTATTTCACCGTTTATATATATATATATATATATATATATATATATATATATATATATATATATATATATATGGTGTCCCATACGTCCGGCATCATAGGAGAAATTCATATTTTTCTATTCCTACAAACCATAATTCATATGCTTGGGATGCCAATTTCCCGTCCGCCATTCTGTTCAGTGACGAGGCTGTTTTTTATGGAAATGGTGAGGTAAATCGACAGAACACCCGCTACTGGTCTCAAAACAACCCTCACTGGTATACCTCTTCAAAGGAACAAGGTTCATCTCGGGTGATGGTATGGTGTGGCATTTGGAAGGATCGCATCATAGGCCCCCTCTTTTTCGATGAACATGTCACTGGAGGCACCTACCTACGTACGCTCAAGGAAGAAGCATTTCCCAGTGTCTTGAACGAAGAAGGAAATTTCCCAACATGATTCCAGCAAGACGGCGCTCCTGCACATTACAGCACCCAAGTAAGGGAGTACCTGTACCAACAATTCCCTGGTCATTGGATAGGACGTCGAGGGCCTTTGGAATGGCCAGCTAGAAGCCTGGATCTCACGCCACTAGATTTTTATCTCGGGGGGCACTTGAAAGCGCTGGTATACGCAGAGAAAATTAGGAGTGTTGAACATTTGCGGCAGCTCATTATTGGGGCATGTAACACCATTACTCCTTACATCATTCACCGTGTGCTTGCTAACTGGGTATCACGTCTGAATTTGTGTATTGAAAACAATGGTGGACATATTGAGCACGTTCTGTAAATAAAAGCTTTTGTTTTGCCTTTTTTTTTTAATTTTTCCTATGATGCCGGACTTATAGGACACCCTGTGTGTATATATATATATATATATATATATATATATATATATATATATATATATATATATATATATAAATATATATATATATATAAATGCGTATGCAACCGTTTCTATTTTAATGTTTTTATTGAGCCCTTGAAAATTATTTTCCTATAAGGATTTGTGCCACAGTTTTGCAGTTGAAAGCTTATAAGCTTATTATTTTTTTAAAGCCTTTTCCTTATGAGAAAAAGTTTTTATTTATAATAAATCCCCGAAAATGAAAATTTATTTACGATTGGTTCTGGCACAACAATTATTGTAATTCTGAACAGTTTCACTAATATATATACAGGGTGTCCCAAAAGTCTCCATACATAGGGAAAATTAGCACTTTTTAGCAAAATGTCACTTTATTTACAAAACATTCTCTACATGATTGCCATTTCTTTGTAAACACACACGGATGCGTCTCTCCCACTCATGGTGAACTCGTGTTAACACATTTGGTGTTATGGACGTAATTGCACTTCGAATGCGTTCCTTTAGGCGATCCATGTTCTGTATCTTTTCCTGGTACATTACGTCCATAACACCAAATGTGTTAACACGAGTTCACCATGAGTGGGAGAGATGCATCCGTGTGTGTTTACAAAGAAATGGCAATCATGTAGAGAATGTTTTGTAAAAGTTACATTTTGCTAAAAAGTGCTAATTTTCCCTATGTATGGAGACTTTCTGGACACCCTGTATATATATATATATATATAATGTAAAGAACGACGCTTGTGTAGAAGAGCGTTCTACACAAGATGAGGAGGGAGAACGAACCCGGGATCTGACCGGCAATCGGATGATCCCGGGTTCGATTCCCGGGTGGTACCTCATTTTTCATTTGTTCGTTCTCGCCCCTCATCTTGTGTAGAACGCTCTTCTACACAAGCGTCGTTCTTTACATTAATTATACTGTGTGTTGTTTGCAGTTAAAAAAAAAAAAAATATATACACACACACACACACACACACACACACGGTATATGATAGGATGAAGAAAAAACCCAAATGCTTATTATTCTCATTTATTGTGTGTGTGTGTATATATATCCACGGGTATATGATAGGATGAACAAAAAACCCAAATGCTTATTATTCTCGTTTATTATATATATATATATCTGTCTACGACAGGATGAACAAAAAAAAACAAATGTTTATCATTCTTGTTTAGAAGATATTGCAGGCAAACGTTTCGGAAATGAATTTCCATTTTTAAGCGTTATCAAAATTATAAATCGTGAAAACGATGAGTGAATAAAAAAAATAAAAAAAAAAAATAAGAATAAAAATAGAACTTTGTAAGATAAAAATAATAATAATGAGAACTTGCTTCAGAAATCCACAACTACATATTTGTAGTTGCGAATATTAGCGTATGAAGTCATAGCTCAGTGAACTTTAATAGTTTAAAAAAAAAAAGATTACAAAACTGCCATCCTGTGATGGTTAGGTCAAACGTGGAACATTGAGTTTTTCGAATGCGCAAAAATTCCAAAATGTGAAGGTTGGTTAATTGGTTATTGTTGGTGGAGTTTATGATTTTGAAAGAGGAGTTACTTGGGTGATCTGCGGCAATCTTGGTAGTCAACACGGCACTTTTACCAAAGAATAATAATTTAATAACGCTCTTCTTTTTGGATATTAATATATTAAATTAGACTGACAAATTTACTACACTACCTCGGTATACGAAAAACCTACTTACGCGGGACTGGGTACTAATTTCTTTAGTGATGTACCTAAAAAGGAATATTATAAAAATAGTAATGGTATAAAAATTTAATTTATTTTCTTTAATTTGCGTTCCTCCTATCTGTCTTTCCAAAATGAAATTGTCTTCCTTCGGACTTTTTTTTTTTCTAACCCCTTTTTCCCTAGACACCTTTTTCAGACGTCCATTAAAAAAAATACCTCGATAAGATTTGCCAACCAGTTTACAGTCTAGCAACTGCTTCTAGTGACATTCATTTCTTCCGATTTCCTTTTTATAATTAGGTTCGAAACTGTAAGCCGATTTACTCGTTCTCCTCCTCCTCCTCCTTCGTATCCTCAAATTGATTTTCGCTTTATATTTATGAACACCCCATAGTATCAAATCTTATTTTCAGCATAAAGAGAAACTCCCCGATACGCGCATCTCGTCCGTTTAAAGCGCGTTCGCTGTCGGCCAAACTACGTTGGCAGCACCTGCCACCGATACAAACTCGGAATAGGTGAACCACCGAAGGGTTTCTAGTTTTATATCACGCCCTTTAAATAAAGCCTCAAAATCCCCTATAAGGGACCATTGCCTCGCTGTACTACTGCAGGGTTCATACACCCCCTCAAAAATATCACGATTTTTTGGATTTTTTGAGAATATCGGGGAATATAAAATATTTAGGATAGTGATGTAGCGGATGTCATTTTTTTCACATCTGCGGATGCGGAAGAGGATGTTTGATTTCAACATATGCGGATGTCTACATTTTCGTTATTTTTTAGGATATATTCGAGATTTGTTGTGTTTAACGTATATAATAAGTTATTATATAGAGAGAGCTGTAGCTATAATGTAGTATAATTGATTAATTGTACAATAATTGCTGTACTTTTCCCTGAACATATAAAATAATAGCAAGCATCTAACTAATATAGAAATCAATTAGTGAATTCGTCTGCAAATAAATTCGTTATATTTTGTTGAGTTTCAGCCACAATTAGAAACCATAATTGTGTTACCAGGATGCGGGACGTGAACCCAACTCAAATGCACCCCACCGACCTCTTTCCCCAACCTCCTCCACCCTTATAGAAAGAGATTTTTAATTAGCTTGATAACTATTTATATTAAGTTTAAAGTTTTATTAGGCATATTTATAAATGAGTAATTAAAATAAAGTAAACTAAGATGTTCATCGTTTAATATTCAAACTTAATTATAGGAAGGTTATGCTTAAGGAACATTAATTTTTCTGCCTTTTCTGCTGCCAGTCTGTTTCTCTTTTCATCATATATTAATCCAGCACTGCTAAATAATCTCTCGCTTGGTACGCTTATTGGAGGACGTGCTAAATGTTTCCTCGCAAGTTTACTCAAGTATGGATAGATATTCTGCGTATTTTTCCACCAACTAATAGGATTGTCACACGCAGCCAGGCGTTTTTCTTGGTGATAGCTCTCGATCATTTTTACTACATCTTTTGACATCGCGTAGGTCTCGTCATCGCTGCTTGACTCAAGAAACTGAGAGAGAGATTCTGTGATAGATTTGCTCGTTGAAGGTGTTGGTTCTGTCACTGAAACTTTTATTCTTTTGGTGGGTGGCGAAGCGACAGATTCAAGAGATTGAAGCTCTTCAACTGCTTTGCCAAGTGATGATTTAACTCGTTCTAA
The DNA here is from genome assembly GCA_023014485.1 of Bathynomus jamesi. Classification (NCBI taxonomy): domain Eukaryota; kingdom Metazoa; phylum Arthropoda; class Malacostraca; order Isopoda; family Cirolanidae; genus Bathynomus; species Bathynomus jamesi. The sequence continues at coordinate 383,335 of JAJOZX010000232.1, forward strand.
TGTACTAGGTGAAAATAACTTAGCTTTGTAACGTGGATCTAAGTAGGTTGCAAGAGAGTAACTTCATACAAGAACAGCCTCTCGTCTTGTCGCTTGCATCACTTTTGCGCACAATGAACTAGTTCTATTATTATAGTAGAATTTGATAATTTCCGCTTATTAATGACATTTTATCTCAACGGACTACATCCGCACGACATCCGCAGTCCAAAGTGCGGATGCAGATGCGAGAATGTGCGGATGCGGATGTGACCTACATCACTAATTTAGGACTTAATTATTTGTAAATATTTTATAAATAATTTAACTATAAATTAATATAAAATGTTAATATAAAATAATTTAACAAAAACGAGCACTATTTGTTTTATATTATATAAAACTCGCGCATTTTGTTATCTAGTATTAATTTTTTGAGCCTGCCATGGGATTTTTGCATACATTTTTTAAGTAGTTAGAATAAAAATTAGGTTTTAATTGTGTTATATAAAATGCGAATTTTTTTTTACACCTTTTATGCAATTTTTATAAATATATTTATATATGAGGTGATCAGATCTGAAATATCGGGGGATTATCAGGAAACTTTATTCTTGGACCTGTGTATGAACCCTGTGTAGATTACCTCCTCCTCCTCCTCCTCCTCCTCCTCCTCCTCCTCCTCCTCCTCTAGTCGCACATTCGGCGAGCTACACCTACACTAAACGATTCTATAAGAGTTCTGCGTTTGACCTTACTATCACGGAATAGTTTTTTTTTTTAAATTTTCGTCAAATTATTGAAGTTCATTGAGCTATGACTTTGTATGCTGGTATTTACAATTAGAAATGTGTACTCGGAAATTTCTGAAGTAAGCATTTTTTTTTTCCTACATTGTTGTTTTTATTCTAATATTTTTTTTTTAATATTTTTTCTCATCGTTTTTGTTTTCTAATTTTGATGATAACGCTGAAGATGTAAAATCATTTCCAAAACGTTTGCCTATCATGCCTTCTGAACTGTGATAAATATTTGAGTTTTCCTGTTCATACTTTAATTGCAATGACCTACCAACAAACCTTTAAATGAATATATATATAAAATTTTATCCTGGTTGTGAAATAAACTTGTATTGCTTCTCTACCGAAACAGTTTGTAGCTCCCCCCTCCCCCCCCTCCCGAAGTGTTTTATTACCCATTGTATTCTCATCTCACGCGATTTCTTTCATTTTAATTTATCACGAGTACATTTTAAAAAGTTTTATTTGAATGTAAAACTCTCCTTTTTTATTTTTTAAATGATTGGCATCGATTTACGCAGAAATTGGACTTTGGCACGGAAAAAGATTAATTGATCTTACCGCAGTTCGGTTGCACGCGAATACTTTTTAAGTTTTCTGTTCCGGCCACGGTCTTTTAACCTTTCAGGCACCAAAACCGCTCTTCGATTATTTTACACAATCTGGTGACGTCATAAGTAATAGCGTAACTTTATAATGTTTAGGAAGTAATAATAATAATAGTGCTACGAAGTGAAATTGGATTCTCCTACGAGAAAAATGACGAGGGTATTAAATTACTTTAATCAAGGTTTAGGTTTTTATTATAAATTTAATCCAGTTTAGGTTAAAAAAAATAAAAAATAAATATATTATGGAGTTTCATTACCGGAAGGAAAATGCTATGAAGTCCTTAAGCTCCTGGATAATGCGAGCTGAAGAATGACCCTCGACAAATTATTTATGAGACCCGCACCATTATTATACCTCGAGTATATATGTTGTATGAATTTGTGACGCAACCCGAGATCCTACAACCAGTCCGGACCGGTAAAGAATAAAAGTATTTTTATTTCACAGAGTTAGGTCAAAAATTGTACCCATAAACGCGTTGTTCGCCTTCCACATTAAAACAAAAAAGTACTTCATTAAAATTCACATTATATACTCGTAAAAATAGTCGTTCGGACCGGTAAGTTGCATTAGTTACACACACACACACACACACACACACACACAGGGTGTCCCATAAGACTGATCTCGTAGGAAAATTTATTTTAAATTAAATTTACAAAAGTAATACATCAGAACTAAAACATGTTCCAATTGATGTCTTGTTTTGGGACTTTTCTTTTTGTTTTGGTTGCAGCTCGAACAACACGCAGTGGCTAATATGGAAGCGAAGTTAGACTCATGAGGAAAAGGCCTCCGCCTGAGGATTGTAGCTCGCTTTCATATTAGACATTGCGTGTTGTTCGAACTGCAACAAAAAAAGAAGTCACAAGACATGAATTTGACCATTTGTTTTAGTTCTGATGTATTACTTTTGTAAATTTAATTTTAAAAATTTTCCTATTGGGGCTCGAATGCGCCTCGGTGGCAGGGTTGGTACCCAAAAACCCACCCAAAAACCCGGCACAATATTCTGCTGTCTTTTTTGTACTTCCAGCATCTGCTGCTGAAATCAGATATGGCTGTTTTCCATTATGAATACTGTGCGCAATAATAGGATCATTACCTACTGAACTCCAGCCATCTTGTATAAGGGTAATGGTACAATCACCAATTCTTCCTTTTGGTCCACGTTCGTTCTTACCACAAATGGTGTAATTGATCTGTGCCTTTTATGCTTTATTGGTGTTGAATGACAGAATGTGGATGATGAAGAACCCCCACTGGTGTCACTCATTTCGGGCACATTTTCACTTACAATCTTTGGATCATCTTTGCCAGAGGCCAAAGTTGGAGGAAGTGAATCAGTTTCAACTGATGCTCCAAATTCGAGTCTCAGCATACCTCTTGCCTCATTTTCAAAACATTCCACTTTTCTTTTACTGCATTTCTCTAGAGTCTAGATGATGATTCACTCTCAATTTTTCGAGTGATACTTTCTTTGCAATAATTGCGTAGTACTCTAGTAGGCTGATCACTTAATAAAGTCACCTCGTCCCATTCGTTAGCTTTAGATCTTCCACCTCTATAACACTCTGAGTTTGGCATCTTAAAAATTTAAATTTGAGTTAGGTCTAAATAAAGCTGAAATCTGCTGTTAAGAAATAAAGGAAAGATCTAAAATTAAAATGGAGAAAATGCTGATATGTCATCATCATCTCTCATATCTGAACTAGGGATGGAAAATAACCGAAAAGTTAAAACCGGTTTTCACCGTCGCTATATTCTTAAAGCCGGTTTTTGCCAGTTTTCACCGATCTACAGATCTACAGAAGCTAAGGCTAACAAAGACCCTAAGATCCACTCTAAGGTTAGCCCGAGAGAAAGGAAAGAGTAGGGGGTTAAGAGAAGAGAAGAGAAGAGAATAAGGGGTTAAGTAAGGAGCAACACCTATCATTCGTGGGTTAACTTTCATTCAGAAAAAGAGAAAAAAAAGACTCGTCATCATCATCCGTCGGCCACTGCCGACAAGTCAGAAAAATAGTCGGAGAGAATAGAAGAGGGGTGAATGATGAAAAGTAAAATAAGAACGCTTACAAACCATGCAAACAGTCTTAACTCACTGTCATACCATGCAAACTACAAACATGCAAGGAAAGAGTTACAGACATGCAAAGTAAGGAGATAGGAAAAAAAAAAAAAAATAGGTAAAGTTAAACAAAAAGTGGGTTAGTTTACGCTACGAGCTACATCTACGTTCGTGTTAGTCTAATTTTTTTTTTTTAAATAATTTTATTGCTGGCATCACAAGCTGGCATTCATCGTCAACAGACTCATCCTCGAGCACCACCACCAGAGCTCCTGTTGCTAACTTTGTTTTTTTATATTAAACAACGTTAATACCTTTAAAATGTCTGTCAAGACGGTTCTTAAACATATTAACGCTGGTAGAATGAACGACTGACGCAGAAAGATTATTCCATTTATCAATTCCTTTAAACGTAAAGAAGTTTTTAGCGATATTAGTAGTGAAACGTCTGCCACGCAACTTAAATCCGTTATTGCGAGTATTACTATTATCGAAAGTGAACAATTTGTCAAAATTTACGTTATCGATGTTATTAACGATTTTGAAAACTTCAATAAGCTCCCCCCTTAATCTTCTAGTTTCGAGTGAATACAGGTCTAACTCTTTAATCCTATCTTCATAAGGCTTATTGCGCAATGACGGAATAAGTTTCGTGGCACGACGCTGAACCCTTTCTAACCTATCAATATCCTCACGCAAGTACGGGCACCAAAACTGAACGGCATATTCTAAATGAGGCCTGACTAGGGACTTGTAAAGGAGCAATATAATATCCTTCGATTTAAATTCGAAATTACGCGCTATGAAGCGTAAATCCTATTAGCTTTTGCGCAAGACTCCAGGCACTGGTTCCTAACCTTTAAATCCTTAGATACGCGTACGCCTAAATCTACTTCTTCGTCAACGCTCGCTAACTCCCTATCATCCATCGTGTACGTGTAATTATTGTTGCGAGAACCTATATGCAAAACTTTACATTTATCTACGTTAAATTGCATCTGCCACTTATCTGTCCACTCCATAATCCTATTTACATCGTCTTGGAGCCTATTACTATCGTCCTCGTTAACAACCTTACCGCCTATTTTAGTATCGTCCGCGAATTTTGACACGTTACTAGTCAATCCTACATCTATATCGTTAATGTAAATTACGAATAGCAATGGGCCTAATACTGAACCCTGTGGGACACCGCTACCTACATCTAACCACCCCGATTCACTACCATTAACTACGACCCTCTGCCTCCTAGCACGAAGCCATTCTTCTAACCAGTTAGCTACCTGACCGCGTATACCGTGCGCTTTGACCTTCGCAATTAGTCTCATATGCGGAACTGTATGGAACGCCTTTTTAAAATCTAAATAAATAACGTCAGCTGCTCTATGCCTATCGTATTCGCGCACTACTTCGTTATAAAATTCTAACAAATTAGTTAAACAAGACCTATGGCGTCGAAACCCATGCTGACTACTATTAATCAAATCTCTACTTTCTAAGTGATCGATAATACGATCCCTAACTACGGATTCCAAAAGTTTACCAACAATTGACGTTAAGCTAATGGGCCTATAATTGCTAGCTACTGCGCGGTCGCCTTTTTTAAAAATAGGCGTGACGTTAGCTAATTTGAAGTCTTCAGGAATAATCCCCGTTTCGAGTGACTGATTAAAAATCTTCGTTAAGGGGCCTACGATAACTTCTTTCAAATGTCTGGGGGAAGTCTTCAGGAATAATCCCCGTTTCGAGTGACTGATTAAAAATCTTCGTTAAGGGGCCTACGATAACTTCTTTCAAATGTCTGGGATAAAAAGCGTCAGGGCCTGGAGCCTTGCTAACTTTTAGCCTATCGATATAATGCGCAATCTCAGCCTCGTAAACAGTTATTTCATCCAAAATAGTCTCGCTTCTAAATGGAACGATATCGTCCACGTCGGGGACATTATTTACGTCTATGGTAAAAACTGTCGCAAAAAAGTTATTGAAAATACCCGTCATCGCCTGAGCGTCAGAAGCCAAAGCGCCATTAACATCTACTAGAGGGCCTATGTTATCTTTTACCGGCTTACGATTATTTACGTATTCAAAAAACTTTTTTGGATTATGTTTACTATCCGCAGCTATAAGTATCTCTAAATTACGCTTGGCATTCCTAACTGATCTTTTAACCTGACGCCTAAGCTCGATATATCTATTAAAGTTAGCTACCTGGTCATTGCGCTTACTAAGTCTATACGCTCTATTGCGCTCGTTTATAAACTCCTATTTCCCTAGTCCACCACTTCGGCCTACCACGATTTCTAGCGCGCTTGGGCCTACGAGGAATAAACTCCCTTTCAATATTCCTAAAACTTTCTTTAAACGCCACCCAACGCAAATTTGTGTCATTACCCATAAATAAGTTATCCCAGTCCACTACTCATCCTATCAGCAAAACTATCAAAATTAGCCCTACGAAAATCAGGGACTTCTATTACGTTACTATCCTGTGTGTTTTCTATCAATAACTTAAACCTAAGAATTTGGTGATCACTACATCCTAAACTCTCGCCTACTTCTAAACCTTCGACTATATTCTCGCAGTTCGTCATCACCAAATCCAAAATATTGTCACCGCGCTTTGGTTCGGTAACTAACTGTCGTAAAAAGTTATCGTCCATAAACTCAACCAATCTCAAACCCTCCTCATTACCAGTAAAATTCTCGTAATTAACATTAGGGCAGTTAAAGTCTCCGACAATTATACTATTCCGATTGTCAATAAAATTACCAAGAAGTGAGTAAAATCTAGTATCTGTATCGAGGGGTTGAACGGGAGGTCTATAAACAACAACAAAATTAAAACTAATACTACGCGCCGTAACTTCAACACATATCGCATTAATTGCTGCCGGAAAATCTAACTTAACCTCGATAACCCTAAGGGAATTACGAATGTACAGCAAAACGCCTCCACCAAACCTATGTAACCTATCATTAGTAAAGAGTTTAAAACCCGGTATATCAAGTTCCCCCAACAAGTCCCGAGTCACGGTATTTAACCAAGTTTCAGTGATAGCAACTATATCATAGTTGCCGGAATAAATTATCGCCTTAAATTCATTTAATTTATTTCTAATACTACGCGCGTTACAATAAAAGACGTTTAAGTTATTTTTTACCACGGGCCCGCGTTTTAAACTATTTATCACGTCGGGCCCGCGTTCCCCGGACCCACAACGTTTAAAGAAGGCTTCGACCTATACAGCTTTCGCACGTTTTCGTCTATTAACCTACCTACCCTAGCATTACCTATTTCATTAAAATGCACCCCATCTTTTATAAGAAGGCTAGGATCACTGAATTCGGACCACAGCTTTACGAAGGGTACATTTTCCTCACCACAAATCTCTTCTAATTTGTTATTCAAAAATATTGTTTTTGACGTAATTCTAAGACCCAACCCGTGCCTAGGGGTAATACCTAGAACTAAAGACCTATCTGACCTAGCCTTCAGGGACCTAATCAGAGCTGGGCAATAAATACATTGAATGTATTTAAATACTAAATACATGGGAGAAATGTATTTAAATACTAAATACTAAATACATTTTACGAATGTATTTAGATACTAAATACAAAATACATCAATTGTATTTAAATACATTTGTAAATACATTTTAAATACATACAAATTTTAACATATGCATTCACTAATTCACTAAGCCATGACACGCACACGATAAAGAAATCAACCGCTTTCGACTAAGAGTGGCACACAACTGATTGAACTGACACGTTGAAACATGAACCATGCTGTACTACACTGTCGACGCGTCGTACTGTGCTAGTACAGAACGTGTATTAAACCAGTAAAAGTATTTACATTTTTATATTTTGAGTATTTAAATACATTGTATTTAAATACTCATTAAAGTATTTAAATACTATATTTAAATACATGAAAACAATGTATTTATAAATACAGTTCTAAATACACAAATGTATTTAAATACGTATTTAAATACAAATGTATTTAAATACTGCCCAGCTCTGGACCTAATTAACCCCCTATATCTCTCCAAAAGGTCAGGCACTCTCGTATCGGGCCTATACGAGTCGTTGCCTCCTACCATCGTCACCAACATTGAGTGACGGGAGGCAACGTCAATCCTACCCACTTCGTCTCTAACTCTGTCAACCCATGCTTTTTATGGAGGTAAATGATTAAAATATTAAACAGAAATAAGGTTTTAATTGATTCAATCAAGTATGTGTAACATTTGAATCAAAAAGTTTATCGAACTTGATTTTTGAAATAACACTTGAGAAAACAAAGAGCATTAAGTGTCTGATCTGACATTCTTGATTGAATCTTTGTGACGAATAAACCAGCAGCTGAAAACACACTCTCGGACTCTACGCTGGTGGCTTTTATTGTAAGCAACGGCTCGTACATTCGATCCAAATTTTCACTTCTATTCAAAGTAGCTTCAAAATATTTTAATTCATTGTTTACGTCAAAGGTCTCAGAAGAATCTTTCTTGGGTTTCATTTTCAGTTTGTTCATCTCACACGTGTATTCGTTCATAAGTTGATCGTCATCATTTACTTCACGACCTGAGCTGCATTGTGAATCTTCGAGTTTCGAAGCAATTGATTGGACTTGGTCGTCTGTTTCTGAAATCTGGCAAGCTTTTGGAAAAAGCCTCTTAAATGTATGATCCGCATACTTAAGTGCTTGTTTTGAAGGAAAGAGGAACGGTGCTGATGATTCATTTTTCAAGACCTCGGGATTGTGGAGAAAACTCAGGAATGCGACAGCTTCTTTTTGTCTTCTCGATGAGTAGCGATCAATGAGACACTGACGTAGCTCAAAAGCTAAAGGATTGTTTTTGCTTTCAAATTTATCCAAAATGAACTTCATGGAAGATTCAGCTTTGAGCAAATTTGCATCTTCGGAACAGAGTCCCTTCAAAACAATTTCCAGTGGACGAAACGTGTCAAAGAGGCTCTTTAGAGCATTCCATTCTTCATCTGAAATCGTCTCTGTTTGAGGTATTACTCTGAGGGCCTTTGGAATGCAATTTTTGTTTCAAAAATCTTTCTCGTTCTCCAGTCAAGGATAAGCTTCATTTCCTTTCCATTAAATTCATCTTTGACAAAATCCTGCACACACACATTTTTCAAAGGAGACTTTCGAAATATGCGGCAGATTTTTTTCACCTTATTTATTACTTTTAAGTAATATTTTCGAAGTTTTGGAAGGACAATTACGTCATCTATGTCGGACTCAAAAATTGTATCTGCATAAAATTTCACTCATCTTCGCTTAACTCATGTGCAGAGTGTTCATCTTCAATGGCTTCATCTTCAGGGGTAGGGTCACTTTCCCCTTCAACTGAATTTTCAACAGTTTTTTAATACAAGATATCCGAAACCGCGAGATGTATAGCATGTGCAATGCATTGCTGGTGATCAGGTACTATTTCTTTTCCAAATTTTACCATTACTGAGGCACCGTCGATGGTGCAACCCACGATATGCTTATCTAGGTCCAAGCCAAAGTCTTCCAATCTTTTCCTAACGATTGCAATAGTTTTGGTGCTATCGAGAGAACCATTTATTTTCATGAGACCAAGAGACCAATGTTGATTTTCATCATGAATATTAATATATCTGTTTTGCAAAGATGTATACTCATCTGTAATTAATGAATAGCGGATTCCTTGTCTCATCTGATTCTTGAAGTAGTTGACCAATTCACGTTTCTTTTTCTCATAAAAACTAAGCACCATTTTTCTGACACCATTATGGGAAGTTGGATGAGGCTTGTCGTATTTTATCTTTCTTAGGCTTTCTTGAATGATTTCACTTTTAGCAATTGATTGGAAACTCAGTCCATCTACACACGCAAGTTTCGAAATTTCCTCTTCTATGAACTGTTTTTGCACAAACTCTCCCATTGTTCTTTGTTTCTTCAATGGCTGATTAATCTGGGCGATGTTTATGCCATGAATATTTTTCATGTGGGATAATAAACTTGAAGTACCGTAGAACCTCCACAACACTTTAAAACTTTGTGACATGTCGTACACTCTGCTGCTTCTTTATTCTTTTAAACGTTTGGAAACGTTTGTGTCATAGAAAATGGACCAAAGTGATCGGAGACTTGCGCAAAAATGTGAAAACCGGTTCTTATCGTCGGTTTCGGTGGTGATTAAATTTTTCATCACCGGTTAAAAACCGGATTCCATCTCTAATCTGAACTTTGTGAAATAAAGATCTTTTTAATATATATTGTAGATTAGATAAATAAATTAATAAAATAAAGATATATTAGGCACTACATAATTATCGAACCTTTCTAAAAAAAAAATTTCAACCCAGCAAAAACCGTTGGGTTGGTTTTTTTGTGAAAAACTCGGGTTTTTGCCAACCCTGCTCGGTGGTGGTGTGGTTAGCGTCGCTGAATACGAATCCATCGGCCCCGGGTTCGAGACCCGATGACGGCAGCCGGCGCGCAGCAAAACCCAGCTGTTCATCCTTCCACGCAATAAAGAAAGTGGTTGGTAGATAAATGGGTACCCTGGGTGGCCTAGTGGTTAAGACTCTGGGCTGCTGCTGCTGCTGGTGGGACGTGGTTCGGATTCCACGTTAAACTGTAGGTCTAAGGTGGAGTGAAAAGCTCGACCTTCGTCAGAATGAACAATTCGAGCGGAAGCTAACCAAAGGTTAAATGCTAGTAAGTATTTATAAATAGCATAAACTGCATTCTAATTTTAAGCTATCTTCCCTTATTCCTCCGGCCCATAAGCTAGCTTACAGTATATCTACAGTTACAGCTGCATCACTTTTTACCATGATAATTCTCTGACGAAACTTATACTTTGGCCTGCGTAGCCTCCATGCTCCGTTATTAATCTTTATCAAGTGATTTCAGTAATGCCCAAGTTCTTCTGTGAAGTGGTAAATTATGGTAGCGTCACCACTGTGTGTGTTCGCAGTAAAATTTTCCCTTCGGCCGTCTGTGCCTCTCTTAATATAATATGATGAGTAACAATAATAATCTTAAAAGATCTATAATTGTTCTCTTGTTCAGAAAGTGCTTCGGGGGTTGTGAAAGCGATTATGGTTAATTGTTTGCCACAAATTACTGTAATTTTATGTTAAGTGCATAATTTAACCAGTTTGAGTGATACTTTTTCTTCTCCTAAAACGAATGTTCAAAGAACAATAAGTTTTTTGACTCGCTATTATTTCTAGATTCGAATCATTTTATTATTGTTCATTTGTCTTATTTAACTGTCTTGCTTATCAGTGTTCTCCAAATATTCGTCCATATTATCGTTATCGAGGTCATAGTCTTGAGCCATTTTTATCATTCGTGGTCAGTTTGTTTGGGTTCTTACGTATGACCTTTTTTTTATGATTTTATTTTCCTGGTCACTAGGCACTCGAAAATGTGTGATTGAAGATACATTTTGTAGCTGGCCTACTACTCAAAATGAGCTTATTTGGTTTGAGAGCGTCGATTTTTAAAAACTTTCTTCGAATTTACTCAATAAAGGCTTTGTAAAATTTCTAGAGTAGTTCGGTCGACAGAATGATATTGCTAATATAAATTACATAATTCGATATGAGCCTATTATACGAGGGCCACTCAATATATTTTGCCCCACCTTTTTTTTTCTTTCCAAGTTTCCTTTAAGTTCCAGAAATTTTGTACGCAAGTAGTTACATACCTTTTTTACAAGTTTTTTATTTTTCCATATAGTCTCCATCCTTTTCTACGGCTTTCCTCCACCTTGAAACAAAGGCCTTTAATCCTTGCTGGTAAAAGTCAGCAGGCTTCCGCTGGAACCACCTCTTAACCTCCTCAACAACCTCATCGTCACTCTGAAACTTTCTTCCACGAATAGCATCCTTCATTGGCCCAAACAAATGGAAGTCTGAAGGTGCCACATCCGCACGGTATGGAGGGTGGGGTAACACAGTGAAGCGCATTTTTGTGATGGCTTCTCTTGTTTGCAAACTGTTGTGTGGTGTTGCGTTATCGTGCAAAAGAAGGACGTCTTGCAGTTTTCTCTCCGGTCGAACTCGCTTTATACGTCTGTAGTCTCTGTAGGTTAGCAATATATGCCTCGGAGTTGAGTGATTGTCCTTTCTTCATAATGTCCACCAGAATCGCCCCTTTCATGTCCCAGAAGATGGTGGCCATAACCTTTCGTGCAGAGGGAGCCATTTTAAACTTTTTCTTGCGTGGGGAGTCTGCGTGATGCCACTCCATGGATTGGCGTTTTGTTTCAGGTTCAAAGTGGTGTACCAAAGTCTCATCCCGAGTCAAAATTCGTGAAAGGAAGTCATCCCCTTCTGTCTTTATCGAACTAACGACTCAAAAGCAATTTCTTTTCTTTGGGCTTTGTAATCTTCAGTGAGTTCGCCCCTTGTACGTGACGTGCCGATTTGATGGAATGATGCTGTTAGCACGTTGCACAGTGTGAGATGTCACAGCTGATGCCGGGCGTCCGCTGCGTGGCTCATCATCGAGGCTGGCTTTCCCTCTCCGATGATCTCGCACGTTTAGCCCAGCGTCCAACTGTACTTCGATCAACAGCAGCATCTCCGTAAACGTTTTGTAGACGTTTGTGAATATTTCCAACTGTTTCCTTCTCTGCAGTTAAGAACTCCATAACAGCTCTCTGTTTACGACGCACATCACTGTCTGACGCCATTTTCGAAACTGCGTTAACCATCGGTTTTATACAAGGAATCGCAGAAAGTTCAATCTTACTACCCAAAAGACATTTCAGCCCCATGGCCTATTATTTAGATAAGAAAAAAGGGTGGGACAAAATATATTGAGTGCCCCTAGTGTATTTGTAGACATAACGTTATACTGTTCTTTGTCATCGAGCACGCGAACTCCAAATAAGTAAAAAAAATTATTTTAAGCCCTGACCTCGAAACGTTGTAGCTAATATGAAAATAAAAACCCACACTAATAGACAGAGTTTATTTCCACGACAGTTTCGACGCCCACTGGCATCCTCCTCGGGTGGATACAGAAACACGAATGAACCAAAACAAGAGGGAAAAGCAGTCCAGGGACCGACTGTTAAGAAATTCGCACCTAGGTTAGATCCCATTCTCCCGACACCGGAAGGGCATTTTCATTAAGTACATTCGCGCAAATTTTTTTAAATCATGCTATAGATTGGGAATCAAGTAAGGTACTTTATAAATGTAATAATTATGTCAAAAGAAAAATAATAGAATCTGTGTGTATAGAAAAAGTAGATAATTTTAATTTGTGCGAAGGTACTTATAAGTTAGACCCTTTAATGAGATTCTTGGTCAAAAAATCCCTTACGGAGTCGTGGGAACGTGTTCGAACCTAAGTGTGAATTTCTTAAATGTCTCTGGATTAGAATGTTTCCTTACTCGCCTTTAGTAAATGTAATAATGGAAGTAATAAATATGGAAGTAATAAATGTGGAAATAAATATAAATGCAACAGATGTAATAATAAAGGTAATATTATAAATTTAATAATTAGGGTAAAGGTAATAATAATAAATGTTAAAAAAATGTAAATGTAATAATAAATGCAGTAATTATGTCAAAATATTAGAATCTGTATGTATAGAACAAGAAGATAGTCTTAATTTGTGGAATGTACTTGTAAGCGGACCCTGTAATAAAATGCCCTTCCAGTGTCGGGAGAACGGTATCTAACCTAGGTGCGAATTTCTCATTGGTTTCTGGATTGTTTCCTAATCGGCTTTTTTCATTCGTTTTTCGGTTTATAAGTTCTGTATAATAAACAATAATGTAATAACCAATGTATTAATAAATTTATAATTTCTGTAATAAATAATTATGCAATATTAAATGTAATAAATTTAATAATAAATATAATAATTATGTAAAAAATATAATAGAATCTGTATGTTTAGAAGAGGAAGATAGTTTTAAAAAAATTTGCGCGAATGTACTTAATGAAAATGCCCTTCCGGTGTCGGGAGAATGGGATCTAACCTAGGTGCGAATTTCTTAACGGTCGGTCCCTGGACTGCTTTTCCCTCTTGTTTTGGTTCATTCGTGTTTCTGTATCCACCCGAGGAGGATGCCAGTGGGCGTCGAAACTGTCGTGGAAATAAACTCTGTCTATTAGTGTGGGTTTTTATTTTCATATTTTGACCTTCACGTAAAAAAAAGTGGTTTTTTTGCATTTGTTGTAGCTAATACTGGTCTCTCTCTCTCTCTCTCTCTCTCTCTCTCTCTCTCTCTCTCTCTCTCTCTCTCTCTCTCTCTCTCTCTGGAGATGGGCCAGGTGCCTGGTGACTGGAGGGAAGCCAACGTGACCCCTATCTTTAAGAAAGGGGATCACGAAAGTCCAGGGAACTATCGTCCCATTAGTCTCACTTCAGTTGTAGGTAAATTATTAGAAGGGATAATAGCTGATAGGATCGTTGACCATCTGGATTCCTACAAGCTGCTTGGGGACTCCCAACATGGGTTTAGACGGCATAGGTCGTGTCTCACCAACTTGCTCGAGTTTTTCCACGTCATGTTGAGTGAGTACGATAAGAGTAGGGCTATTGATATACTTTATCTCGACTTTCAGAAAGCCTTTGATAAGGTACCTCACCGCCGGCTAACGCCCGAAGCGATCGAGGAACTGCGTGCGGACCTAGGTAGGATAGGAGAGTGGTCCGAAAAATGGCAAATGCCGTTTAACTTGGGTAAATGCAAAGTGATGCACATTGGCTACGCCAATCCCAAGTCGGACTACTCGATGTTGGGTAGTAATATCGAGGTGACTGATTTAGAAAAGGACTTGGGTGTGCTAATTAGCAGCGACCTTAAGTTTACGAAACAGTGTGTAGAGGTGGAAAAGAAAGCCCAGAAACTATTGGGTTATATCAGGAGGCAATTTCAGTTTCGGAACAAGGCGATTGTGCTCTCACTGTACAATTCCCTTGTTCGGCCGCACCTGGAGTATGCTGTGCAGTTCTGGTCGCCCACCCTCAGGAAAGATATTGAGAGGCTGGAGCGAGTGCAGGCGAGGGCCACAAAGTTAATCCCTTCCGTTAGGCATATGGGCTACAATCTACGGTTACGTGCCCTGAACTTGGTTTCGCTTGAAACTCGGAGGCTGCGCGGTCAACTGATCGAGGTTTTCAAGCTCTTACGCGGGTTCAACGATGTCGATTTTAGAAGTATGTTTAGTTTAAATGATAACCCAACTCGCAACAATGGTTGGAAGTTGGATTTGAAACGGTTTAGGACTAGTGTGTGTGGGAATTACTTTACGTATAAGATCTGTGACACATGGAACAGGTTACCTTCGGAAGTTGTGAACAGTTCCTCTGTGGATCAGTTCAAGAAAAGGTTAGACCAAATTTTGCACACTATTTGAGTGTGTAGAAAATTTTCCGTGGCACCCGTTGCCATTGGTACCTCCTCGGTATGGGCCGCAAGGCCTTTTGAGGTACTTCTTTTCCTTGTAACTCCTTGTAACTCTCTCTCTCTCTCTCTCTCTCTCTCTCTCTCTCTCTCTCTCTCTCTCTCTCTCTCTCTCTCTCTCTCTCTCTCTCTCTCTCTCTCTCTCTCTCTCTCTCTCTCTCTCTCTCTCTCTCTCTCTCTCAACGATATAGACGTCGTGCTTCTAAGTGCAATCTCAAAATTTGCAGACGATACGAAATTAGGAAGTAGTGTAGGTACTGAGGAGGGCGTAAGAACGCTTCAGAATGATCTTGACAGGTTGGGCGAATGGTCTGCAACTTGGCAGATGCCATTCAACTTGGACAAATGTAAGGTAATGCACATAGGTTATAAAAACCCGAAGACCGATTACTCTCTCTCGGGAAGGAACTTGACTGAGACCGATCTAGAGAAAGACAGGAGTCTATATCAGCAACGATCTGAAACCGTCGAAGCACTGTGCAGAAGTCGAAAAGAGGGCCTTAAAATTATTAGGTTATATTAAAAGACAGTTCCAGTTTCGGAACAAGGAGACTGTAATGTCTCTTTATAATTCTCTAGTCAGACATCAACTGGAATACTGTGCGCAGTTTTGGTCTCCATCCCTCAGGAAGGACATAGAAAGGTTAGAAAGAGTACAAGGAAGGGCTACAAAATTGATCCCTTCAATGAGAATGCAAAGCTACCAACGGAGATTGGAGCGCCTAAATCTGTTTACCTTAGAGACGAGGAGGTTGCGAGGTCAGCTTATTCAAGTCTTCAAGATGCTCAAAGGAATAGACAGGGTAGATTACAGAAACTTATTCTCACTTAATGCCAATCCGACAAGAAATAATGGGTTTAAACTGGAACTAAAGACATTTAGGACCTCTGTCTGCGGAAATTTCTTTTCCTATAAAATAGTTAATATCTGGAACCAACTTCCCTCAGAGGTTGTTTCCAGTCAAAGTGTAAATGTGTTTAAAAACAGGCTAGACAAAGTGCTGAATACTCTCATAGTTTAAGATTAAAACATAACAAAACTCTGCAGGAGTTCGCTTGCACGGTGTCACTGTGAGCAAGCTAAATATAGAGCTATTTATATATTCTCCACTTTCCTTTAAAATTTCCTTGGCTACTTTTCCAGGGTCAAGGTATTTTCTTCAACCTTTTTCCGTACCTGCCTCTGGCAGGGAGGGAGCGGAGGGTGGGGAGAGGGCCTTCTACTTTTCTATCCAGTTTTCTACTACTGCTATGATAGTTGAAAGAAAAATAAACTTGTTTTATAACAGGAACCTCCCAGAGTGGACCGAAAGGTCTTTGAGGCTTCCTCTTGTCCTTGTAACTCCTTGTAACTCATCTGGTTTAGTCTTCCCAAACTCATACCGAAATAGAAGGTGAAACGTGGTTAAAACACGCCGTATTTGTAACGAATTCTCGTTATGCTGTAGTAGCCGTGGCAGCAGTCCGTGGAGGAATATAATATTTTATTCCTTCCAGCATCTCGATGCATGTTTGTTCGTTCTGTCCAACGGAATCAAGGACTCGGATGCGTTCGAGAAGTCAGATAAACGAAGAAGAATGACGCACATGGACGTGATCTTAATTTCAGTCATGCCCTTCCCTCATTACTTGTGGCACACGACGCATGCATGCCATTCTCACGCCAAACGCGATTACGTTCAGACAATGGCACTGTAAGTCATTGTATATATATATATATATATATATATATATATATATATATATATATATATATATTAAACAGAATGATGTTTACATGTGGCGACAATTTGCCCTGTGATGTGAAACAGCTGCAGAAATCGTAGCCGTTTCGAATTCCATCGATTCCACTAGAATTTGGAGACGAGCCGACGTCTCATCTTGAAGTCCCTTCATGTATACACTCCTTATTTAACACGTGCCCATAATTTTTATTGAAAGTAATGAGCGATGAGAATGATTCAAATTTCACGCGGTTGAGGTGTTTATAATCTTTACATTGTTCTCGGTAGGAATGAGTTGAAGGTATAATTATATTACGACGGTTGGTCTGAAAGTCTCTACACATCGACGGTAGATTTTATACAAAATGTGTCTTGAAAACTTTCAGACGAACCCTCGTATATAGCTACAGGTAGTTTTTAAATTTAAATGTGTCTGGGATTGTTTATAATCGAATCCATACAGTTGTAACAGCAGAAACAGCAAATATATACCAGTATATCTACTACTAATAGTAATGAATGTTATACGTTGCATTAAATAATGTATTTTTTGTTACTGTACTTCTTCCTGAAGTAAAAGATGTTTTTAAAAATTTTGAATATAGCGTGTATATATATTGTAAGATTGTAATATAAGCCGCTCATGTTTGAGGGATAGACTCGGTAAAAGGAAAGAGGGAAAAAAATTGCAGCTTTAAAATGCACGAGTGTGTATTTCCTGCTATAATGAATCTCTCTCGAAAGCATAATAATAAACATTAAACAGATTTTTCTTTACTTCGTTTATTATGTATACAGTATACTAAACTTTTAAATAAACATGTAAAATTTAAATTAAAAGACGTAAAGTGCGAGGTATGCGATAAAACTGTTTGTTTATTTATAGTATACTTTAGCTGTATATGATTTTATGTACTTATGAATGGTTGGGAGTTGTAACGGCAAAGGTCACGTGACGGAGGGAACCTACAGCTTGACGCGGGATTTTAACCACGGGTTGGTACATCATCTGGTTGTGGAGGACGGTTCCCATTCAATTACTACTCATCAGCTTAACCAAGGTATTCAATTATGTATACACACCTTGATGTTTTGCTTCCGCCTGAATTGTTCATTCAAGCTTGTCACTCCACCTTAGACCTACAGTTTAACGTGAAATCGAACCACGCCCTACCAGCGTGGAAGTATTGTTGAAGTCTTCAAAAGAAGACTAGATGCCTGGCTCAGGACGGTACCAGATGAGCTGGGTGTACCTGGCTATGTGCGGTGGGGAGCGGAAGAGAGCAACTCGGTTTTTCCACCAAGCCAGGCCTAGAGGCGCAGCCACCACCAGCTTGACCTTCGTGTGAAGAGAGACCAACACACGGAACTTGGACGAGGATGAACAGCTGAGTTTTGCTGCGCGCCGCCTACCGTCACCGGGTCTCGATCCCGGGGCCGATGGGTTCGTAGTCAGCGACGCTAATCACTACACCACCGACGCGCATAACGATGGTCATAACGATGAGGAATCATAATTAATAGAATGGTTGATTTTGAGAGTTAATTTCTCATGAAAATTAAATATTTGAAATGAAGACGTGGAAAAGCGAAAATACAATCCAATACTTGAGAGAAGAAAACGAGGGGTTTTGACCACCATAGAACCTGATTTATAGCCCGCAATTAATCTCGGTAAAATAAGAAACACTTAATCTTTAAGACTCCTTTTATTTTAAGCTTGTAAAGTTTAATGTAAACATTTGAGAGCTGTTTCACTTGTTACATGTCAAAAACTAGATTGGCTCAGAAAATACATTGTTTAAGGAAAGTCCTCTGAAAGGAAATTGTTTTAAATTTTTTATGAAAAGGCGTTTATTTAAAGCTAATTTAAGATTTAACCAATAGAAGGTTGGTAGTGTTTGTACAAATGACGTAATGTTCATGTATTGAAAGTGTTTTTGATAGGTCATTCGGATATTGAAATGGAGGAGTTTCTTTATTCCTAACGTGTGACTTAGAGATAATAGTCAGTTGTAGTCATAGCCCTCAAAAGGTGAAGTGTTGTAATTCGCTTCTGAAATATGTGGCAATTTGATTTTATAAGCCGACTTTAAAGTGACGCTGTTCGAATAATTTGAATATCATTGTTTCACGCGCCGTTTCATGAGTTTAATTTATGGTTCCAAACTTCTTTCGGTAAATGAGGTAGTAGCCGGTCAGCAAAAAACTTTGTGAAAACAACCCGAAAGTATTCAGCATTTTTTAATGTAATTTTGTTCACATGTATAAACTTTAACTTGTAAGCTTGCCGAGTTTGTCGTCTCCAGGAATAATTTTACAATTTTTGTGTTGAGCAAATATCTATTAGTGATTTTGTTCCTTGAGAAACTGCGGAGTTCGCACAAGACTTTTGAAAAGTTTTGAAAGGAATTTGTTTGGCGGAATTTTTTCCGAAAAAATCTGCGGGACTCTCGCGGAATTTCCCATATTTTTTGGAAGTAAACTCTCGTTTTAAGGAATTTGGATTAAATGCTGTTTCTTGAGTCGCATGTGAAATCCCTCTGTATAAATCCTTTGAAGTTTAATCCAAATAAATTAAAACTTTTTTGCAATTTAAATTTTATTTTTTAACAAAAATTTGCAACTGTACATCTGTAAACTTATTTTGAATTAATGTTCCATTGTAAGTGAACTCTTTCAATTTTGTGAAATAAACTTTATACGAGGGGTTGTGTTGTTTCTATGCTACCTTGCAATAACCCTCTCTCGTAAGCTGAGAGTAAATTAATGCTGAAAGTTCGAAATTAAAAGTGGCTTCAAATAAGCCGAGAAAACTGTGCGTATAAAATTGAAAATGTCATCAGAGTGATAACCAGAGCCATTCTGAACAGACTAACCCGCGTGCGCAATAAGTGTAAGTGCAACAAAAAAATGGTTGCATCACTAATACACACACACACACACACACACACACACACGCACACGTTTTGCTCCCCAAATTGTTCATCCTGATAAAGGTCAAGCCTATTTTCCCACCTTACACACTACAACTTAACGTGGAATCCGACCCACGACTCGCCAAGCGTGGTCAGAAATTAGTGTCCTCCCCAGGACTCTATTTCACAACTCCCAATTAGCAGCCCAGCGTCTTAACCACTAGTCTACAGAGGGTAGCTACCTATTTATCTACCAACTAATTTTATTGTATGGAAGGATGAACAGCTGGCTGGGCGAGCTGCACGACACCTGCCGTCGCTGGGAATTTAACCTGAGGCCGGTGGATTGTAGTTGGCAATGCTAACCACAACATAACCGAGGCGCATATTGTGTGTGTGTGTAATAGTATGTATTGTTTATGATGAAGGCATGAATGATGTATGATGAAGGCATGAATGATGTATGATGAAGGCATGAATGATGAATTAGTTTTATCTTTTAAAGTGAGTAATGCGGAATGAATTTGAAATGGGTTCCGGTTGGAATTAATTCCGGTCACAAAGGAACCTTTTAAGATAAAGTGAGAATTGGAGTGTGTCACATCCGGCCCTTATTACTCGTTATCTTCCTTTTTACAATTGTCATGGGTCATCGTTCTCGTCGTCGTCTTCGCCAGGAACGTCGAACATTGACGTTAAATTCGTTCTTGCATTTTTTTTTTTTTAATTCGGGAACTTTTTTTTTTTCGTTGCCTTTCATCTTTTCTCACTTTCTTTTTTCTGCAAAGCCCAAATATTTTGTTGGCACGTTTTGACGTTATGGCTGATTTTCAGTTAAATATTTGACGCATTAATGTTATTTTTATTTTAAAGAAATATCGTTCATTTTCGTTTAACGACTGAGCTAAAATAAAAAAAAAAATATATATATATATATATATATATATATATAATATATATATATATATATATATATATATACACATACATACGAAAGAATTGATGGATTATGCGTGTCGTTATCCGTTAATCCATGTCAATTAAGATAAGATGCTAATTTTTTCTTTCTTTCAGAGGAGAGAGGAGATCGAGATAACATCAACTCCCCAGAATGGAGTGACCATTCGGATGTTACGTGAGTATTACTGCACTCTCTTCCGTGACTGAATCTCTCTTTAACTGTAGTCACGCGGGAAACGTGATTTTACGTTCATTTGTGGGCTTTCTTTTTCTTTAAGAATTTAGTAGAGAATGCTTCCGTTCGACTAATAATCACGAATACTAGAGTTGAAGGCGAAGAGAAAATGTACTATTTCGTAACTATGCGCATGCGCGTGACATTTTATTCGCCTTTTCTTAAATGCACTGTGAAAACGAGCGACTTATTTGAACGCAGTTACTTTGGTGTAAAATGAACGACCCATTCAAGTAGTTGAGATTACTACATCACGGGGGGTCATTTTACTCTATTAATGTAAGAATTATTGTCCTTGACCAAGTAAATTTGGATGGGTATATTGCATTGCAGTTGGGCATCCGTTCGTCTGTCTGTTCGTTATACTTTCGTGCCCGCGCCATAAGTTTTGAACCGCTCAACATATTAATTGCTGAAACCACACACACACACACACTATATATATAATATATATATAAATAAAGGGTGTCCCAGAAGTCTTGGAGGGGTTTTATTTGGCTATAACTTTTTTGTTTGGGGATCAAATAAAAAAAAGGTTTGTAACACTTGAAAACATATTTATTGCGATTTTAATTACAAATTTAATGTTGAAAATCTTCATTTTCATTGCATGAATCTAAAATCGCATTAGCGTACGTTATCCGACTCTGATGATCTTGTGGTTTAATTTCTTGAGCAGTTTGAATTTTGTACGGGTAAAGATTGATATCCTTTTAAAATTCGATGTAAGAAACTTCTTGAAATGTTTAATTCATGGCTGCGTCGTGGGACTGATGTGGATTTTTCTCAACGCTTTCACGAACCATCTCAAGCAGAGTTGGACTTCGGCTTGTCCGAGGACGCCCAGGCCGTGGTTCGTCTCCCTGACCCTTTCTCATACGAAATTTACCGACGTACCGTCGAATAGCTCGATCAGAAGGAGCGGATCGCTTATTGAATTTTAATCGAAAAGCTCTCTGAGCGGCAACGATGGGAAGAGTTGTTTGTCAAATAAAGTTCCACAATAGCCACTCTTTGTTACACTGTCCAGGATTCCGTTTTCATTAATCGCAGCGAGGGTACTTTAATTGAAAAAGAAATTACTCAAAAAAGAAAAAAGTTATAGCCAAATGAAACCCCTCCAAGACTTCTGGGACACTATATATATATATATATATATATATATATATATATATATATATATATATATATATATATATATATAAACACACACACACTTTCGAGCATCCACACACACTTTCGAGCATCACAAAACAATTTATCAACAGTGAGAATTGGGTCGTTCCATCGAAGGTCAAATGGATGTTCACGCCATAACCTTTCATCAATTTATATGGATTGGTTCAAACTTCATGCACATATGCATCATCACTAGATGACTTGCCGTGAATAAGAATTAGGTTCTTGCACCAAAGATCAGGGTCACAAATATATAGGCGGGGACATTGATGCGCTTATTTGACACCCAAGTTGGGTTCAAATTACTGGATAGTTCTTAAGAGTGTACGTTTGCTATATGTATTATAATTAGAATTAAAATAGTTTCTAGCTCTAAGTTTATAAAAAAACTATTTTAACTGAGTTTATACATACAATATATTATTATTAATTATTATTATTATAATATATATTCTTATAAAAAATACTAAATTTAAAAAGTATATGATGACTGGTGGTTTGTACGATTTAAATTCGGTCGTGGATCTTCAACAAGTTACTTATTGCTTTGGTACAAAAGAGAAGGTTTTTAAGCACTTTTTTTTTTTACTCTGTAATTGAATAATAAATAGTCGAAGGCATTCGTTGGTAGCTTGGTTTCTCCTCAGACATAAATTTTAGCCTTGCCATATTTCCATACATTTTTTATTGGGTTAACGTCAGGGCTATACGGTAGCCATTTTATCTTCCCTGCTGTTGCTTTTCTCTCCAGATCTTTTATTTAATAGTGCTGTTTGTTGAGGATCATTATTATGCATAAATTCAAAGCGAGGTCCAATTAGACGTCGACCACTAGGGTAAAGCATGCCTTTTTCTTTATTTCCTGGTATCTTCACAATATCTCGACCACCAGGATTTGCTGAAAAACATAGTTATTGGACCACCACCAGCGTGCGTGCTTTATAATGCTCTCAAGGCATTCCTTTCTGCATTTCTCAAATATTCTTTAACTACTTCTTCACAATGTGGTACGAGCATACCTCAGAAAACGTATTGCCGATGCGATATTAAATATGAACCCCCCTATATGTACTCTGGGTCCATTTTCAATAGCGAAATATGAACCCCCGGGTCCATATTTCGATATTGAAAATGGACTTCCCTCATTGAGAATGGACCCCCCAACTGTAAGGTGTTAAGAATTACTTTTTATGAAAAGTATTACATATAATTCAGATATGTTCCATTGAGAGTGACCAGACTAAGGCTCAACTTTGATATTTATCAGTCAATGTTACTAATTTAGTTTTACAAGTTTGTTAAACTTGCTTTATATACATGTCCATGCATACTATGGATATAATAGTTACCAAACTTGTGGAAGGTAAAATGTATTCATATTAGTAAAAGTTAACCATGTTAATGAGTGAATGCCCAATTAGGTCAACTGTACGCCCTTGACTATTGATTAGGTTAAGTCGTGATATTTTCGTTAGTTTTGACAGTAACTACTACTACAGCTACTATTGCCCATAATTGGGTACGACCGTCGCATTTTGAATGGGTAATTGGCATGCATCCCTTAATTGTGTCAACAAATTATTGGTGTTTCTGCTTGTATTATGTTAATGCTTTTGTATTCTTAGTTACATGGTATTGTAAGCAGTAATGATGTATTCTGTATTTGGATATATATATACAATTGTACTTACTATCAATAAATCTTCACCAACAATGATTAATTTGTTGGTTTTTGAGTCTACTACTACTTTACTGTAATGCTTTGTGTTCCTATAAGGTTTGAATGGGAAATGACAAAAAAAATTTAGTGGGGAGTCCATTTTCAATAGCGGAAAATGAACCCCCGGGTCCATTTTCAATGGGAGTCCATATTTAATCTCTCACCGGTCGTTACTGCAGGTACGAAACCAGGGTCAAAAGATTACTTGACAAAAAGTTTAGTTTGTCTCGTCTGTCCATACGACGTTTTTCCACTCATTCTGTCTATTATTTGTGATTCTTTGCAGAGGCTAACATTAGTGAAAAACTCGACGCATTTTTCACAGCTCCTGAAAAGCGATTTGAAGTCTGTCTTGTGTGTGTATTGTGATTGAAGTGTTTGATTGTCTGATTCGCCATTTTATTAATATTTTGTTCATTAGGGGGTCTAGTGATTTAAGTTATTTTATATTAATATTTTAATTACTGAAGCATTTAGTGTGATGTATACCATTCATCGTTACATGTGAGAACACAATTTGTTAACGATTATTATTATTATTATTATTTATTATTATTATTATTATTATTATTATTATTTATTATTATTATTATTTATTATTATTATTTATTATTATTATTATTATTATTATTATTATTACAGTATTTGTTTCATACGAGGGCCACTCAATATATTTTGCCCCACTAATTTTTCTTTCCAAGTTTCCTTGTAAGTTCCCGAAATTTTGTACACAAGTAGTTACATACCTTTTTTACAAGTTTTTATTTTTCCACACAGTCTCCATCCTTTTCTACGGCTTTCCTCCACCTCGAAACAAGGGCCTTTATTCCTTGCTGGTAAAAGTCCGCTGGGTTCCGCTGAAGCCACGTCAACAACCTTATCGTCACTCTGAAACTTTCTTCCACGAATAGCATCCTTCATTGGCCCAAACAAATTGAAATCTGAAAGTGCCAGATCCGGGCTGTATGGAGGGTGAGGTAACACAGTCAAGCGCATTTTTGTGATGGCCTCGCTTGTTTGCAAACTGTTGTGTGGTGTTGCGTTATCGTGCAAAAGAAGGACGTCTTGCAGTTTTCTCTCCGGTCGAACTCGCTTTATACGTCTCGGGAGTCTCTGTAGGGTAGCAGTATATGCCTCGGAGTTGATTGTTTGTCCTTTCTTCATAATGTCCACCAGAATCATCCCTTTCATGTCCCTGAAGATGGTTGCCATAACCTTTCATGCAGAGGGAGCCATTTTGAACTTTTTCTTGCGTGGGGAGTCTGCGTGATGTCACTTCATGGATTGGCGTTTTGTTTCAGGTTCAAAGTGGTGTACCCAAGTCTCATCCCGTGTCACAATTCGTGAAAGGAAGTCATCCCTTTCTGTCTCGTATCGAACCAACGACTCTGAAGCAATTTCTTTTCTTTGGGCTTTGTGATCTTCAGTGAGTTCGCGAGGAACAAACCGTGAACACACGTTTCAGTATCCCAGTTGCTGAATTATCGTATTCACACTTCCTTCACTAATTCCTAGCTCCAGTGATAGCTCCTTGTACGTGACTCGCCGATTTGATGGAATGATGCTGTTAGCACGTTGCACAGTGTGAGATGTCACAGCTGATGCCGGGCGACCGCTGCGTGGCTCATCATCGAGGCTGGCTTTCCCTCTCTCCGATGATCTCGCACGTTTAGCTCAGCGTCCAACTGTGCTTCGATCAACAGCAGAATCTCCGTAAACGTTTTGTAGACGTTTGTGAATATTTCCAACTGTTTCCTTCTCTGCAGTTAAGAACTCGATAACAGCTCTCTGTTTACGACGCACATCACTGTTAGACGCCATTTTCAAAACTGCGTTAACCATCGGTTTTATACAAGGGCGTTTAAAAGCGGTTTTATACAAGGAGGGGAGGTTCAAACTGAAAAGAAAATCCGGTTATTGACGCAGAAAGTTCAAATTTACGGCCCAAAATACATTTCAGCCCCATGGCCTATTATTTAGCTAAGAAAAAAGGGTGGGCAAAATATATTAAGTATCCCTAGTATATTAAATTTATTGTCACTCGTGAAAAGGCGTATTCCAGGAGATTTAATCCAGGTGTTTAAAATGACTAAAGGCTTTGATAATGTCGACGCCCAAAAATAATTTACCTTCAGAAATGCAGATAGAACTCGCCGTAATGGTCTCCAATTAGTAGGTAAACATTTTTTTTTCAATCGTATAGTTGAACTCTTGGAATGGATTTACCAGCCAGAGTAGTTCAAAGTAATTTGGTCGAGTCCTTTAAAAAGAGATGATGGTGATGATGATGTTCACCTTGTCTTAAACTCTGTTAGAAGCATTTGTAAAGAGAGATGATGTTCACCTTGTCTTAAACTCTGTTAGAAGCATTTGTTAACGCATAAAAGTATCGTAGAATTTTCACTCGGATTTTCCTTTTTCTTTATTTTAAAATTGTAACTTTATCTTTAAATTTATTTTCCTTCTTTCAACCTCCCTTCTTTGCTTTAAAACTTTGTTTTCTTCCATCTTTTAACGTTCCTTCTTAAACAGACAGCCTCTCTTTGATGACCAGCCGGTCTGTCTGTTGCTGTTTGCCGTCTTTGTATTCCTTTATATTCCTTTGTGTAATTACGGCTTCATCTAAATTTAATGATCATTGATTTTGGGATTGTTTTTAAGAGTGATTTTCGATAAGGTCTTAAAATGCTGGGAGGCACTTCCAGGGTGCCTCGGGTCGTGCCTCGTATATAAACTTACTCGTACTGAACGCGGTTCGAGATGATGATGATGATGATGGTGGCACGCACTCGCATTACGAGTAAGGCGGTTTTTCATTTGGCACTGGATGTTCATTGGCAATTCGTTGGAAGTGCCAGGTTATTCCACTATAAGGAGAGTAGTTAGTTGTACGACGGTTGTAAATGTGATTTTAGTAGAGAATTTTAAGATTTTAATGACTTCACAATGTGTGATGTCCTTCGTATTTTAGAAATCCTCTAAGATCATCGTGAAATCACAAAGGCCACGGAACTCCTTAATATTCTAAGATAAAATAATTAACGATTTCATTATTATTATTAGAAATAATAAATGTGTGAAAATTCTTCACTTGTCTCTGCGCGCGCGCGCGCACGTGTATATATCCGGGGACAAAGTAAACTTGTCGTAAATTGGGGACATTTATTAATTTATTGTAGAAAACTGATTAAAATTCCAAAACCATTATAAATAAAAACATTTTAAAGGTAAACTCTCGTAAATCTGTTATAATTTTTAGATTAGCAGATGCGCAGCATATTGAGGACTTTATACGATTCTGTACGAGTGAGGACTTTAAATTTTGAATAAAAAGCTACATTAAAAAAGATAATTTACCGCGTTCACTACATCAATATATTTATAGTTACTCGCATTAATGAGTGTCTGTTTGGTCACAACGCGACAAATGTCAATGAAAAACTAATTAAAAGGTAATAAAAATACAAACTGGCATTCGTAAACACGCCCCGCCCCTCCTTTAACTTGTATCCGTTAGGCAGCGTCACTTTTTTACACGTAAAAACGTACACCGAACAAAATTTGTAAATTTACGATTCCGGGGATGCTTGCGACGAGAAATTTGGTAATACTCGATTGCAACTAGAAACTGTTCGAGTAATTTTTAAGATGCCCGTAATTTTTTCTGAGTTCCCCCACTTTACATAGTTTCTTGGCGTGTATGTCCTTAGAATAGGATAATTTTTAAATTTTACTTATTTTTTATACTTTTTAAAATTTATAATTTATTTTTTGGAATGTTTTACTGTGACTTATTTTATAATTTTTAGTTTGTTTTAACAATTTTGTTTATATTTAGGTTTTATAATTTACCCTGAAGATGAGTGCTGTATCCCTCGAAACGTCGGAACTATATTAGTCATGCTGTATGTTGCGTCCTTGATCTTCCTTTTCATTTTATATATATATATATATATGAAAATTATTTCACGAAAGTAACACGTGAATAATATTTATGAAGAAGATAACCACGAAGGAATACATGGATGCCGAATTAGAAAAATCATCAGTATTGGAAGTGATTTGTGTTACCCACCTGCTTTTTTGGAATCTTGTCTTAACAAGGCAAAACGAACTTTCTATCGTGTGAATAATAACCCTCGCACTTTGTCGAAGAATATTTTAGTACTTCCATTTTTCCCAGACTTTTTAGGCATTGCTAATGTACTTAAACTTTTGAATATTAATGTAGTATTTTCATATAACAATATTGTGAAAAATATCATAGTAAAAAATAGCCCTACCAATAATTAAGGCATTATCTATAAAAATTGGTTGTAAACAATGTGATTCCTTTTACATTGGACAGACGGGAAAGGATTTGTACACGCGTGTAAAAAAGCATCAATATTCCGTTAGAACGGGACAGTCGTCCAGTGCCCTTTTCGTCCATTTGTCAGAGTTATCCCACTGTATGGATTGAAATAATGTTTCAAT
This sequence comes from Bathynomus jamesi, assembly GCA_023014485.1. Lineage (NCBI taxonomy): Eukaryota > Metazoa > Arthropoda > Malacostraca > Isopoda > Cirolanidae > Bathynomus > Bathynomus jamesi. Next base: position 411,457 of record JAJOZX010000232.1, read on the forward strand.
TTTGTTTCACTCAAGCAACATTATCAATAGAAATATTCTTGAGTCTGCCATTATTCAACTTGCAAATAATTTTAACATTAGCCAGGGTCTTTTTTCGCTTGATCCTGTTGTTTTGAATTCGTTCAGAACGGATTTAGACAAGAGGGGCAAAGTGCTAAAACTCTGGTAGTTTGTTTTTCTTTATAAATTTGTATGCTCCTCCTACAATTTGTATTTTTTTTTTTTGACCTATATATAGTTTCGAACTTATTTATTTGTGTTGTTGAGGATGTAATTAGACGAAAGCGCTTGAGCACCATTCTGTTTCCTTTTTCCTTCGTGGTTATTTTCATCATGTGCGTGTATATATATATATATATATATATGGATATTCTTATATTGGTATATCCTTATACTGGATATAGAGAAGATCCCTAGACAGGGGAAATACCAAGCATCTTGAAAAGAGCAAACATTTTCCCAATATAATGAAGGAGGGGATAGATCTCTAGCAAAGAAATATAGACCAGTGTCATTGACGTCGCACCTCACCAAAATATTTGAAAGAATAGTCAAGAGAGAAAATCTATGACTTGGAGACGCTGGAAAGATTCAACGAAAAACGGATTTTTCTAAAGCTTTCTGACAAATTCGATCATGATATAATACCACATAAAATGAAACATATGGGAATAACAGGCAAAGTGGGAAAATGGATCTACAACTTCCTCAGAGAATGACTACAGGTCGTCAAAATTCAAGATATATCATAAGCAGAAGTACGCAACTCAGTACCACAAGGTACAGTACTGGTCCCACTCCTGTTCATTATCATGCTAACAGACATAGACAGTGGAGTAAACAGCAACAGTATAGTAACATCCTTTGCGGACGATACAAAAATCAGCGATACAAATGAAGTGGAGACCTTGCAGAGGGACACGAACAAAATATACAAATGGTCAGAGACAACAATATGACATTTAACACCAAGAAATTTCAACTCTTGATATATGGTAGAAATGAGGAACTTAAACAGACTGCATATTATGCTCCAGATAGACAGGAAATTCAGAGAAGCACGAAAGCGGTCGACTTGGGGGTAATAATAACCGATGATGCCATATTCGAGACGCAAACTCAGATAGCGATAAACAAAGCAAAAAGAGTCGCGGGACAGGTACTAAGAACGTTCAAAAGGAGGGACAAGACGGTAATGATTCCCCTGCTGAGAACACTGATCATACCAAAACTTGAATACTGCTCAGTTTTGACGTCCCTATATAAAAAGAAAGAAATTAATAAACTAGAAGAAACGCGCGCACATTTCACAGTTAAGATTGATGGCTGCAAAGTGAGTACCGTACTAAATCTGTACTCCCTGGAAAGAAGAGAGGTACACCATAATCTGCATATGAAAAATGATCGAAAAACTGGTACCAAACCTCAAACTAAACCCAATTACCATTCAAACAACGGTGGAAAATAGGAAAGGTAGAACGTGTAGTGTTCCCAAATTAAAGGCCCGACAAGGGACCTCCTCAACACTGAAGGAAAATAGTTTAGTTGTCGGGGGGAGGGGGGGCAAGACTTTCTAACCAGCTTCCAAAGGACCTCGGAAATGTTACAGAGGTCAGAGTTGGTCTTCAAGAGAAGACTAGATGCCTGGCTCGGGACGGTACCAGATGAGCGGGGTGTACCTGGCTATGTGCGATGGAGAGCGCGAGAGCAACTCGCTCCTCCATCAAGCCAGGCCTAGAGGCGGGGCCACCCGCTTGACCTTCGTGTTAAGAGACCAACACACGGAACTTAAGAGGAGGTTGAGGTACCGTATATATATATATATATATTATATTCAAAATGATGTAGACACATTTTAAAATTAATTTTGGGTGCTAATTGCACTTAATAAACAAAAACTTTACTGTGTACATAAGTATTGACAAAATGAATATTAATTGTTTTTACCATGTTCAAAATGTCCATTTACACGCGAACATGCGTCGCAACGTCCCAAAACAGATAGTACACAGAAGTTGTTCATGTTAGTGAGATTTTGCGTACTTCCCGAACAATCGCTTCCTGTAAGGGTTGCACATTTTGAGAGTTAGTACTATAGTGTGGCCTTCAGGTACTCCCACAGATACTAGTCCAGAGATGAAAGACCAGGTGACCTTGAAGGATATTCAGTAGCGGTTCCACGATGACCAATCCACAAACCAGGAAAATCTGTATCAAGAAAAGCTGCATGTTTGGGTTTAAATGGTAAACATTTTGAACAGTTAACATAATGAAAACTAAATGTTGTTTTTACAGTCTTACGTATGTACATAGTAAAGTTTGTTTATTAAATCCAGTTAGTATCTAGAATAAGTAATTTAAAAATGTGTATATTATTTTGAATATATATATATATATAATATATATATATATATATATATATATATATATATATATATATATATATATATATATGATACACACAGACAGTGCATGGAACAAGGAACTCTTCTGGGATAATTAAATCCACTATAGTCCGAACAAGTAATGGTAAATGACAAATACCATAGTTTTTCTTTTTCATGATGCTAGCCCGACGTGGGCAACGGGTCACTCGCAAAGAGGTCCCATAAATATAGCTTCCCTCACCAGCTATCTGCAAAGCAGGCAGGATCCAGCTTTGGGACATGGATCTAGGGTTTAAAGCACCTAGCCATGCTACATTTAGAACCTCAATATAAGCAAAAGACTCGCTGCCTTCACGTCAGATAGAATGCATCAAAGAAAAAGGGGTAACTATTATATTTTTAGCCAAAAACCAAAACTTAAACCTCAACTGGCAGAATTGAGCGTCCACTTTTCAAGGCACATAACATGTCCGTTTGAAGATGGGAATGAACTCAGAATGGACCCCTGAGTTTTTTATGATACACACAGACAGTGCATGGAACAAGGAACTCTTCTGGGATAATTAAATCCACTATAGTCCGAATAAGTAATGGTAAATGACAAATACCATAGTTTTTCTTTTTCATGATGCTAGCCCGACGTGGGCAACGGGTCACTCTCAAAGAGGTCCCATAAATATAGCTTCCCTCACCAGCTATCTGCAAAGCAGACAGGATCCAGCTTTGGGACATGGATCTAGGGTTTAAAGCAGCCTAGCCCTGCTACATTTAGAACCTCAATATAAGCAAAAGACTCGCTGTCTTCATGTCAGATTGAATACATCAAAGAAAAAGGGGTAACTATTATATTTTAGCCAAAAACCAAAACTTAAACCTCAGTTGGCAGAATTGAGCGTCCACTATTCAAGGCACATAACATGTCCGTTTCAAGAAATCAATGATAAGCTCCAACAGTGCAACAAACCTATTCAGGAGATTACTAGTTGATAACCACCTTACAATACAGTAGAATGAAAGGTCATCTGGCTTATCTTGAAGATGCAGCTCCTCGATAAAATTTCTAAACGCTCTGTGCGTTTTTGCATTTGAACGAATGAAATTCATAATTTCTAGAACACACTTCATAACACTGTCATACCTAAAGTACTTGCTTACCAAATGACCACGGTGAATGATACAGTGAATAGAGAGAGACAGGATACTTGGGATCGTACGTCAAGAGCCCAACTAGGCCTACATTTTGTCCTACCATAGCTGGTGCTCCATCTGTTGCAATACTGACAAGTTTATTCAATGGTGTTTGAGCATTTGATAATGCCTCGTCAAGTGCGTTCTTTATGTCAACCCCTCTGGTGGTTTCTCTTAGGGTCATTAAGTCCAAGAGTTCTTCTTTCACATTTCCATCGCCAGTAGCATAACGAACAAATATCGCCAGTTGAGGGTTATCTTTAATATCTGTGGATTCATCGAGGGCCAAACCGAACGCAACAGAATTCTTCAAATCACACTGCAACGAGCATGTAATTTCGGCACTGATCTGGGAAATACGTCTCTCTGTGTAGTGTGGTGGGAAATAGAAATACTTGTTATTTGTTCTCAAAGCTTTGTTATCTGGAGCAAGAATTGCAGTAACATCGGCAATATTCTTCTTCACAAATTCTCCTACTGTAGGGAAGTTGAGCACGAGCAGTATTCCATTATTCCATGCCATAACAAAACTAGCTTCAGTAGTTAAGTCAGCTGTCTTACACAATGATGAAAGTACAGTTTGTTGGGCAACTAGGCTAGATTTCAACATTGTTAACTTAGTCTTCCGCAATTCTGATTTGGGAGGAAATTACGTAATAAAATTTTTATGGTTAGTTTCATGATGACGCTTTAAGTTACTGGCTTTAAAAGTGATTGAGTGCCACGTGACAGATAAGAGACAGAGGTATTCTAAAAAAGGCAAAGCTCTTCCACTCCTGTTTAAAAACTCTATTTTCTTATTTCCGTTTCTTACACTTTGTCTGCTCAGTCATTTTAATCAACTACGGGGTTGTATAGCTGAGAAAAATAGCCACTATTTGATCTAAGAAGCCAATTTTGAAAAAAAAACCACACTCGTTACTACATGCGGCCCGCAGGGTAGCTCGAGGGGTACTGGACACTGGTGAGTGGCGAATAAACTGGCGATTGGTGTTAATTACATAATTATCTCGCTTAGTGCTGTCACGCAAAAGAAATTGTCGTACGCATGACGCATTTTATTGTCAATTAAATTTTTTCGTTTTTTTTTTTTTTTTGTGAAAAAAAATTATATTTGTATTATGAATTTTGTCTTTTATGATAAATACAATAAAAACCAAAATTGTTTCGCGAGCCGGGGTTTGGCCACCGTTGCAATATACACTTCGTATAAACGAAGTAGTATAAAATCTAAGAATAAAAATATGTAAAGATAATATACCTTGATCCTTAAGTGAAATAAAGTGGAAGGTATGAAAGGCAAACCTTTTCATCGTCGAAACCCAGAAACGTCAAAACTGTCGACAATTTTTTTCGATTGCTTCGTGTTTTCGATCTGCAAGAACGAAGACAAAAAAAAGTCTCCTAACTAAACCTAGCCGAATTTTACCTTTAAAACACACACACACACACACACACACACACACACACACACACATATTCTAAAAAATAAGTTATTTATTTATTTAACACCGTTTTATAAAAAATATATCTGTTCAGCTGTTTGAAAAGGTGTCGGAGTGTTAAATGTAATGATTAATATCTTACAGCTTTACGTGGGATCCAAGCCACGAGTCGCTTTTACGTGGGATCCAAGCCACGAGTCGCTATATAATCTGGACACGGAAGACTATTTCCCCATCCAACTAAAAGTACGATCCAGATCCGAAGTCGGCTTTTAATTTTGTTGATCAACATGAAGCGGTGTTACGATACTGGCCAAGACGTAGCCCCGTCAGAAGTGTAATAATCCCATTTGGATCATAAAAAAGTCTAATTGGTTGTAATAACTGTAATAATAATAATAATAATAATAATTGGTTGTAATAATTGGGAGTATTAGGAGGCTTTTGAAAGGCAGTTTTATCTTTTAGTTTACGGATTAATTATTGAAAATGAAGTACTTACTGTATGCAGTAAAATACGTTAGTCTAACAGGACGCTGGCATAGTGTAGATTATATTACCCTAACAAATATAATCATATTAGCTTAACCATAAAATGCTAGTTTAAAACTTCGTTAGAAATTGCTAAAAAACTTACGACCCGTGAGATTAGAAGTTAATATCATTAGGCCTAGTTAAAAAATTAAGAAAAATAGGCAGAGGGGGAAATCTATTATTGTAGTTTTAATCCTGTTGCTTCACGCAACCTAAGCCTGTTTTCAATTATAAAATTATTTAAAAAACAACTTTTATCATGGTTTCCGTTTTTGTTTGTACGTATCTTGTATCAAGACAACCGGATGCCAAAAGTATAGATCCTAGGCACGATAATAGAGATATCTATATGATCATTGCTTATTTCTGATCTTAGATAATATAGGATTACCGATGATCGGTTTCATGATCGGCTTTCGCGATAAAGAATAATGGGATTGTGTAGTTTTCTACGTGAAATGATTGGAGAGTTTTATTCCCATTGATCCCATCACTCGTTATTCGTAGTCACTGTTTTTAGGTTAGATTAGACCTAGATTAGACTTAAGTTAGCCTTAAAATGAAGTTCATAATTAAATACATATATGTTATCTGGAATCCCATTATCCCATTCTTCGTGGGTGGGCACGACGCTCGAAATCTCGACTTAAAACAATCGAGTCAGTCACACACACACTCGCGAGGATACACGCAGGGACCACCACAATTCTGCCATTATTAATTTTCCCCACGTGACCACGCGAACGTGGCGAACGCATCTTTTATTTTCATTTTCACTTACGGTACTTTTTTTTTTTTCCTATTGCCCACTTTTCCGAATATCTTTATTTCTCGCGCGATCAATCCATTTCACACCAATCGTGCTGCTTAAATTATTCATCTCGACTGCTTTCATTTTTGAAAACTAACATCATACCGAACGAGCGTCTCGCACACACACACACCAGTGTTGAGACCAATGCACCGGTAAACTACTACATGCATCTACACTGAGCTCCTTCTTTCAGCCAGGGCTTTTATCGCGCCCTTGACTCGTTTTGTTTTCCCCCTCTTCACTTTTCTTCCAATTTCCGATGTACTTTGCGCCTCATTTGTTAATCAAATACTCCACGTTGTCTAAATTCTTTCACAAACTAAAATTTCTTTCACCACAATATCTCTTTTACTGAATATATATTATATTATGAACAATTCGGGCGGGAGCTAAACCAAGGTTATATACATATATATAAAATCATATTGTACCATAATTCGCAGCATGTCTATCCGTCTGTCTCCTTTTCAGGTCCAATCCAAACGACCGCATCGATTTTCACGAAACTTGGTGACAACACCCTCTGGGATCCCTGGAGTGTTTTTAGCAACTCCCCCCCCCCCCCCCCCCCCCCCCCCCCCCCCCCACACACACACAGTGGGTGTCCCCCCAAAAAAATTATCCCAATTTATCCCAAACATTTCTACGCTAAAACATGAAATACTTATATAAATTTTAATTACTGGATGTTAATAACGGCCTTCCGCGAGAACTAGCAAAAATATCCTGCCCGTAAGACTGTTTTTTTGTTAGTATGTATAACCTTGGTTTAGCTTCCGCCCAAATTGTTCATTCTGACGAAGGTCAAGCTTGTTGTTCCACCTTGGACCTATAGCTTAATGTGTGATCCGAACCGCAACCCAGAACGGGTGGTCAAAAATTGCGAAGTCTTTGCTCGGACTCGATCTCACCACCTCCGGATAAGCAGCCCATTGTCTTAATCACTAGGTCACCCAGGGTACCCACTTATCTACCAACCTATTTTTTTTTTGTATGAACAGCTGGATTTGGGTAGTAGTTGGATGGGAGACGGTACTTTGCGTCCAGATTATGTAGCGACTCGTGGTTCGGATCCCACAAAAAAAACAAAAAAAACTTAGGTTCCCTCCGTCACATGCCCTTAAATGTTGGAAAGGAGGTGAAACAATCTCGCTCTAGCTCTTACACGGGTTCGACGATATCGATTTTAGAAGTACGTTTAGTTTAAATGATAACTCAACTCTCAACAATGATTGGAAGTTGGATTTGAAACGGTTTAGCATTAGTGTGTGTGGGAATTACTTCACTTATAAGATCTGACACGTGGAACAGGCTACCTTCAGAAGTTGTCAACGGTTCTTTTGTGGATCAGTTCAAGAAAAGGTAGACTGAATCTTGCACACTATTTGAGAATGTGTATTACTGTCTTCTGGGGTGGTTGTTCGAGAAGCTAGCTGCGACAATGTGTAGGAATTTTTCCCTTGCCGTATATGCCGCAAGGCCTTTTGAGGTACTTCTTGTCCTTGTACCACACACACACACACACACACACACACACACACACACACACACACACGAGGGTAATTCAATAAGTATCCGCACTTTTTATTTTCACAATTTTATTTTCACATCTGATAGATCATAAACACATCGCTTCTCAACATAGTCTCCCTGTTTCTCAATACTTAGTCCAGCGATCTACAAGCTTCCTAATGCCATCACAAAAGTGTTTTTGGCTGTGCGCGTAGCCAGTTATGCACCACCTCCTTCAGGTCATCATCGCCTTGGAATCGCTGACCTCTCAAAGCGTCTTTTAGTGGTCCAAACAGGTAAAAATCCGAAGGTGCCAGGTCTGGACTGTAGGCTGGATGGTCGAGAACTTTAAATTTAAGTTCTTGGAGGCATTTTCTAGTCTGTGCAGCAGTATGAGGGCGCGCCGCATTGTCGTGTAACAGAATAACACCTTCCGACAATCTCCCTCTCCGTTTTGTGCGAATTGCTTGCTTTAACTCATTCCGAAGCATGTCGGAATACGATGCACTTGTTACTGTAGTTCCACGCTCTAGATAATGTTCAAGGATAGGACCTCGTGTATCCCAAAAGTGTTAGCATAACTTTACCTGTTGACGGCTGCGCTTTGAACTTCCTTGCAACGGGATGTGTTGGATGCTTCCATTGCATGCTCTGTCGTTTGCTTTTTGGTTCATAGTGATGGACCCAGGTTTTATCTCCAGTGATAATGCGCTCCAAAAAGTTTCCACATTCATTATGATACCGCGCCAGAAGACGAGAGCAGACGTCCATACGATTACGCTTGTGCTAGTCTGTCACAGAGCATGCAATGGAAGCATCCAACATCTCCCGTTGCAAGGAAGTTCAAAGCGCAGCCGTCAGCAGGTAAAGTTATGCTATCACTGTTTTGGGATACACGAGGCCCTATCCTTGAACATCATCTAGAGCGTGGAGCTACAGTAACAAGTGCATCGTATTCTGACATGCTTCAGAATGAGTTAAAGCAAGCAATTCGCACAAAACGAAGAGAGAGATTGTCGGAAGGCGTTATTCTGTTACACGACAATGCGCGCCCTCATACCGCTGCACAGACTAGAAAATGCCTCCAAGAACTTAAATTTAAAGTTCTCGACCATCCAGCCTACAGTCCAGACCTGGCACCTTCGGATTTTTACCTGTTTGGACCACTAAAAGACGCTTTGAGAGGTCAACGATTCCAAGGCGATGATGACCTGAAGGAGGCGGTGCATGAGTGGCTACGTACACAGCCAAAAACATTCTTTTGTGATGGTATTAGGAAGCTTGTAGATCGCTGGACTAAGTCTCCCTGTTTCTCAATACACTATGTTGAAAAGTGATGTTTACAATCTATCAGATGTGAAAATAAAATTGTGAAAATAAAAAGTGTGGATACTTATTGAATTACCCTCATATATATATATATATATATATATATATATGATGAATAAACCACGAAGGAAAAAGAAACACAAAGGGTGCTCAAGCGCTTTCGTCTAATGACATCCTCAGGAACACTGGAGTGAAAGGACAGATCAAGGCAATATATAGGTTACAAAAATAAACATACATACATACACATTCACATATATATACATATATATATATATACATATATATATATATTATAAATATATACATATATATAGTAAGCATATATATGTATATATTTATATATATATATATATTGTATATATATATATATGTATTATATGTTGAATGTGTATGTATGTATGTTTATTTTTGTAACCTATATATTGCCTTGATCTGTCCTTTCACTCCAGTGTTCCTGAGGATGTCATTAGACGAAAGCGCTTGAGCACCCCTTTGTGTTTCTTTTTCCTTCGTGGTTTTATTCATCATAAATACTTTTCACGTGTCACTTTCGTGAAATAATTTTTCATATATATTATATATATATACACATTCAACTGCAAAGAACACGCAGTATAAATAACGTAAAGAACGACGCTTGTATAGGAGATATTCCGCGCAAGACGAGAAAGAAAGAACGGAACAAATGAAAAAATGAGGTAACCACCTGGGAATCGAACCCGGGATCTTCCGATTGCCGGTCAGACGCGATACCATTACACCATGGACCTCACTCTTCCAAACGCCGTAATACTTCTACATACTCGCAGAAACAATGCCCCAAGGGGGCACCTCCCGCATGCCGTAACATTATATACATTCAACTGCAAGAACACGCAGTATAAATAACGTAAAGAACGACGCTTGTATAGGAGATATTCCGCGCAAGACGAGAAAGAAAGAACTGAAAAAATGAGGTAACCACCTGGGAATCGAACCCGGGATCTTCCGATTGCCGGTCAGACGCGATACCATTACACCATGGACCTCACTCTTCCAAACGCCGTAATACTTCTACATACTCGCAGAAACCAATGCCCCAAGGGGGCACCTCCCGCATGCCGTAACATTATATACATTCAACTGCAAAGAACACGCAGTATAAATAACGTAAAGAACGACGCTTGTATAGGAGATATTCCGCGCAAGACGAGAAAGAAAGAACGGAAGAAATGAAAAAATGAGGTAACCACCTGGGAATCGAACCCAGGATCTTCCGATTGCCGGTCAGACGCGATACCATTACACCATGGACCTCACTCTTCCAAACGCCGTAATACTTCTACATACTCGCAGAAACCAATGCCCCAAGGGGGCCCTCCCGCATGCCGTAACATTATATACATTCAACTGCAAAGACACGCAGTATAAATAACGTAAAGAACGACGCTTGTATAGGAGATATTCCGCGCAAGACGAGAAAGAAAGAACGGAACAAATGAAAAAATGAGGTAACCACCTGGGAATCGAACCCGGATCTTCCGATTGGTGTAATGGTATCGCGTCTGACCGGCAATCGGAAGATCCCGGGTTCGATTCCCAGGTGGTTACCTCATTTTTTCATTTGTTCCGTTCTTTCTTTCTCGTCTTGCGCGGAATATCTCCTATACAAGCGTCGTTCTTTACGTTATTTATACTGCGTGTTCTTTGCAGTTGAATGTATATAATGTTACGGCATGCGGGAGGTGCCCCCTTGGGGCATTGGTTTCTGCGAGTATGTAGAAGTATTACGGCGTTTGGAAGAGTGAGGTCCATGGTGTAATGGTATCGCGTCTGACCGGCAATCGGAAGATCCCGGGTTCGATTCCCAGGTGGTTACCTCATTTTTTCATTTGTTCCGTTCTTTCTTTCTCGTCTTGCGCGGAATATCTCCTATACAAGCGTCGTTCTTTACGTTATTTATACTGCGTGTTCTTGCAGTTGAATGTATATAATGTTACGGCATGCGGGAGGTGCCCCCTTGGGCATTGGTTTCTGCGAGTATGTAGAAGTATTACGGCGTTTGGAAGAGAAGTATTACGGCGTTTGGAAGAGTGAGGTCCATGGTGTAATGGTATCGCGTCTGACCGCAATCGGAAGATCCCGGTTCGATTCCCAGGTGGTTACCTCATTTTTTCATTTGTTCCGTTCTTTCTTTCTCGTCTTGCGCGGAATATCTCCTATACAAGCGTCGTTCTTTACGTTATATATATATATATATATATACATATATATATATATATATATAACAGGGTGGGCCGAAAGTCTGGATCCATAGGAAAAATATTTATTTTAATACATAATTACAACAAATGGTAAATACTTAAAATGAATATCAACTTTAACTCGTAAATGCGTGTCCGTGATACTGTACAGTGGTTCTTACTCCAGTATAAACAACAAATTATAACAAATGCTCAAATTGGGCGGCCTCTGACATCGAGACACTTAGGGATGGAATTTATGATTTTTAATAATTCTTCGAATTGACGTTCTCGAGATGCGTGTTTCATTTGATAATCTTCTTGTTGACTTTACTGGACTATTCGTTAAAGTTTCACGTACCATTGCAGAGGTATTTTCATCAGTTGCAGTTTTTTGGACGACCAGAACGCCGTCGATCATGTACACTTCCTGTTTCTTTGAAACGTTTAAAACAACTTGCCAACAGTCGCATGTGTCACTGGATGCTTATCAGGATTATTTCTATTGAATTCGGTAGCAACTTCTCTGTGTGTAGCCCCTGTCTTGCGTACATGAGCACAAGTTCTACCCGGTCTTCTGTTGTTAGATTCGAAGCCATTTCTGGGCTGAAATAAAAAAAGTATTTGAGTATTTATACTGGAGTACGAACTACTGTACAGTATCACGGATACGCATTTACGAGTTAAAGTTGATATTCATTTTAAGTATACTGGTCAAAAAAAGAAACGCAATTTTTGAGATTTATTAATAAACATGAGGACTCAGTATATAGTAAATGATTCTTTAACATAACAAACAGTCAGTAACGCGTATGGCCACCCCTAGCCACAATGCAGGCTTGGAGTCTGGCCCTCATCGACCTCAACAGTCTCTGCAGGAAAGCAACAGGGATGGCCCTCCACTCTTCAATAATTGCATTGGTCAGTTCCCTGATGTTCTGCGGCTGATGCTGACGTCTGCGAACTCGCCGTTCAAGTTCATCCCATGCGTGCTCTATCGGTGACATCTCTGGGCTGAAGGCTGGCCATGGTAAGGTCTGCACCTGTTGTCCCTGCAGGTACGCCTGCACTATCCTGGCTGCATGAGGTCTGGCATTGTCCTGTTGCAGGAGCACCAATTCTGGATGTTGCCTCATGAATGGAAGAACATGTGGGTGAAGAATCTCATCCCTGTAGCGCTGGGCAGTCAGAGCTGATAGGCCCACGATAGGTCACGGTGCTGATAGGCCCATTGCAGGCGTCGTTGCCTTCTTGCATCAGTGAGAAAAGGACCTCTGTAAGGCCTGCGGGATCGGAGTCCTGCATTACGGAGTCGGTTTCTGACGGTCTGGTCACTAATTCTGTTGTTGTGGATACCAGGTGTCTCTCTGGCTGTCTGACTAAGTGGCTTTAAAAGATTTGAACAAACATTTAACCATAATCTTGAAACTGTGATAATACCACTAACAACTTAAATTTTACACCATATGCAAGCTAATTGCGTTTCTTTTTTTGACCAGTATATTTACCATTTGTAATTTATGTATTAAAATAAATATTTTCCTATGGATCCAGACTTTTGGCCCACCCTGTATATATTATATATATATATATATATAATATATATTATATAATATATATATATATATATTATGAAAAATTATTTCACGAAAGTGACACGTGAAAAATATTTATGATGAATAAACCACGAAGAGAAAAGAAACACAAAGGGGTGCTCAAGCGCTTTCGTTTAATGACATCCTCAGTGTTCCTGAGGATGTCATTAGACGAAAGCGCTTGAGCACCCCTTTGTGTTTCTTTTCCCTTCGTGGTTTTATTCATCATATATATATATATAAAATGACAATAGTCCTACTTGTATGATGTACATTCACTGTAAATGCATCAATACTGTTTCGCTGTTCTGTAAAATGGTATTAGTGTCGTACGCGCTAATAATATTTCTCATATTGTCTATTAATACTATTACTTTTCATAATTTTTATAATGCCTTAAGAGTACCGATAACGGTCTTTCGAGTAACAATTTCATTCTCCGATTGCGTACAATCGCTTTTCATTAAAATGAACAATGGCCTTATAATTAGGCTTCATTAAGTAATTTATATAGGCTTTGTTGAAGGCTTTACTTCGCTGTTTTTAAAAGAAAATGTTGTCTTGCCTTTTTTTAAGGCTTAAAAAAGTTTCCTCAGAGAACCGTTTAAAATAAAAATATTCAAATAATGACTTCACTTTAATCATTGTTAGTAATTTTCACCATTCGTGTTCGTATTCCTAATTATTGGTTTTCCCTCTTAACCTCTGTGGTCGTTAGGAAAGAGTATAAACAACCCCAAACGTTATGGTCATTGTGGTGGTAATCTATAAATGAAAATTTGGTTGTTTGAATAGTTGGAGATGGAGGATAGGGAACGGATCTCTGTTGGGCAGAGCAGTGGTGGTGGTGGTGCCCTTTGCGTTGTTCTTCGGTTGAAATTAATTGGTTTCCATTTGCAGGAGATCAGAAGAAAGGGAGTCCGGAAGGGGTGTCCGGGGGGTCGGGAGAAGTGGATGCGCCCCCCTTTGACACTTTGGAGGTGAATCTGGAATCGTTGGAAGCGAGTCGGACGCCGAGCAAGGAGTCCTTTGCCGAGGGCGAGGGAGGTCGCTCGCTCTTCGTACCCAGAGTGAGTTCTTTTTCCGGAAGACAGGAGGCCGACGAAAGGCTGCTCGCTAGAGCGATCGGCAAGCTGTCCTCCACGACGACGACGACTCGGCCACGGTTCCTCACCCTTCATAAGCGGAAACGGAGGAGGCCGCCCACGAGAGGTCTGACGAGAGAGAGCGCCATCCTGGATGACCTTTACAACGGACCCACTCAGGTGAGAACCCCGTCACTCGCGCTATTAATATCGTTATAATGAATTTGCCGTTAAAGCACCCTTCATTATTATTCACTCTAATATTCATTTTCTGAACCACCACCATTCACTCATTCATTGGTTTCATCTTATCTTTATTTTCTTCATTTGTTTTTCTCTCTATTTTTCATCAAATAAAATCAGTAGATTGGGCATTTTTAAAAATAGCGGAGTGAGTTTTCCTTTTTGTTTCGCTTTTGTGAATTGAATTGTGGTAAATTTTCAATTTTGAATATTTCGTATCACGTGGCAAACAAAAGTTTGTTTTGCGTTGACACCTGGCACACTGTCGTTCGCGAAAGGATTTATTTAGATTTATAGGAATAGTACGTAATATTCGATTTGTTTAATTTTTTATTTTTGTTCTTTGTATCGTAAATTTGTATCGAATGGTAGATTTTTATTAAACAAAGATACGAAACACTCTCTCTTTTTTCTTTTCTTTCTTGGACAGGAGGGGCTGGGGAAGATGGGTGGGGTAGAGGATATAGATAGATAGATAAGGGAGAAGGCGAGATAAATACGAATAGATAGAGTAATAAGGTAAAGATAACTATGGATAGATGGCTAAAGAGAAGGGAAGAGAAATGTTCGTAGATAAATAGAGTAGTAGTTATGGCTAATGAGAAAATGTAGTAGGTAGTGACTGGAGTAGCTACATCGAAAAACGCTTACCGCGGTTAATGATTTAACTTTTTAATTTATCTTTGCCAATATGGATGCCTTAAATTTCTGGCACTGATTTTAAATCTGTGCCAAGGTCATTGAGAAGCGTGTTTGCTAGAATTTCGAAATAAAAAAAAGTACATATTTCTCGCTATCAGGAAACGTATTACTAACCTTTCATTACGCAAAACGTTGAGTATTCGTTAAGAAACGCGTTTCGAAACTTTTATTTAGCGTTGGCATCCCGTACCCGTTTCCGTTGTTGATTCCGTAGAGTTAATAATAATAATGTCCTTCCTTTTAATACCCAGTGCGTGTTGGAAGGCGCCGCCCTTTGGGATTTCAACGCCTTCGTGTTGGACAGCGTGTGCGGAGGGCGCCCCGTTACCGTCCTCTGCGTCTTCCTCCTCCACCAGTACAACCTCCTGACGCAGTTCGCTCTCGATGCCGTCACCGTCTGGAAGTGTTTTAGTAAGTCGAGATAGAACAGTCGCATTTAGAGATGTAATTTCGACTTCAATTTACGCATAATTTCTGCTCTTTATTCCGAAGTGTTGATTCACGCTTATCTTGTAATTTGCATTTAAAGCGTGTTCTATAACTCGTTGTAAATTAGGCGTCATTTTGAGGAGTGTAATTCCTCTATGAAACCCGTTCTACTCGAGGCGGAAGCTAGCCATAAAAATTTTTTCTTTATTTATTTTAATTTATTTTTTTGTAAAGGGAGAATGAGTTGGACTTAATGAACTACGTATCGTGTTTGATTTTTATCATATTTAGTATTAGTAAATAAAGTAATTGCGCAAATCAGTGTGTATATATATATATTGTGCATCATTGCGGTGTACCGTTGAATTGCACGCGTAATGAATTGAGTAAATATTGTAGTATTGAGGAAGATAGTGTCGCGCGTACATTGTGGGGTGCGCACCTTTTTTTCACTGAGAGATTCGTGTATTTGTTGACTGTTTGTTATGCGCGTGTTCTGTTTAATAATTTTAAATTTTAACATTACCTTTCGCGAGCAAACGGAGAGTAGACTAAAGAATAATAATAGATAATATACATTATATACAAATAGGAAAATGTGTAAAATTTAAAAAAAAAAGTGTAAGGAAAATAGACCTTCACGCTCAAGTGTCATAGAGTGGAGGGTGGCTTCAAACACTATTATTCTTCATCCTTGAGTGTTTAATTAGTGAATTAATAAATCTCTCGAGTCTTACGTATGTAGTTGGAAAAGTCGTTCGCACGGAGTTGTGAAGATACTTCTTTTTTTTTTAATCTTTTGAGCACCCGTATTTCTAAATTTAGTCCCTTAAAAAAAATAATATATATATATATATACATATATATACATATATATACATATACATATATATATATATATATATATATATATATATATATACAGTATATAATCACTGAAATATTTAAATTTTTTAAATTCAGGAATTGGCAAGTAAGTGTAATTAAAAAAGAAAAAAATACCTATAACGTTAATCTTGAAACTGATTTATTTCGGGAAATGTATATTTAAAAAGACAAAACTGATTGTAAATACAGTATTAATATTTATACAAGTTGTTTCGTGACAGATAGAATGAGGAATTCGGTGTTGAAATATTTGCTCCCCACCGCTAACTAACCGGTTGAGCCCTTCATGTATTATTTCTCTTTCTCCTCTTTCTCTATTTTTTTCTTTCTTTCTTTGTATCGTCGCGTGTTTATACAGTCTCGTATATTGTCGGGATGTAGTGAAGTCTAAAATTAATTTCGGGAGTGTTTTCTCGGCGTCTGTAGCTATTTCATTGCCGAGGCTGCTGAGATGTAAGTGAAAACAGTGACGGACCCTTTGATCGTATTTTGCATAAGAGTGCATATTTAGAGTACTACGCGGTGCTTGTTGATTCGGTAGTAATTAGTATGTATTTGACAACTATTGTTATGGCGGAATAGTGTATAAGTTGAAGCGTAAGAAAGACCCGCTTACCTTCACATCCAGGCTTGTACTTCTGTTAATCATGACACGAGTGGTTGGCATCAAAGTGGTTCTCTAGTGTAATCAGAATTCTCAAGAAAAAAAAAAAGTTCTGACTATCATTTATATTGGTAACTCTTCAAGTTTTATAATAAAATACTGAAATTTGCCGAGAACTCCATCCTGTTAATTGATAGTCGGCTCTGAGAACACTTACTGACGCACGCGCACGCTTAGGCAACTAAGCGTAAGTGAGGTCGAGAGTGTGATAACTGACAGATGTAGTGGGGTGGTTTTTTCCTTTTGTGTGTGAAATGTTACACTTTTAGTGCCTGGGAACGTTAAAAAGTTTATATATAAAAATAATCTGAACATATTTGTCGGAAAAAAGGCTATGTTGGTCTAGATTAGATTAGATTAGATTAGATTAGCGAGTACCTCGCTATTTAATGATTTAACAGAAAATACCCCTCGAGCGAGCCCTAATTTGCGTCGGAAACACTTTTCACGCCCTTCTCGGTTCAATGGCAATAAAGTCAAGTTAAATTGAGTTTAGTTAAGTTTTTTTTAGATTGTATATGGATTTAAAAACGTCAGTACCTCGCTGATGCGGGGATGCGCACGTGTGTCGGGTAGGGGGGTAGGGGGAAGAGGTCTATAATTTAGATTTTACTGGTCGTAGCGCGATCAGGTTTTTTAAAATAGTTTTAGTAATAACGTAACATTATTTCGTGGAAATTTGCGTAAACTACCTTAGTTGGAGCCTTTTTAACCCTTGATCTCTAAATCATTTGCTTTATTACTCGAGGTGGTCTTCTTTCTGACATAATTCCCGAAACCAGCTTCAGTCGAAGTGAACGAAATGTCCGGCACCGTATTCAGTTTGCGTAACTTCGATCCAGAACTATAACCGATCACATCCAGGAGTGTGGCAAGAAATGGAGCAGCTTTTTTGAAAGTTTTTTTCTTTACATATTTCATTACGAAAAGCAATAATTTATACATTTTATAGCAACTAAGAATAAAAATACTAGAAGTGAAGGATATTTTTTTTTTCTGAAGTGGAGTGGGAGAGAAGAATTTTGGCTAGTTTGTCTTTCTAAAAGCATTCAAATAAAGATATTGATTTTTTTTTTTCTCAAAATACAAGAAACATTTCTAATTAAATTCGTGTCTCGTTTTATTTATCCCCTTTTAATAATTAATGGCTATTGTAGCTGGCGTAAACTAAACGGAATTTGGCATCACTCGATTGTCATGTAACTAAAAAGATGTCTTAGGCAAGCACGCGCTTGTCACAAATCCATCAGTCGCGCTTCTGACAGTGATTTTCACCCCAGTATTACAAAGTTGATAGATATGTAAATATGCGCACGTTTTGTTTAAACCTTTTACATATTTAAGTTAAAAAAAGTATTAAACATAATGTAATAGCCTATACTATGGGGACGTCACAGTTCCTTTTTTAGACTTTATGGGTATACAAATTCCTGTCTGATGCGTGTTAAGATATTTTTTTTTTTTTTTTTGGTCTAATTTTTGAGAGAAACCGACACTAATATTTTTAGTTAGTTCATATTCACAAAAATACTTCGATAGTAAAGTATATTTATTGAATCCTTTAGGCGCTGAATTTTTTTTTCCTGATTCCCCTCATTTTGACACCTTTAATTAAGGTGTGCTTGTGGCCGCAATTCAACGACGACCGCGCTTAAAGGGTTAAACCTAGTACAAGTACAGTTGCGGCAAAAATTCGCTTGAAAACTAAACAACAACAACAACATAAAAAATTTACTACTCGTAGTGTAATATCCTGTTTACCTTTGAATATTTTACTTATTTTGGTGACAAATAAAATTTCAAACCCCAAACCACAAAATCCTTGCTAATTTTTGTGCTTTTTTGAAATTTCGTTTGTAGGCGAATCCTTTTCCGAAACTGGATAGTAACAAGTATTGTTAGACTTGGGGAAAAAATTAATATCCTTCAATAATAAGTTTTAAAAGTGCGGTGGTGTGAATGAATTTGAAAGATGATCGTTCTAATGTGTGATCATCAAACTTGCAAAGTCGGGTTACTACGTTCGTGCACTTTTAATAGCGTATATTACTTTTTTTGGGGAGGGGGGGGTTAACTTTTACTGATGAAGAATGCTCTATCTCACTCGTTTAATTTTTATATTTTTTATATTTGTGGCGTGTTCACGGGTTCAGTATGAAAATAGCTGGTGTGTAACAAAAGTAAATTTTCAAAACACTTTTTTTAACCATTTTTATCATGTAAAGCTTTTTGTCTGCCTCTATGAAGAAGCAAGTTGCAGCGCATGTTTAAATTTGTGTGTTCGGGTTTTTAAATATATAATAGTATAGTTGGTCTTTTATACAACATTACATAGCTTACAGCAAAAGTCCTTAAAATAGATAGGATCTAGGCCCTATATTTGGTTAAAATTCGTTTTTTTTAAATGTTCTGAATAATTTTGAAGTATTTTAAAAATAGAGTAAATTATCGAGGCAATTTTTACTCTACGAGTTATTTGGAAGTCTTATGAACTGCGGAAGTTAAATGTATTTTGCTAAAAAGTAAGAGTCCTCTTTATTCGAAAAGGATTTGGTATTTTGTCGAAATATTGCTAAACTCTTACTGTAGGTAAAGCATCAACAAACATAAACTCGGGTTGTACCAGTTTTGCCATCCACCCCAAGGTCGAGGCAAACTGCGTTAGTTTTACGTCATCGCCGTAAAATTTCGTGAAATGCTTTAAATAATTCATGTGCCACTCCAATTTTATGTAAAATTATGCAGTTCTTAGTTATTGCGCAGATTATTTAAAAAAAAATGGCGGAACGTGTATTTGCAATGTTAAATTTTTATTTCGCAGATTTTGACTTTTGACACCAAAATCAAAAGGGGGAAGCGGGGTGAAAAGTATACAAGATTTTTAAGGAACTATTTTGACTCGTAAGGAAAAAGTGTTTTTAACGTAAGAACTTTTGCTCGAAAGTCCGGCCACCCCGCCTCCCACCCAAGTCAAAAGTGACATCTTTTTTACTACCGAGTTATTGAAGATTTATTTTTGACTCTTGTTTTGCGTAGATTTTCGTAACTTCATTTTCTTCTTTTGCGTGTATAGGTGTACGTAATGAAGAGTAAAGAATGTGAACATTCGTATTTCATTCTGATTTATACATTTAATCAAGGTATTTTAATAGAAAATTATTCGGAAGGCGGGTTCGCCCGCCTGTCTTGACAGTTTGTGTGTTAGTTTTGGCGTGTTTTGCAGTTTGTTTAGGCTCTATTAAAATTATTAATTTATTTATTTATTTTGCCAAAATATAAGTATCATTAGTGACATTTTCTTTTTTAAAGTTATTTTTAACGAACTATTTGTTTGGTGCGGTTGTTTAACCACCTTCGCAATATCTAAGGTCATATAACGGAGGGCACCTACGGCTTAACGTGGGATTCGAACCACGCGTCGTTACATAATCTTGACGCGGAGGACGATCCCCCATCCAACCACTACCAAGACCCAATGTCGCTTAACTTCGCTGATCGACGGGAAATGGTGTTACGACGTCGGCTATGTCGTATCCCAACTATAGCTACTATGACTGCTGGACGCACTCTGGCTACGAAAGGTGGTGGTTCTTCGATTGTCACAGCTGCCGTGGTTGGATTTGAGCCGGCCATCTATATATGATACTTTGATTGCACGGGTTCGGATGACTAATAGTAGTAGTAGTAGTAGTAGTAGTAGGTCACAGCCAACCCCCTCCATGTGGGGAAAGGGGGGGCCTGGATGTCATCAGTTTTCTTATTTTTGAATTATTTTAAATTTTTCCATTTGTGGAAATTGATTAACAGAATTAAATTGTCATTCGTCTATTTCAGAGCTACGGGTATATTGACTTTTTTGTTTGTTCGTTTCCTCACGTGATCTATGTACAGTTTGCTTCAAAGTTCGCGAAGAAATATACTTATGTGAAATATGTAGAAACGTAAAATTAGTAATTGGTAATTTTCTGTTTTCAATTATTTTTCTTTTTTTTTTTGGTAACACTAATCAAACTTCTAAAACAAGAGCTTATTCTACTAATTTGTAATTTTTTTTATGCTTTTGAGAAGCTAGTGTCGTAACATCGCTTCCCGTCGATCAGCGAAGTTAAGCGACGTTGGGTCTGGGTAGTAGTTGGATGGGAGACCGTCCTCCGCATCCATATTATGTAGTGACCCGTGGTTCGGGTCCCCCGTTACGCTGCAGGTCCCCTCTGTCAACGAACGACCTTAGCTGTTGCGAAGAAGGTTAAACAATCCCATCATCATCATCATGATGTAACGGCGGTTCCAATAGTGGGGATAGTGAGTGAGTCGTAAGGTAGGCAACTAGGCATGCTTCAGTGTATACCGACTATTGGAACAATGTTATGATCACCGGCGGAGAAAAGCGGAACTTTTAATATTTTTAAAGACAATCACGACTGTGACAATTTCGGCCGTTCAGGCGTTGTTTTATGTATTGAAATATCTTCTGTTTTACGTTAATTGAAAGCGTTATGGATTTTATTCAAGTAATTGTATTAAGAATATATATTTTTTTTAAAACAAATTTCATTACGAAACTTACCTCACTATTAGACAAGGTTTTACCGACTATTCCTCTAACTGTAGGTGTATATGGTGCGAGGGCGGATCTAAAGGGGAGGTGGGGTCGGCGACGTCTGGATCCCCCCTCAATTTCTTGCAAGCGCCCTTTTTTCGAGTGCAAGTACCCTATTTGAATGATGTAATGTGTGTGCCTCTGAAAACAAATTTTGTTTTTGTAAATAGATCATGGCTATTTTCTTTTATTCAAATTCTGTTTCGAGTCTTTATCCGTATACATTGTACGTCCAAATTTGTATTGTAATGGTTTTCATTGGTGCCCTTAGTACTCGTGCGGCCATATCACTATTTTTATCATCATCTTATTCTGATAATTCTTTTAATTGGCAAGGCATTTGCAATTGTTTGAGAAATTTTCTGTGATAACTGTTGTACCCAAATTAGATTTTTATTTTATATCATGTTTGATTGAGACTGATCTAATAAAACACTACAATTGATTTTACACTCGCTCATTGGTGGTCTGTTTTAAGAAATTTTTTTAGTTCTGTGCCCTTTTTTTCTTTGGACCCCCCTTACTGAAATGTGCCCTTGTGGTGTATACTTGAAGCTTAGTAAGTCATTAAGTTCTCTGAAATTCGGGCTTACTGTTCTATCAATTATATACGTACGGTAGGGTGGTCCAAAAAAACTGAAAATGAAAAATCTATTTCTCATAACACTTGCCCATATTCCACTACCACTAACGGTGTTGCAAATAAAAAATAGATAGATTCGTGCATATTTAGAGGTGGCGTAACTCGAAGATTCGCGTATCACTATACGTTGTATACTGATACATAATAATACGAATTTATGATACTCAAGTATCATTATACAGGGTGTCCCATAAGTCCGGCATCATAGGAAAAATAATTTAAAAAAGGCAAAACAAAAGCTTTTATTTACAGAACGTGCTCAATATGTCCACCATTGTTTCCAATACACAAATTCAGACTTGATACCCAGTCAGCAAGCACACGGTGAATGATGTCAGGAGTAATGGTGTTACATGCCTCAATAATGCGCTGCCGCAAATGTTCAACACTTATAATTTTCTCTGCGTATACCAGCGCTTTCAAGTGGCCCAGAGATAAAAATCTGAGTAGAATTATCTGGACTCGTTCTTCCTTGCTCACAGACATTATGGCCTGTAGAAAGAGAAAAATATGAATTATGGTTTGTAGAAATAGAAAAAAAAAATATGAATGTCTCCTGTGATGCCGGACTTATGGGACACCCTGTACATTGTATTATGATATTTGAGTCTTCGAGCTGCGTCACCTCAAAATATGCACGAATTGATCTATTTTTTATTTGCAACACCGTTAGTGGTAGTGGAATATGGTCAAATGTTGCGAGAAATATATATTTAATTTGGACTTTTGGGGGGGGGGGGGGGCCACCGTAACGTAGTTTTGCCAGAAAGATCGATTCGAAAACGACTACTGAAAAACACAAAAAATTAATAATCGCTAATGACTACGTTTTGTTTTTAAAATGTCATTTTATTCATCAAAAAAGAATAAAATATTCAAAGAAAATCGGAGTATTACCAATTTGTGGTTTATGATTTTTAAAAATTTTGTTTGTACGAGTACGTGCGTTTTTGGTTTTAACGCACGCGACGTCGCGTCTCTATGAAGATATTGCGTCAATACTTATTACGATCGTTAACCTTTGGTTTACTTCCACGCGAATTGTTCATTATGACGAGGGTCAAGCTTTTCACTACGCCTTAGACCTACAATTTAACGTGGAATCCGAACCACGCCCCACCGGCAGTAGCCCAGCTTCTTAACCACTAGGCTACCCAGGGTACCCATTTATCTACCAACCCCACTCTTTTATCGCGTGGAAGGATGAACTGCCGGGTTTTTCCGCGCGCCGCCTGCTGTCACCGGGTCTCGATCCCGGAATTACGGAGCCAAGAAGAACGCTTATAGTCTGTCCTCGTTGAGACACGCGCGGCTTTTTTAAGAATTTTTTTTTACCATTTTTACATCGGGTAAATTACCTCGTCTCTCGGAAATGTTATTTTCCAGTAAAATGTCTTGACTCTCGCGAGGTAACGCGTACAATTTTAATTTAAAAAAAAAAAAATTAAAGTTAAGTTATGAATTCAGTAACTTTTTTGAAGTGAAATTTTAATATTTCTTAAATTACGACTTAAAGTAAAGCCTTAAAATTAATGATAATTACGACGGTAACTGAATCGGATGGCTAAATTAAAGCGAATTAAAAACGGAACGAAGTTACGGATTTACTGTTCTTAAGTTTACTGTTGCGACGGAGGTTTAATAATTTCTAAGAGGATGTAGCGTCACTAAACAGTCGATAACGGAGCCTACGTTGATAAAGCGCGGTGGAACGGCGAAGAACCTCCTCGTCGACGTTCTAGAGTTTAAATAACATCGAGGTAGGCGATGATGATGATGATGCGGCGGCGGCGGCGGCATAAGTGCCACCTCGTATCGGTAGTAGCTTGAGTAAGCGTCTATAACGGTACATTACATTAAGAATTGGGTAGAAATATATTTAAATTACGATCGTGATTGGAAAATTTTGACTGAAAAACTTCCGGGGTAAACCAATAAGAATAAAAATAGTTTCTGCGCAGTGGGGATTTTTCTTTTAATAATTTAGCATAATTGTACACCCTCGAGGCGCAGGAATGGTGGGCATTAGGGTTAAAGCCAAGTTTCCTACAAAAAGATTTAGTTGTGGAAAGGGAAATATAAAGGGCGCGTGAATTTTATGGTTAAGGGAAACTGCTTAAGGGATTTTTATAAGAAGTTAAATACTGATCAGAGGAGCCTGAAATTTAGACTGTAAGTGGCTGGATAAGAGAAGAAGAGTGGTAGAGAGGATGAAACAATTATGCTTTACCTTTACCCCTGGGAATGGTAAAAAGAGTTTTAGTAAAATTAATTAAAAGAACGAGAGAAAATACATTCTTATAAACGCTTACTTCAGATGGCATGATGCTGATTCATAGTGATAAAAATTGGTATTTATACCGGGATTGGACGAGAGACGCGATACCGATATCGTAATTATCGATAGCGGGTTTTCGGTATTGAAGAACTGCCTATTGTCTTTATTGTGGGAGCAATCGGCAAATGTCAAGTTAACAAAGATTTGTTTTTTGTAGGATTTTGTGGCCAATGTGAGTAGAAATAATGATTTATCTTCATACATAACTTACGTACGCAGTATATCTTTGAGGGGCGTCATTAGCGTATGTCACAATTTATCATTTGTTATAATATGTTATTTACGTTATATGATGTGTCCGTTTTTCTGAAAAGGGAAACTATCATCCAGAACTCTCGCGGTAAACATTTGAAACTATTCCTTAAATTGAAACTGCATCCCCAAAGCTTTAATTAGAGTGATTCGTTCTACTGAAACCATTTCTTCAAGAGTGGAACATTTTGGAAGATCTATATGATACACTTCGTCCTGTTGAAATAATTCTTAAAAGACCATGTTCAAAAGATGCATCTCTCTCGACGGCTGAAATCTCGATAAAATTTATTTTAAAGAAACTTGTAGAGAAGAACACTCCAACAGCATTGGAGCACTGTCTCAGTAATTTCTATTCTTCAAGGAGGCAGAGATATATTGTGGGTTTAATTACCGTATTTGTCGGCTTATAAGACGCACTTTTTTTCATTATAAATACCTTAAAAAATCGCCCTGCGTCTTAGAAGCCGAAAGTGGCAATACAGCACATCAATTAATTAATTGATTAATAACAAATAATAAGAGTGATAATCATATCTTTCTTTATTGGCTTTTGGGTTTTCTTTTTATTGAATTTTACATATCCATTGTATTAACAATAAAGTGCATCAAAAACTTTTTTTCTTGAATTTACCTTTCCAAAATTAAGGTGTCTTTCACGGCACAGCGTCTTGTAAGCCGTCAAATACGGTAAATATTTTCACGATCCTGAAGTTATAAAAGTTCAAGAAGAGGAACTATTTTCTATTCCATCTAAACTAGCGCTCAAAAGAACTGCAGAAAGGATTTTTAAAAGGCTTTTTCCTAAGAATGATGAAAATTTAGTTGGTTTCGAGGAAGAAAGCGAAGACCAAGACGTACGAGCATCTCACTACTCGGAGAATATTACTGAAGACAAGAATGAAGTAGATGATCCATTGATGTGCGAATACATGAAAGAAATAGAGAAATTAGAAAAGATACCATTGAGAAGTAATGCAACTAACTTTGATCCTACTAATGAATTTAAGAGTTTCGAAGTTTCTTCACAAAGAAGTGAAAATTTAGAGAAGCTGTACGAGCCATTGCTTTCCATTAAACCCACTAGTGTAGAATCAGAAAGAGCTTTTTCTGTTGTTGGCTTATTTCTGACCAAGCTAAGATCAAATATCTCTGAACAATCATTAGATAGTCTTTGTTTCCTCAAAACTTACTTCCAAAACCAAAATAAGAAATAAATATGCAAAATTATTAATAAATTTTTTTTAATTGTTATTTTTCCCTTTTACCCTTGGTTATCTGATATACTTAATCATTATAAATAGTCCTTCCTTTTTCCTGCCTTCCCCTAGGAGCTGCTGTTCAAACCTTTCTCAATCATTGGTATTTTCCCTTTGGTGTCGGTGACAGAATTTAAAAAGTAACTTCAGTTTTTATTGTCGTTAATGTGGTGAGTACTACAGGTCCTGCGGGCTTGTGGGAGGGTTGGCACTCGGCAGGGTGACACCAAAAAAATCATTATAAATTATTCTCTGCATAAAACCGGTATCAACACCGGTATCAGTAAAATAATTGTTCAAATACCGGTATTAACAATTTTCGGTATTATTTCATCCCTAAATTGCTGAACTGTGGAATGTCGTCTGCGTTGCAGCTAAAATCCACGGAGGTGGGAGAGGAACAAAGAATTTGCGATATATATATATATATAATAATAATTTTTATATTAGGGGGGAATCTGCGTAGCTAGGGATTTCGTATAAGGTTAAGTCGTGATATTTCCATTAAACCTACGGGGAAATTGTTGAATGTTCGGTAAAGGTTAATTGAATTCTCGGTTAGGTCAACTGTACACTCTTTACGATTGGTTAGGTTAAGTCGTGATATTTGCGTTAAAACTAACGAAAATATCACGACTTAGGTGAAATCCCTGAACATTTTAAGGATTTCATGGAATCCCTAGTTACACAGATTCCCTGTAACCATATACATATAATGATTACACGAGATTACGAGATAGAGATGCAATGCATAAAAAAAAAAGAACAGCAACACTACGATGATATGACTAAATTTTGGTTTAGCATAAACATGAACGAACTCGTTTGGACTCTAGAATTTGACTAATATATATATATATATATATATAGTGGCCGATGTCGTGACACCGCTTCCTGGAGATCAACGAAGTTAAGCGACATTGGGTCTGGGTAGTAGTTGGATGGGAGACCGTTCTCTGCGCCCAGATTATGTAGCAACCCGTGGTTCGGATCCCACGTAAAGTTGTAGGTCCCCTCCGTTATATGACCTTGCATGTTGCGAAGGAGGTTAAACAACCCCAATTAATATATATATATATATATTAGTGGTGGACCGGATATCCGCATCCGCACTTCTGACTGCGGATGTTATGCGGATATTACCTCTAATATATTATGCAATTTACTATTAAATTAGCTTATAAAGTAGCTTATAAGGCCCAGTCATGCACATTTCATGTACAGTATTAATTACACTGTACAACAAATTTTCGCTTCAAAAAAAAAAAAAAACTGGAGTAACATTCGGTCATTCTTAATATTTCGAGTGTGCTGATTCCAAATCTGAAAATAGTTTTTTTCTATCACGTCACGTTTTTTTGTAATGACTGCTTAAAATCTTCATACTAAAAAATACAAATATATTGATAAACAGATAGGCTTTATCATATGGAACAGTTTAATTATTGCTATACTTCAATATATATGCACAAAATTAACATAAAACTCTCATTATACTGCTTTCAACTCATTATTTGTATTTATGCTGGCGTTTGTGTGATGCTTCTGGTTGGTCACGCTTTAAATTCCAGCAGAAATCGGCCAGCATAGCAGGACTCCACTTCCCTTTGTATCGGCTCTCATTGTGGCTATATCCTGGTGGAATCTCTCCCCGTGTTCGTCGCTAACAGCAGATGCGTTTTCCGGAAAGAATGAGAGATGTGAATGCAAAAAATGAATTTTCAATGACATCTTACATCCGAAACGTTGGTATGAGTTGATAAGTTGATCCACAAGTGCAGCATAGTTGTCGTATTTAGTCTTTCCTAGTAGACCGCTGCACACGTTTTTCAATGCACGCCAGGCTGCCAACTCAACCTCATCCATCACCGCTTCAAAGTGTTCGTCTAGCATGAGTTGGCGAATTTGAGGGCCGACGAATATGCCTTCTTTAATTTTGCCATCACTTATTTTTGGGAATTTTTCCTTTAGATATTTGAAGGCAGGCTTATCCTGGTCCAACGCCTTTGCAAATTGTTTCATCAGCCCTAGTTTTATGTGAAGTGGCGGCAAGATAACCTTTTCTTTCGTACTAGTGGTTCGTGAATAACATTGTGAGATCCAGGTGAGGAATTGTCTTGCGGCGGCCATACTGAGCGTGTGTCGTGTTCAGACCTTGCTCGGCTATCCCACTTGCATAGGAAACACACGTATTTCGTATAGCCAGTTTGCAATCCATTGAGAATAGCCACAACCTTCAAATCTGCGCAGATAAGCCATTCATCTTCATTGTATTTTATACAGTCCAGAATAAAAGCAACATTGTCATACGTTTCTCAAGACGACTGAATGAGCGATCGGAACAGAAGGCAGTGTGTTCCCATTGTCTAGCAATACACCCTTAACACTGTACAGAGATGCATCAATGAACAATCTCCACTGATTCGGTTCATAGCACAAGCCCAGAGCATCGAACAGACCATGTACGTATATCAATGCAATAACAAAGATTGTTCTTCATTGTGAAATATTCCTGCAAATCCAAGGAGCGCTTTCGGAATGCTGTAATTCGTACGACGTCTTCTGCCAGCAGATTCCATTCTTGTAGACGTGAGGCCAGCAGTTCACTTTGTTGCTCGGTAAATTAAATCATGGACAAAATCATTGAGTTCAGGCTGCGTGATGAGATGTTCTTTCTTGGACTCGACTTGAGCTTCATAGCATTCGCAATCTGATTCCGATTTGTCAGAGTCTGTGTTATCGGTCGGCATTTCAGCTGGAGGACGAGGGATGGGTATATCTGTAGAATGTTCCACAGGACGCATATCGGAACGAAGATTTGGGTGGATTATAGCCTTTTTCCCTTTTCTGTTGCAACCTGTAATGTGAGACAATAGACATTGTTGACTGCTTAAGATAGCATAATTGTGTAATACATTATGCAGAGGAGGGAGGATATGCTAAAATGTGCTAAAAACGCCAAATTTTACGTATATTCAGAAAAATAAAAGATTCAAACCTGTGATCCTCGTTAAGCAGAAATAGCAATCAGTTGAATGGTCCAGCGGCTCTCTCCATACCATTGGGACACCGAATCCCAGACCAGGACCGGTGCGTTTGAACCATGCAGATAACGAGCTTGTACATCTCACACAGCAGATATGAGGCTTGTCCTGATCACCAACTTTGCACGCGAAGTATAATTCATAAAGCTTTTTCACATGAGAAGTCAACTTCCTTTCATATTGTTTTAACGTTAATGTCCCACAAATATAACAGAAACTGTGTGGCAATTTTTTGCACTCTCTAGGCATTGTAGCATAACATCAATAAAAACCTGTAAAATAAGAAAATGATAGATCAATTTGCAATTTCACACAATATAGACGTTGTCGGTGAAGTATACATAATTTGATAGCTGTTATTCAATAATACTCGCTTATAGCACCGATTTATGATAAAATATGGCTGACAATTTTGTTTTAAATGATTAATTAACGAAATTTTTCATAAAATCAAAGTGGAAACACAGAGCCGAACACCACCACCACCACCACAGCATATGCATGACTGAACAAAATGTAAAAGATGCGTTCAGAGAACCAGTGGTTCTCAAAATGATACAATGAAATAGGGTCATTTTCATAAAATCGGTGGGTGATACAAATAAATGAGTGCTATTTTCGCAATCTACGCATATAATTAGCCATAAAAATGACGCTCCCATTTCTGTTTTTTTTCTCACTGTTGTACAGTTATTAATGAACAAAGAAATAGTACAGTATATAAACCTCGAAATATAAATACGTGGTAACGCAGAAAATTGAATGAAACTTCATTGCATTTTCTGTGGCTGAAACTCGAGAAAGTTATTTTTATCATAATGAAAACATTAATGTTAATTTTAATTCTTATGCATTGACTGCCATAATAGTAATATCACGAAATTTAAAAAATTGTCATATATTCATAATTCTATATTATATTGATAAGATTAACTAAATATCCGCATCCGCAGGTGTTGAAAAACTGACATCCGGTCCACCACTTACACACACACACACACACACACATATATATATATATATATATATATATATATATATATATATATATATGTGTGTGTGTGTGTGTGTGTCCGTGTCCGTGTCCGTGTCCGTGTCCGTGCCCACAAGTCCTGTCTCGTAGGAAAAATGATTTTAAATTAAATTTACGAAAGTAATAATTAGAACTAAAACAAATGTTCAAATTGATGTCACACCTTTTTTATTAATGTTATTAAAAATGCACTAAATAAAAATATAATAGTGTTTCCTACCTTTGTTCCTGTCATGCGATAGTTTTTTATCCGAGTTAATTATATGAATTGATGTCATATTATGAGCCTTCGTATTGTGAGGAGCGCTTACGTATTTTCAAAAATTCTGTAAGCTTTTTTAACTTTTTACTCGTGCTAAATAGAGGAAATGTAGGCATCTATTAAGCATATTTGCGTTTGAAAGAATTAATGCCAAGGGACAGTTTTCATATATATTTTCAGTAAAGGAGTAGTTTTCGTACAGACAGTAATACTTTGTGTAGTAAACGTTAAAAAAAAGAAAGTTGTTCTCCAAGGTGAAAATTTTTCAGACTGCTGATTAAGTTTGTTTACTGAACAATTAATTTCAGTTGCCTAAGACGGGTAAATTACAAAAGTATTCACGGCTGTAGTTTTAACTATTAAAATCATGTTTTATTAAAAACACATTTTAATTTGAAGGGTTTTGTGTAATCATTTTTTCTTACACACACACACACACACACACACATTTTTATTTTATTTATTTAGTTATTTTTTGTTATTCATTTATTGAAAGGGAAAATAATATCGTACTTCGACTTGGGAATTTTTTCATTAATTATAATTTTGTGTAACGATGTTGATTTGTTGTGTCGAAAGAACTCTAGTGCAATATATGAGGCGTCACTTTCCAAAGTTCAGAGAAAACGAGATTAAAATAATAATAATAATAATAATAATAATAAATGTACGTCCACTATCAGCATTTTTTTCCAATAAGGAATTGAAGATATTACAGTTCCTTAACGGTCTTAGGCAATATGCTATCGCTTTCGGGACACTTTTGGCTGCATTTTTCAGCCATAAAAAAAATGCATTGTTGCGGCGAAAAGACGCCTCATATATATAATAAATTATAATATATATATATATATATATATATATAGGGTGGCGCAAAAGTCAGGAACCATAGGCACATTTTATTAAGTTATGATAAATGTTTGAATTGGTGGCCTTCCACTTCGAGACACTTTCTGACTCGTTGAATGCATGATGTTTGAACATTCTTTAACACATTGGTACTGATTTTGGCACACTCGGATGTGATTTTATCCTTTAGAGAACGTATGGTTCTGGGTCGATCAGCATACACGACCGACTTGAGATCGCCCCACAAGAAAGTCAAGAGGCGTGAGGTTTGGATAGCTAGGTGGCCATTCGACGGGCCATCGCCGTCCGATCCACTTGCTTGGGAATGTTTCATCTAAAGAGCTCCGGACAATGGTTGCGACATGTGGTGGTGCACCATCCTGCTGAAACCACATCGCCCGTTCTGCTAATGGAATGTAGTCCAGTATGGGCATTAGAAATGTTTGCAGCATATGCAGATATGTTTCACCTGTTACATTGCCGTCGAAAAAGTACGGACCAATTAACCAATCCCCCCAGAGCGCAGCCCACACCATAATTGTTGGATCGAATTGCATATGTCCTTCCTCCATCCAGTGGGGGTTCTCATTGGTCCAATAGCATGCATTATGCCTATTGACACGACCGCTGAGGTGAAATATCGTTTCGTCGCTGAACATGATCCTTCGTTGAAGATGTCGATGTTGTAGAAACCAGTCAGAACTCGACACGACGGCCTGTATCGTCACCGTACAGTTCCTGAACAAGTTGGACTTTGTAGGGGTGGAAACGATTTGTTGTAAGAACTCGTTGAATCCGAGGTGATTGGGTACCGTTAGTGATGTTGCTACAGCGGTTGAACTTTTTGGCCGATCATGAACACTTCTCGTTTCTTTGAAGCGAAGCGAGTGAGCAGTTTTCTAATTGATGCCTAAACAACTGGCGGCCTCTCAGGGTGTTTGTCATTAAAAGCAGTAGCAACTGATCAGTGTGTTTTACCACGCGTTGCACACATTAAAACTATCTCCAC
Organism: Bathynomus jamesi; assembly: GCA_023014485.1. Classification (NCBI taxonomy): domain Eukaryota; kingdom Metazoa; phylum Arthropoda; class Malacostraca; order Isopoda; family Cirolanidae; genus Bathynomus; species Bathynomus jamesi. The sequence goes on from JAJOZX010000232.1 coordinate 443,786, forward strand.
CCGTTCATCTATTGTCAATTTCTGTGCCATAGGTTCAACAACAAATTTGAAAAAACAAAACGCATATTAAAATACAAATTATTAAAATGTGCTTATGGTTCCTGACTTTTGCGCCACCCTGTACACACACACACACACACACTAATAAACACGCGTGCGCGCATCTCCGAGTGAGCAAGATACAGACTTTTTTAAATAGGTATATCTGAAATATAATCTAACGTTAATGCAATCAATGCAAAAAGGCATAATAAGTGTTCCGGACGCTCGCCGGATTGAAGGGTGTTTTCTGTTAAGTCCTTGAATGGTAGGCTACTAACCAAGCCTAATCTAAACTGACTAGCTGACCTAAACTAGCGTAACCTAGTCAGGACTAACATATCTTTTAGCCGACATCAGTATGAGGGTGCTGTTTATAGTATAGGCCTAAATACCCTGCTGCAGTAGTTATTGGAGAATTAGAAGTACCCTACTTAGTGGTGCTACTGTATTATCAACCACGTATATGCTTTAGACTTTTCTCAGCACTTTAACATCACCAACTTCGTGACCATCTGAGAGTAGTATTGTAATGGTAAAAAATGTATAGTAGTATATAAAAAGTATTGTTTAGATATTTTAATTTTTACTTTGAGGATTGACTTAAATAGCAAGAAGTGTCAAAAGCAGACAGTGTTTGACATTTTCAGATATTGATTTCGACTGAACCTTTATAGTGTCTTAAGTCCCCTATAGAATAGCTTCGTACGTACTGTAGATTGCTTTCGAACCCTGTCTTCCTCTTCCTTAGGTCTAATTGAGGAGGGTTATCACGCATCCAATCCTTACCACAATGCCATCCACGCCGCTGATGTAACTCAAGCTATGCATTGCTACCTCCAAGAGAATGCAGTGAGTAGGTTCTTCTTCGAGGAAATCCCATCTCTTCGTAGAGTATCTTAGGGTCACGCATAAACAGTGAAAGAAATCTTCGCTAAATCATTAATCAGTGGGAAGTTTTGAAATCTCTCCTTTGATTGGTTAGTTTTCGAAGCATGGACCAATTAGGGAATTTGGAGAACTCGCATGATCTTTAAATATTAGCGAACACGGTCATATATGGAGGTTTCGTCTGGTGATTTTTATTAAAACTTTTACCGCATATCCATGTTTTGTCGTTTAACTTCGCAATTTGAAACGTGGTCCTTAATCGCCTTACGAGGAACTTGTCAGGATTTCATTGGAAATACTTCTTTATTTAGTGGAAAATTATTATAATGTAATTTAAATGAACGTTAAAAAATGTTTTCTTTGATTGTGTTCATTTATTCATAATTTATTTCAGATCGTCCAGCACTTAACACCTTTTGAGAAGTTGGGTGCAATCATCGCATCCGTTTGCCACGATTTGGACCATCCTGGCGTTAATCAACCCTTCCTGATCGCTACCGACAACCACTTGGCTGCCCTTTATAACGTAGGAAACAATTTAAATTAATAAATCAGGTTTCAAATCTTGTGTGCGCTGAAATTTCGAAAAATTATTTCTTTCTGTATATCCGCTTGGTATTTTGTTTAAAAGCCGGAAGATACATTGGGAGGAATACTCCGCGTGTCCTATTCCATATGGATGTATGTGGAATGCGCGTACTAAAGTTAACTCCTTCGCCACAGAACGCGAGTGTCCTCGAAAATCATCACTGGCGATGCGCGATGGGCTGCCTTTGGGAATCTGGGTTTTTGGATAAGTGGTCTCCTAGTCAAGTAGAAGAGTTGCAGGAAATGATTCGATCCCTTATTCTCGCCACAGATATCACCAGACAGAATGAATTTCTCAACAGGTTTAAGGTAGGGAGAAAGTCTCGTAATTAATATAATCTTGTTTCATTCACTGTATGAGAAGATTGAAAGTGGTTCGCGGGTGGAATATAAACGGAATGAGGAATTCAGAGGATTTTGGGCATTATTGGAAAATGTCAGCCAACAGCTTAGTTTTGTAATAGCAGAAGAGAGAGTTTATTAATTTCGTAAACCAAACAAACGTATATATTAGTAACATTTCCAAACTATTATGCTGTATAGCATACACACTTCTTACGTTTCTGTTTTGAGTTTTTCACGAGTGATGTTAACGCCTCTGGGTTAGTTTTTGATTTTATAGCCTGAAAATAAATCGATAATTTTTTATTTTCAGATAAACAATGCAGTGGTATTTCATCGCTAGTAATTACTGTACTTCAGTAGATGAATACCGTTTATTATAAGACTTAAATAGCTGCGAGGTAACCGATTTTAACAGATTTTGTTTGCGATTGTAGAGGTATCAAGACACGAATACATTGGATTTAACGCGTGCGGAGTGTCGCCATTTCAGCCTGCAGATCGCCCTCAAGTGCGCCGATATCTGTAACCCTTGTAGGCCTTGGGAAACCTCCAGGCAGTGGTCCCAAAAGGTAACTTAGGAATCAGTCAGACACGTTATTCCTTAAGACAATCATCGGTGTTTTATCTTTTTAATTGATTCATTAAATTTTAAGGGTAGTATTTTCAATCATATATTCCGTTTATTAAACCTTTAACCAATACTGTTTTTTAATTCACGTCCAGATTGGTTGGTTGTATTAGGTTAGTCGTTAATTCTCCGGTTTCTCGCTTAAGCGAATCTCTCTTAATCGGATAACATTTCAATGTAAGTGATACTGAAACGGATAAAAATATAATGTTGATGCAATCTTGAACATTGTCACCAAGACGCTGTATCTTTCGTCACTCGAACTTTTTTTTTCCAGATTTGTGACGAATTTTACCGGCAGGGCGACTACGAGAGACAGTTGCATCTTCCCGTTACGTCAATGTGCGATAGACGTTCCAATACCGTGGCCAACATTCAGAAAGGTAAGAAGAAAGCTCAGGACCGATCCATTTTACTGCGAATGATCTACAGTGGCAGTGTCACAAGTCGCTCCATCACCATGGAATAACCTTTCTACTGTGATCAAACAAACTCCATTCCATTTCAGTTTCAAATCTTGCCTAAAAAGTCATTTTAATAATCTCATCACATCATATGGTGATTCAAACATTCCCGAATTGTAAAATCGCAACGGTGCAATCTTCAGTACTTTCAATACTACATAATCTTCTCCAATCGGTAACCAATTCAGCCGATGATACGTTATAATTTAAAGCATATTTGTATGTATGTATATGTACTTATAGATGTATGCGTATATACAGTATTTGATATTGGATGCACAGTGTATATGTTGTCATACAGATGTGTAAATTTTAATTAAAAGTTGACATAGGTATTTCATTTTAAAGCCAAAGCTCGCATAAATATTCTAATTTTACACTGAATTTGCGAGATTTTCAATTATCTATTACTGTTTACCATGTAAACTGATGTCTGATTTATATTTTTGCCAGTTTATTAAGTTTGATTTTATTATTTCAGGAACATATCATGTACAACTTCATATTATAATACCTTCCTTTTGTAGAAGAATAAACGATTGTACATAAGGTTGACAAAAGTAAATAGACGCCGCTAATATTGCGCAATATTTGTTAAAGAAGAAAGCAAACCAAGCGAAGACGCATTATTATGTTAAGGTGAATGAAAGCCACGAATCATTGATAGTCAGAAGATGCCACGTGGCGAGGGTTCGTGTGAATTGACAGATTTTACCAGAGGACGAATTGTTAGCCTTTGAGAAGGTTTGTGTAATCAAAAGGATATTTCACGTCGGCTTCGTATTTCGTTGTCAATTATTAACGGTGTGATTGTGTAGTTCAAGACAACAGTTTCCCCCATGTCCGGCCGTCTAGGTCCATCGCAGAAAATGTTACGTGCTCTCAGAAGAAGTGCGGAAGGGAACCCACGACAAACTGCTGATGAATTGGGCGTGCAGGCCGGGATTGGTTCTAGAACTGTCAGAAGATATCTCCACACTATGGGCTATTATTGGAAGGTAGCTAGAAGAAAACCCCTGCTAACCCCTCGCAACATTGCTCGTCGTAAGCAGTAGGCAGCATCGATGAAGAACCGGGACTCTGTTTTGGAGCAACGTGATATTCACAGTCTCGATTTGCTTCATTTTCGGACAGTGGGCATGTATGGATATGGAGACGTCCATCACGGGAATTTTCATAGAAGCACCTTCAGGCTACAGTGAAACACTAAGGTATTTCTGTTATGGTGTGGGCTGCCATTTGGAGCACGGGACCATGAGAACTGGTGATATGCAACGGAATCGTCAGTTTAGCAAAAGAGTATTTTGGAGGAAAGCCCGCTGCCACTTTATGCAGTAGTAGTAGTTTGTCTCCATCACTCGCTGTGCTCATGGAAGATGGTGCCCCTGCTCTCACATCTCGTGCAACTCAAGAATTGGCATGAAGCCCATGGTATCGCACGCCTACCATGGCTGGCCAGATCAGTCAACCGAAATGAATCCCATAGAACGCATGTGGTACATACTGGACAGGGCACTGAGGAGATGTCAACCAAAGCCCCACATCCAGGGAAACCCTAATAACGGTTCTCAGAGGAATGGGCTGTAATACCCAAAATTACATTAAAAACTTAATCGATGGAATTACTAACGTGTTTTAGCTTTGCACAGGAATTACTTATGGTGTAAAATTACTGCACAGTAATAAAACCAGATATCAAAATATTGTGTGTCTACTTTTGTCAACCCTGTTATATATATATACACTGAGTGGCAGAAAAATCGGCCCGCTTGGAATATCGCGAAAAGCAAAAAAGTGGGCAAGCTTCTCTTGAGAAAAGTTTTAAAATTCGAAAATATAGTCTGAGGCAACCAAATAGCGAGACAAAACAACGTCAGCTGCGAACACACTAGCTGTAACGAATTTTCGACTTTTTTAAAGAATTCGACAGTCTGACATTCGGTTGCTCTTAGACTGCTAGTGCAACTTTTTTCTTCCACTAGTGGGAGTAGGCATTTGCGTTTAGTAACAGATAGACTTCTAATTCTTTTTGGTTTCAAAATTGGACATTTACAATGGATTGAGAGTCGTCGCCCTAATTGAAGATGGTCGGAGCCAGCGTTACATCGCCGATGCGCTAGGAATTCCAAGAACAACGGTTCGACGTGTCTACCAACGTTATGTGGAGACAGGAGAGTACACCCGAAGACCAGGATCTGGAAGATCGCGCTGCACATCTGCCCGTGACGATCGTTTCATCGTCTTGAGTGTTCTGCGAGATCGTCGCTTGACTGCCACAAACGTCCGCAATGAGCTGGAAAGGTCTCGAGACGTCAGTGTGTCGGAGCGCACCGTTAGAAGGAGATTTACATGTCACTTAAAGTGGCTTACATGCTAGACGTCCAGCAATGGGCCCGGAATTGCTCCCACACCACCGCAATGCTCGTCTTGCTTTCGCTCGTGAACATGTCAATTGGACTATGGTCCAGTGGGGACGAGTATTGTTCACGGACGAATCAAGATTTAATCTTTGAACATCCGATGGACGGGAAAGAGTGTGGAGAAGAACAGGAGAGAAATTCACCCCGTGCACTTTTACGGAGAGGGTTGCTTTTGGAGGAGGCTCAGTCATGGTCTGGGGTGGTATCACTTCAAACTCGCGCACAGAACTCGTCGTTCTTGGTGGTGGGTCATTGACATCCGGAAGATACGTGAAAGAGATCTTGCTGGAACATGTGGTCCCTTTTGCTCCTTTCGTTGGCGAAGACTTCCTTCTACAGCACGATAACGCTAGACCCAATGCGGCAAGAGCCGTTAGCGATTTCCTTGACGAAGCTGGAATTTGTCGAATCGAGTGGCCTTCCCGAAGTCCGGACCTGAACCCCATAGAACATCTCTGGGACACGATGGGACGGCGTCTTAGGACTTGTCTAGTAGCCCCTAACACTACAGGAGCTACAACAAGCTTTAACTGAAGAGTGGGAGGGAATCCCACAGGATGTGATCGCCGATCTCATTCATGGGATGAATCGACAAATGGCTGCAGTCATTCAAGCTAGGGGAGGCAACATCTCTTATTAACCTTGGATCACAAATTTTTTATTTATTTATTTATTTATTTTATTTTTTTTTGTGTTTGTCGAAATCTTTGTTTTTTGAGTTACACTTTTTTGTACAGTATATTTTGATAATAAATTGTATTAAGCGGGTGTTCGAAGATTTTTTAATGTCCTCACAGACTAAATTTTCGAATTTTAAAACTTTTATAAACAGAAGCTTGCCCACTTTTTTGCTTTTCGCGATATTCCAAGTGGGCGAATTTTTCTGCCGCTCAGTGTATTATATATACACATTGTGTATATATATATATATATATATATATACCTACCCAGATAGCAGGCATACGTTGGTATTAGCAAAGGCAGCGTGGATTGGTTCAACAGATTCTTGCTATCTGGGGATCGAGCTTTGTTTATTAGTTATTCTCATGCATTTTTTTTTTCTCTTAGGGTTCATAAAGTGCGTTGTGGCACCGCTGTTTGAGGCTTGGGACAGATGGCTTGATACTGACCTTTCCGGGGTAATGCTGCATAACCTACGGATGAACCTTCAGCGCTGGGAAGCAGCCGTCGTGGAAGAGGGGGAACCTGTATGCGCTGATTCCGAGAAGTCGGAGGCCGACGCGGGGGTTACTCAGCAGAGTGACAGCAGCACTGCCAGCAGCGGTGAAGCGAGCGACAGGGAGTCGGCAGGCACATGCCCTCTGGTGGGTCGGAGGCACTCCCTTCCGCTTACCATTCCTTCTCTCCTTCCTCGCACCGTCATAAGGAGAGAAAGTCTGACGAGCGAAGAGGGGGTGCCGTCCCTAGTGTTCGAAACTCTCCAAATGGGTGAATCTGTGGTGGAGTCGGTGGTGACAGTGGGGGCTGAAGGGGAGGAGTCTCTATTTCCTCCTCCCTCCATTGCGGCGATGGGGGAGGTGGGAAAAGCCCGGAGGCTTCTTTCCCATCCGAAAGGCCAAAGGAGGCAGTCGTTGCCCCCCTTGTGGGATAGCACGTCTCTGCTCTCTCGGGCCCCACTCCAACCCCTTCCCCCTACTCCATTACAAGAGGAGTTACCCCCAATCGAAGTAGAGAAGGACGACGACGAGAAGAAGCCCTTGTTGAAGAAAGTGGGTGGCTCTTCTATTTTGGGTGCTCGAGGCGGTGGGGATGGGAAGGATACCGGAGGAAGTGCTCCACACAGACTCGCTTCGAATGAACGGCGGTTCTCTGTTGGACGAAGAGCCTCCTTGGGAGCTCCCGAAGAGGGAGACAAAGAGAATGTGGCTCCTCCGCGAGAAAGAGGGGAAAGACCCATCCCACATAGCATTCTGAAGACACGCCTCTGGAGGTCTCTGAATCAAGAGGAAGAAACGGAACTCCTCGGAAGGGGTCCCAAGGGACTCTTCAAGCACCTGCCGCAGGTAAACTCAAGATTGAGAGGGCACAACGCGTCAATACTAAAGAAAATGCATCGTAAGTTTAGTTCCATGGAATTAATTTTTACCAATTTCCTAAATTTCAGAACGATATGATGAGAAGACGGGGCTCAGCCCCCCTTTTGAAGCCTGAAGAGCTTCGTGGGGGTCTGAGAGGAGGATCCGAAAAACCGTTACTCGACCTTCCGAAGAGAAGGGGATCCGCCCCCACTAATCAAATTACATTACAATTAGGTAGGAAGACGACTGTTATCTCGGTTCTTCTTATTTTTAAGGCGAGTTCGCCAGTTCAGCTCACTTAGTGAAACGCTTTTGACATCATCTTCGTGGGGTAAATAGATTTTAAGTATTCGATGGTTAGTCTTCCAGTAAGAAGATCACGCGTGGTGTACACATAATTTTACATTGTGGGGATAGTTGATAATTATTTTCACGATAATGAGAATGCGTTCCAATATGTAATTAAACGTTATTGAATTTATACCAAAATGATACATTGAATTTAAGTTATCGTAGTTTTTGGTTATCCAAATTATGAGAAAACGTCACTAGTAGTTTTGTTAGTTGGTACTGAAGTTTCTTCTCGGATGCTTTTTCAACAAGACTCGATCGAATTCCCTCGTGAAACTTTTTTTTGATGATAGTAATTATGATGAAACTGGAAATTGTGTAGGTTCGTGGATTTTATTCTATTTTAAAGAATATTTTTAAATTTTTTAGGTATATTTCTTCGGGGGGGGATACGTCTTGTCATAATTTTCTTAACTTTTTGGGGGGAAAAAGAAGTTCGCTTAGTAACGTGAAATTTTTAAACCATAAATAATTACTAATTGGTATTAATCCGCTTTTCTTCGGATATTTTATTATTTTTGGTAATTATAATAAAAGTTTAAAATCCCAATAATTCCTCATTAGTAATATTTTTAATTTTTGTAAAAAATTTTGTTTTAGGTGAACTTTTTTCCAGAATTGTACATTCAAGCATCGTTGTACATTTTTTTATTATTGTAAATTAAAGTAAAAATTAAAGCCCAACTAATAGCTTAAATACAGCCGATTTCCTTCAGTTTTATCCTCCATCAACAGAATTTCACGAAGGAAGTAAATGATACGATGATATCGTAGTTAGTTAGGCTTTTGTCGCATTATATCCCAAATGTAAAATCCTTCAAAAGCATTTCTGTGGATCCCTTTAGTAACTTAACCCTTCCCCTATCCTTCCTAAAGTTAGAAATAGATTGAAGTCAATCCCTTTAGATTTATATCATGATTCCTGTTACCCTCAAAGTTACTTACGCGAGCGAAATGCGTTGTTTGGCGGTCATCTGAATTAATTTTTCTTTTTATACATTTACTCAATAGGGATGTTATTATATGACGGGATCCCAGGGGCATAATACCCCGAAGGGATAATTTGTGATATCCGCCCAATGACGCGCTCCCAATTTCAATGTTGTCTCACCCCTTACCCCCTTCCCCCCTCTCAGGGCCGGATTGTTCGGGTCCATGTGGTACTTACGGTGTTATGTGGTTTGGTATGAATTGTGGTGGTGGTGGTAGTGGTAAAAGAGGTGGGGTCCCCACTGCCGGGGACTCCAACAAACCCCTTCACACCCCTTCTAAGAAAAGAGTGAGGGGCCCCCTGAAAATCCTGAACAGGGGTAACTCCTTCTCTCTGATAGAACCCTTTTTGAAACTGACAGGTAATTGACCCCGGGAGAGTAACCCCCTTTAGCCGTAAAGCCCCTCCAGGGCTCACTGCCGCTCGTTTTAAAGCTTAAAAAAAATGCTGACGTCACTGTTGGGGTTGACAGTAATAGCTTTCGATTTTTTTACATTTTTGTAACCCGCAACACTGACGTCATTTTTATTTTTGAGTTGATATTTGCTTTCTCCCATTTTTTTTTATTTCGGTTTTCTTTTATTTTAATGTATTGAATTTCATTCGCTAAAACTGTGTCAGTGTTGAAAAAAAAAAAAATCGTCAATGTTTTTCACTTCATTTCTTTGACAAACTATCTCAAAACTGAACAATTTAAAACCAGAATGTATTGCAGCAATTAACAATTTAACCACACGCCAGATTCACAAAACTAGCCGTAAGGGCTATTAAATTGCACGTTTGTCTTTTATAAAAATCAAGTGGGTGATGATTTTTTTTCTTTTAATTAGCATTTGGTAAATACACATTCTTTTTTAGTTTACCCCTTCGTCACCGTCACTAAAGGTTTTAAGTATTTGATGTTCATTGTTGCCATTTTTGGTGCAAAAATATTTTTGACGTAACCAGCGGTTGATTTTTTTTTTTTTAAGTTCACTCGAGATATTTTGGTTTCACACTTTTTACAAAATAAAGTTCACTGAATGAGGAATATCCGCGACTCTCGTTTCTTGAACAAATAAAGCAGCTCGTAACTTTTAGTTTACCACTATTATTGTTCGCTTGGTTGTTCGATGTATATTTTTAGAGAGATTTATCAGAATTAAATTCCTTATTTGAATTGCATGAAGTAATTATTTTCATCCATTCAATAGTAGTAGTAATAATAATAATAATAATAATAATAATTATTATTCCATTCCATTATTTAAAGACAATTTTTTTCATATAATTTAAAGGAAGATAAAACATCAATATAATTTTTATCTTAAAAATCATTTAAATATCAGAATAATTTAGATATTTTGTAGGTTTTTAAATTCAAATCCCAACTTTTTTTAATTTTTTAATTTAAATTCCAGGGTCGGATGCTTTACGTTTGTTATCGGAAGAGAAAACGACACAGTGGCAGTCCCCTCTTCTGGCTAAGGAAAACCTTTTACAAGGAGGAGAGAGGAACCCTATGAATCCTCTTCTGTTCACTGGCAGTAGTAGGTTGGTACAGCGGAGGGGCTCAGTGCCATGGGAAGGCCTGAAAACGGAGCATCAAGTTTTCCTCGCTAGTCAAGGAGTAAAGTGAGTTTTGAAGTGGGTGAGAGGATTTTTGCTTTGAAAGGGATGAGTCTTCAGTTAACCGTAAATTTACATCGTACGACGCGAGATAAAAGTTCAGCTGGTGTATTTGAGAGGTTTCCACAGTGAATCTTTATGAAAGAGGTCACGGGTTCGACTAGATTCGTTCAAATCTTTTATTATTGTTGAAGTACAGCTGCTCTGATTTATATTTTATCTACTACGTACTTTATGATAGTGTATCTTTACTGATCAAATTTCGATATCATTTCCCTCAATGTCATTCCTTGTTTCATTCTTTTTCCAAAAGTGAGAAGTCCTAAAGTGGCAATTCTCAAATTGATCCATTCCCATTTCTACAATACAATTTTCCACTTACATTTTTCACGTAAAATACCCCTTGGGCCTGTCATTGCGATACACCCCTCTTTCTCAAATCTGGAATTTCACTTGCGGACATCAATTAAGAATGGGAATGACATTGAATTGAGAAGTAAATCGCATATAGCATAGAAGATGATGAAACTGTTATGAAATTTGCATAAAGACTTTCGTAGTGGATGTTTTGCGTCCAACTTGGCCGAAAGCTGAACTTAGACGAATAAAAACGAAATATGCTTTCGAGTTTGATATTAACCACACATTTATGACTGTAGATGAACAGTTCTTGAAAAAGAACGCATTGATTTTTCTTTAAATTTTGAGTATTGACTGATACTAAATTTCGTACAGTATATTATGTACTTTCGAAAACTTGCGCAAAATATCTCTTGGTTCATTTGGAAAGCTGTTCTTTATTGCCATATAAATTAATATAACGAGCGAGTCATTAACTCGGTATTGAGTCGAGTTGATTTCAATTATAGAGTTAAGCCGAATCATTTTAAAGTTTCACCCGATCACGTGAGCTTATTCTTCTTTTAGAGTAAGTGATAAGGCGCCCCTGCTCCCAGAAGGAGGAGGGGGCTTGCCTATGGGTTTCCCATCTTCGGAGACTCACGGTGGAGCGATTGGAGGAGGCGGCTTAACCCCTCATTTTGATACCAGAAGGGGTTCATCCGGGTTCGAACTTCTGTCTGGACTGTGGAGGTAAGTTATTTCTTTACTTTCCTTTAGCAGTATTACATAATCGCGCGTAGGAAAGTGGGGTTGAAGCGAGTGTCTGAAAGCGTATTACGGCGATGATGAAGTAATTATGGCCACATCGCTCCTCAGTGTGTTCAAGTCCGGTCATTTGGTAGTTTAATAACCTAAAGATGATTACTTACTAGTTTTAATTATTAGTTTTCAACTTGCCTTCATTCATTTAAGTAGTTTAGTTTATTAGTTCACTTAATATTAAGTAAGTCAATATTGTCTAAATTTTTCTTAACAATCGTTCATTGAAATTTGAATAATTATTGTTTATTAGGTTACGCTTAGAACAAAACGGTGCAAGCCTTTGTTCCGATGAATCTGTAGGAGTTTCCTCTTCCGGGGGCGCCACCCCAGGTACTCCGGGGGTCCCGGTGGGCTTAGCTCCCAATTTATTCCAGGGACCCCCTTTAATGCCTGGCCCCATATTGAGACGAGGTTCCCTGCCAACTGATGTCTTCATTGGTGGTACGTTTCAATGCCACGATGTTAATAATGCTCATGAGTGGTGTTAGATTAACTTAAATACAGTTAAAGCTTGTTAATTTTCTTTTATTTTAATGTTACAATTGGCTACCGTAAGAGTTTTACTGTTGTTAAACTTTCTCAAATTAATGTTTAGTTGTTATCTTTGACCGTGCCAATGGCGAACACTCGTAAATTTGATGTCAACATTTGGTAGAACCACACAATAGTAGTGATGATGATGATGATGCTGGTCTTGTAGTTGACTTTTTGTTATATATTTAATATTAAATTATTAAGAATTATATTTTAAGCGGTTTGTTTCATCATTTTTCAAAGTTGGTTGGTTGTGGTTTTATTATTAATAATAATAATGTCTCGTTAGCTAATGCCCCAAATCATACCTACAAAGTTTCACTGGAATAAACTTGTGGTTTATTAATTTTAACAGCAAAGAAATCTTTCTTGTGGAAATGCTGAAATTTGGCAATATATAGATATATATATATATACACACATACACACTATAGGTAATGTCATAACACCGCTTCCCGTTGAACGGCCAAGTTAAGAGACGTTGGATCAGATAATAGTTGGATGGGAGACCGTCCTCTGCGTCCAGACTATATAGCGATCCGTGGTTCGGATCCCACGTAAAGCTGTAGGTCCCCTCCGTCACATGATGTCTTCCGAAGCAAAAGTAGCACAAGCGCCATCCGGAGCAAAAATGAGTTATACACACTGAGAGGTTCTTCAGGCCGTATACTATCATATGGTAATGGATGAATTGCAGAAACGCCAATGTTCGTATGGTCGAAAGTCCCGCGAAAAATAATGCGTTATCTCTGTCCGAAGGTCGCATAACTTTCAACGCGTTTTCTGACGATTAAAAAAAATGGCGCTTGTGCTACTTTTGCTTCGGAAGGCCTCACATGACCTTGGATGTTGCGAAGGAGGTTAAACATCAGCAGCATTATATATATATATATATATATATATATATATATATATATATATATATAGTGTATTTGAAAACTTTCTGTACAAATTGTAATGGGGATAGGCAACACCAAGACAAACCCTTTCGTCTATAAGTGTATGTCCGCTGACGTCACCATTCGGCGCGAGACGGCGCCGCTGCAATTGGCTAGAAGGTGAAGTGGGCTAGACTCGCGCTTGCCGCAGACATTCTTAAATCGGACGTAGTACGCGTAACATGGAGCGCTTCACGACTGCTGAGATGGCTGACATGCATATGGTGTATGGGGCTGCCAATGGAAACGGAAGAGCTGCTGTGAGGTTGTACCGACAGCGCTTCCCAAACAGACGTGTGCCAAACCACCAAACGTTTGCGCATTTGCATCGGCGACTGCGAGAAACTGGAACATTCCATGCAAACATGCATGACACTAGTCGGGAGAGAAACGTGCGCACTCCTGACGTCGAGTCGGGCAGGCAGCAGGTACGGCCCAATCAACTTGCCATGGACGATACCCGCCCAAACATTGACGGCGAACCGTTCTTGATGAGCATGCACCCGTGTAGCATGTGGATTTGCGTGCGCCCACACGTGAGAATTGTGCATGTTAAACACACCCTCACGTGTGAAACAGGCCTCATCTGAGAACAGCACATAAGCCGGAAAATTAGGCTGCACCGCTGTCTGCTGCAGAAACCAGCGTGCGAATTCCACACGAAGAGGGTAATCCCGAGGTTGTAATGCCTGGACTCTGACGATGAAACGGATGTAACTGCTGCTCGTGCAACACTCTCCAGACCAGGTCGTGGTTCACACCGAGGATACGTGCAACACCTCGCGTGCTTGCGCTTGGATTGTCCTCAAATCGCCGTAGGATTTCTTCTTCCATGTCAGGAGTGCGCACGTTTCTCTCCCGACTAGTGTCATGCATGTTTGCATGGAATGTTCCAGTTTCTCGCAGTCGCCGATGCAAATGCGCAAACGTTTGGTGGTTTGGCACACGTCTGTTTGGGAAGCGCTGTCGGTACAACCTCACAGCAGCTCTTCCGTTTCCATTGGCAGCCCCATACACCATATGCATGTCAGCCATCTCAGCAGTCGTGAAGGGCTCCATGTTACGCGTACTACGTCCGATTTAAGAATGCCCGCGGCAAGCGCGAGTCTAGCCCACTTCACCTTTTAGCCAATTGCAGCGGCGCCCTCTCGCGCCGAATGGTGACGTCAGCAGACATACACTTATAGACGAAAAGGGTTTGTCTTGGTGTTGTCTATCCCCCATTACAATTTGTACAGAAAGTTTTCAAACGCCCAGTATATATATATATATATATATATATATATATATATATATATATATATATATATATATATTTAATATATATATATATACACTTACTTTACTTCGTAGCCCCCGGGTTCTCTTATGCGAACCCGGCGGCACTCAGGTATCCCGCGACCACCGTGGGACGGGTCCATAGGTCTCGTAGAGAAGTAATGTTGGAGTTGTGTCTTTGTTGAGAGAGAGTGTGGCAGTGTAAGAGTAGGTGTTCTGTGTCCTCAGGGTGGAGGTAGCATTTTTGACAGGTGGGGGTGTCAGCTAGGTGGAGTCTGTGTCTGTATTGTTGGAGGGAGGGGTGGTGGCCTGAACGGAGCCTGGCCAGAGTAACTCTTGTTTTCCTTGGGAGGGTTTGTTCGCTCTGATGGACTACAGGGGGAGTATCGTGAAGGACAGTGTTGTGTGGTTGGTCGAGTAGGTATTTCCGGGTAAATTCTGTGTGGAGATGTTTAATGGGGTTGATGTTTAGGGGAGGAGGGGGGATATTGTTCAGTAGCTGCGAATAGTGAGCAGCAGGAGTACGTTTTTTGTTGCGGGGTGGGGGATTGTGTAATGTGAGATGGTGACAGGGGTGGTCTGGGGCCAGTGCTCTGGAGAAGAATTGAGTCCCTGTCATGTTCATGTGGTGTTCGATGGGGAATATTTTCGTATCTGCATGTAGATGTGGGATGGGTGTGGTTCGGAGGCAGCCAGTAATGCTTCTGAGACCTCTGTTTTGTGTGGGGTTTTGTTTAGAGGTAGGGGATGTCCCATGAGGGTGACTCTCGGGTGTGCTTGGGATTCGTGGCGGTCTGAGGTTAGGAGGGTGATGGAGGATTTTTGAGGGGATGCTGACATCCTATTGTTAGTCAGCCAGAGTTCCAGATTGGTAATGTACTGCTGGATCAGGCGTGTGGCGGTGTTACGGTTATGGTGTTGTGCTGTTATGGTCAGGTCATCTGCATAGGAGGAGACGTGGACATGGGGGGAGAGAGGTTGTGGGAGGTCGTGCATGAAAAGGTTGAAGAGGATTGGAGAGAGTATGGAGCCCTGTGGGACGCCATTGTATAGTCTGTAGGTTTTGGATGAGTGTTGTTTGTGTATGACTTTGCCAAGTCGGCCTGCGATGAGATTAGTAAGCCATTTATTGTCATTGGTGGGGATGTCAAGATCAATAATCTTTTGTGCAAGAATGTGGCGTGGGACAGTGTCGAAAGCTTTGTTGATGTCGATGGCAACAAGGACTGTGCGGGCAGGGGGGGATAGTTGGTTGAAGCCATCTAAGATGTGTTGGGTTAGGTTTGTAAGAAGCGTTGTGGTGGAGTGGGCGGACCTGAAGCCGTGTTGGGTTTGTGAAAATGTAATGTGTGGTTGTATGCGTCTTAATATGTTTTTCGAGGACTTTGGAAATGGCTGAGAGAAGGGAGATTGGCCGGTATGAAGCAGGTAGGTTGGGGGGTTTATTGGGTTTCAGTATCGGGATGATGTGTGCCAGCTTCCAGGTAGAGGGTATGATATTGTGAAGCCAGGAGTAATTGAATATGTTTGTGAGGGCTGCAAGAGCAATTGGACCGAGGTGTTTGAGATGTATGTTTGAAATGTGGTCTGGGCCTTCGGCATGAGAGTTTTTAAGGGATTTTATGGCTGCAACTGTGCCTTGGGGTGTAAATGGATGTGGTTGTTGTGGGTCGGCCGAGAGTTTCCGTATGTTTTTGAGGATTTTTCTATTATTGGGAACAGTAATTTTATGGCTAATTTTTGAGTAGTGGTGCATGAGCAGGTTGCAGTGTTTTTGTGGGGATGGAATTTGGTTACAGTTGGAAAGGAGAGCTTCGTGTGTGGGGGGTGGGTTAGTATGTGAAGTGTGGATTTTTTTCAAGGTTTTCCAAAGTTGGGTGCTGTTGGTCTTGTGATTGAGTGTAGTTAAATAGGATTCCCAGTTTTCTGACTGTTTAGTGTTAATTAGATTTGTGATGTCAGTGTTAAGGTGGTGTATGAGGTCGATGTCTTCTGCAGTGGGACTGTGTTTCTGGCGTAATGAGTTTCTTTGTTTGATTAGATTGTGTATTTGTGGGGAGAAGTTTGGGTTGAAGTGTTTCCTGTGTCCTTGTGGGTTGAATTGTTTGCTAGCGCGAGTGATAGTGTTGTTTATGTGGGCGGTAGCCTTGTCTATAGAGGGGAAATTAGTAGTGGAGAATTCCTGAAGCTCGTTTTCAATGTATCCTGTAAAAGAAGGCCAGTTTGCATGTTTGTAGTTCGTGTATGTTTGTTTGAAGGATGTGTGGATGGGGTGTGTGTGTTGATAGGTGATTAGTATTGGGAGGTGATCGGAGGGGAGGTGGTGTAATGTCTGCCATGTTGTGCGTGTGTGTAGGGATGGTGAGCAGAAGGTAATGTCTGGGGAGGTGTGTTGTTGGTTGTGTTGCAAGGGTTTGCGTGTGGGTTGATTCCTGTTGTTGAGGATGTTGTATGTATGAAGATCATCTAGGAGTAGCGTGCCACGAGCGTCTGGTATGTGAGAGGAGAGCCATGTCGGGTGATGCGCATTGAAGTATATATATATATATATATACATTCAACTGCAAAGAACACGCAGTATAAATAACGTAAAGAACGACGCTTGTATAGGAGATATTCCGCGCAAGACGAGAAAGAGAAAACAACAAATGAAAAAATGAAGTACCACCTGGGAATCGAACCCGGGATCTTCCGATTGCCGGTCAGACGCGATAACCACTACACCATGGACTTCACTCTTCCAAATGCCGTAATTCCTCTACATATATATATATATATATATGAGATGAATTTCAACTTAGACACGTGAAATGAATAAATGATGCAAACCCACACGGAAAAAGAAGAAATTATTCTAAGGTCTTTCGTGTATTCAGCAATGCGCCTCGTCATTCCCTGACGAGGTGTATTGCTGAATACACGAAAGGCCTTGAAATAATTTTTCTTTTTCCTCGTGGTTTGCATATATATATATATATATATATATATATATATATATAACCATACAACGCACCAGTGTTGGGCACTAAAGCGTTAATCCGATAACAGTTAATTAACGAAGTTAACTTTTTTTAACGGACTATTACCGGAAGTTAATTTCCATTTATCGTTATCGGACCAGTTAACTTCCGATAACTCGATATTTAGTCTGTTAAAGTCCGTTAACACGTTAACTGCGAGGAGTCATTCACGGAAGATCACCGCTCCGCGAATGAATTCAAACCGCCATAACTTCAGTCTGCTTCCAGATCTCGCAAGGGGAGGTTGGGGAGGCCCAAGAGGTCAAGACTGGCAGTTGGGCCTAACTTTGAGAAGTTGGTCTTTCTGAAGGGCAACCAGCACATTGTGTCATAGTCTTTAATAAATGTGCCTAAAATTTAATTTTACCTTTCAGTTCCCGCCATAATAATTCTCTGGTAAATTAAAATTTAGTTAATAGTTAGTGGTTACAAGGGTTTCAAAACATGTAATCAGTACATTTTTTATTAAAAATAAAAAAAGTTATTAAGCAAAAAAGTTGCAAAACTTGATAAAAATACAGTTAAATACCTATTTATTGTTGGATTTTGCATAAATAAACATTTTCTATGGGTTTTAAAGCTTTTTTCCTTGATTTTTTTAAATGTTAGTAAAGAAATAGTTATCGTTAACGGATTATCGTTAACTTCCGTTAACTTTGTAGTAAAATTATCGGATTATCGTTATCGGAGTTAAAAATTGGGGTTAACGGATTATCGTTATCGAAGTTAACTTTTTGGTTAACGGTGCCCACCACTGCAACGTACCATACTTAGATGAGCAATTAAAAAAAGAAAAGTAAAAATGGAAAAAAATTAGAATATAATGAAAAACGGTGGAACAACATACGAATATAATACCCAAACTTCCAAGAGACACTTCTTTACACCACGATAAAATATAGCAAAATTCTAACAAATAAAAAAAAATCAAACTTGAGAAAATCGAGTTCTCGAGGAGCGATTAGATCTCTATATTTTCCCAAATGAAATTTAAAAAAGTTACCCATTTACCTACGGTATATATATATATATATATATAAGATATTTGAAAGAATAGTTAAACAGAAAATCTATGACTTTTTGGAAACTCGGAAAAAATTCAATGATAACCAACACGGGTTTCGGTCAGGCAGATCATGCCTATCACAACTAATGGAACACTACAACAACATTATTGATGCACTTGAAAGTAATGAAAACTATGATGTACTATACACAGACTTTGCTAAAGCGTTCGACAAGTGTGACCACGGAATCATAATACATAAATTGAAATATATGGGAATAACAGGAAAAGTAGGGAAATGGATATACTGTATAATTTCCTTAGTGAGCGGAGGCAAGTCGTTACAGTACAAGGAGTATCTTTATCAGAATCAGAGGTCCTCAGCTCGGTACCACAAGGAACAGTATTAGCTCCACTACTCTTCATAATCATGCTAACTGACATAGATGAGGACGTTACCAGAGACAGCACAGTAACATCCTTTGCGGATGACACAAAGATCAGTAGAAAAATAAGAAACCCAGAAGACATAGGATCTCTACAAACCGACATAAACAAAATCTACAAGTGGACGGAAGACAACAATATGAAGTTTAACACCGAGAAATTTCAGCTATTACGGTACGGAAAAAGAGAAGACCTAAAAATTAGGCTGACCATACGTACCGTTTTGAACGGGACAGTACCGTTTGTTTTATATTTCCTGGCCGTCCCGTCGTTTTAATAAAAATGTCAATTTTGTCCCGGTTTATGTACTTACTTTTTCATGAATACAGAATATTACATAACCCCGTCCCTTTTTTGCCATCCCAATGTCCCGTTTTTGTCTCAAGGAAATATGGTCAGCCTAGGCTAAAATCCATGGAATATTATACCCCAAATGGACAGGAA
The DNA here is from genome assembly GCA_023014485.1 of Bathynomus jamesi. Lineage (NCBI taxonomy): Eukaryota > Metazoa > Arthropoda > Malacostraca > Isopoda > Cirolanidae > Bathynomus > Bathynomus jamesi. The sequence continues at coordinate 462,981 of JAJOZX010000232.1, forward strand.
ATTCAGAGAAATTCCAGAGCAAAAGATTTAGGGGTTGTAATGACAGATGATGCGAAATTTGAAACACAAAATAAGATAGCAGTAAACAGATCAAAAAGAATAACGGGTCAGATATTGAGAACCTTTAAACGAAGGGATAGGAATGTAATGATTCCTCTACTGAAAACCCTGATAATACCCAAATTGGAATACTGCTCGGTCCTAACATCCCCATATAAAAAAGAAGACATTAGACAGCTGGAGGGGATCCAAAGAAGTTTCACAGCCAAGATCAATGGGTGCAAAGAACTAAATTACTGGGAAAGGTTACGAGAACTAGACCTATATTCACTGGAAAGGAGAAGAGAGATACACCATTATTTACACTTGGAAAATAATGGAGAAACTAGTCCCTAATCTTACTCTGAATCCCATAACTCCCCAAACAACGATGGAAAGTAGAAGCGGTAGACTGTGTCGTATTCCCAAATTGAAGGCGAGACAGGGAACATCCTTAACCCTGAAAGAAAATAGTTTTGTGGTGAGAGGACCAAAACTGTTTAATCAGTTGCCCAAAGACCTAAGAAACACGAAGAGAGTTGCAGTGGAAATCTTCAAAAGAAGACTAGACGCCTGGCTCAGAACAATCCCCGATGAGCCGGGCGTACGTGGCTATGTGAAGTGGAGAGCGCAAGAATCCAACTCTACTTCACCAGGCCAACTCGAGAGGAGGGTCGACAAGCTTAACCTTCGCGAAATGAGAAATCATCGCGCGGAACCTTTGTAAGGTAAGGTGTGTATATATATATATATATATATATATATATATATATATTAATAGCTATACCGTAGGTAAATGGGTAACTTTTTTAAATTTCATTTGGGAAAATATAGAGATGTAATCGCTCCTCGAGAACTCGATTTTCTCGTTTGATTTTTTTTTTTATTTGTTAGAATTTTGCTATATTTTATCGTGGTGTGAAGAAGTGTCTCTTGGAAGTTTGGGTATTATATTCGTATGTTGTTCCAACCTTTTTCAATTTTTACTTTTCTTTTTTAATTGCTCTTCCACTGTAAGTATGGTACGTTGTTCACACACACACACACACACACACACACACACACATATATATATATATAATATATATATATATATATATATATATATATATATTAGTAATGTATCGGATGTCAGATTTCCGACATCCGCGGATGCGGATGCCAAACTTTGACATCTGCGTTGGTGCGGATGCGGTTGTTCATGCAGAAATTTGTCAGCTTCATAATATGATAGTTTAAATTCATACTTAATTTATTAATTGACTTTCGATTTTTGGTTAGTTATAAATATTAGATATTCGATAATATTATATATTGGATAATATTATTTTGTAATTATAATTTTTTTACGTACGCTCTTTTCTTGGACGAGTTTTCACCACACAACTGCGTGTTACCAGGATGCGGGACGGGAACCCAACTCGTCTCGCATCCCACCAACCACTTTCCCCAACCACCACCACCACCCTTTGGAAGTAGTGTGCTTATGACATTGTTATGTATTGTAGCATGAATAATTAATTATATAAATACAGAACAGACATTGCCAGTTACTTAATAAATATCAAATGAAGGCTGCGCGAGTTTCAGTATTTGAACTGAATGAGGGGCAAATTTTGCTTCAAAAATAGCAATTTAGTAAATAGTACGCATCTACATCCCGTGGATGTTGAATTTTATGCGGATGACATACATCACTAATATATATATATGTACATTTTTTCCTGGAAAGAAAGGTTCCGGAACTCTGCTATAAATTTCCTACCACCTTTGCCATTTGTTACCTCGTCCCACCCCCCAAAAAGCGTCCTTCTTATTCCTAAAATTTTGTCATGTAACCCCACCCCTATCCCACCCTCCCCAAAAAAGTAAGTCAGAATGAAAATTAGAACGTGAAATTTTCTTCTGCATGTTGAAAATAAAAGGCACCGGAACGTCGCCGCCGCCGTTCCGGCACCTTTCGGCAGGAAAAAAAAATATATATTATATAATACCCGATTTCAGAATTGCCACTAGATGACTGGTTTCATCCCAAGTGGGTCCCTCTTAAAATTAACTCGACACAAAAAGTTCGATTCCAGCTACGCTTCGTATGATGCAATGACGGAGATCGTTAATAATGCCAAGTAGATTTGGAAATTTCACAAAAAATCTATTGACAAATAACAAACTTTAAGAAATGCTGAAGCATACCTTTAAAGCCATATTTTTTATCTTCATTTGTGAGTTAAAAAAAAAATTTGCGAAAGATTTTTGGCTCAAGAGTGAAGGATGGAAAATGTGCATACCCCATTTTTATTGTATGTAAGCATGTATTAATGCTTACATACACCTACATGCAGTAAAACATTAGTACAGATATAGTTCGTAGTCCGTACAAACTGTAATATACTGTATACTGAAATTTATTGTAAACTTAATGAACAAGAGTCTCGGGTTAAGTTCAATGTTACTGTGTAATATTTAGGGGCATTTGAAGTTAATCAGTCTTTATATTCTTTTGATCTGGGCTGATTCCTCTCAGTTTTGATTCCTGGCCTCGTAGCTTGGGTGCTAGAACCTATGAAGTTAGAAGTGGTTTATCCATTTTTATGATCGTTATTTTTAGCACTGATTTTTAACGTATGTCTGCATGTTTTAAATGTTTCTTGCAGTGTGGGTTACATTGTATGTTTTAATGTACCGTATACCCTTTTCTCCGTAGGTGATTGTGGTCGCTGGGCCGTTGACCCTTCCTAGCAAAGCCTACTGCGGGGTACCCACAGACCCCAGAGTAACAGATGTTCCGCCCACAGATTAAACCCTTGCCCACACCCTCATTTAGGGGCTATATACCCCTACACACATTCCTTCTCTCCAGAAATACTTTTGAAGAACTGAAGTATTTTAATTTTCGGATTAAACATTTTTACTCCTTATTTACCTAATTCTGGAATTATTCTTATCATGGTTGCTTAGAGTTACGTGTTAATATTTAAGATACCATAGGTATGGTAATTTTGAACTACTGCCATGGTAATGTTGAACACAACTTTGATAGACCTAAGATAGCTTAAAAAGTGTCTGTCACAGGCATAAGTAATCTTTACTACCGTTAGGCTTAATTTACCATAAGCATGGTAATTTTAAATATACCATTGGAATGTGTTGTGGTAACGCTAATTTATTGCTACCATAAGAAAGGTATTTAAAATTGAAGCTCAAATGTATTAGTTTGTGATGGTAGTTCCCACTGTTTCTCAAGTACCATAAAAACTATAAATGTGAAATGGTTGGTTGGTAGTTACAATTGAAATACGTTAACTGTCATTGTAAAGTGGTATTATAAAAGTACCTTCTATTTAAATTTTTGTATTGTGTTTTTTGATTTATGGTTGTTAATGAACTACCATTCGTTTAATGGTAGTATTACGATGGCATGATATCTACTGCTAGTACTGCTGCTACTGCTCTGTCTTTTCAAATGGGTCTTGGAAACATTAGGGGGGAGGGGAGGGGAGGAGGGGATAATATAACATACAGGGTTGGAGATGAAACATCTATCGCCTTCCCACGAATGGGCAAATGAGCTGACACTGAGCTAACTCTTTCATTGGGAGTGTCAGCAAACTGGGTAGGAACTGCGTAGGTTGACTATTTTATTATTTAATCTTTTTCCACAATTTCTTGAAGATTGGAAATTCAGATTTCAGCAGTTACCATTTTTTGACGAATTTAGTGGTCAGCTTAAGAGATTATCCATTTGATCGAGTCGGTCTAGTTTTCTTTGAGGATGTTCTAAACTTCTAATGCGGGTTACTCCCTATTTGAATGTTGCAAGCTATGCATCACGTCCCTTTTTAGCTTTTTCCACTCATTTTAAATTACGAACATTCTCAGGGAAACCACCACCACCACAACCACCACCCTTCACCACTATACACTATTTAAATCCCCCTTTTTCCATGTATTGGCAGCAGCATGATATCAAGTGCAATACTTCTTCTTCTTCTTCTTCTTCGACGAACATTGAAGTACCTCCGCTATGTAGATTGTCTAGTGAATCTATATATTTAAAGAATTACATGCCAATGTATATATAACTTTTGTTGTTACAATTTATTTTCTATATGTAATATTTGAGGTGTACAGCCGTACTTTTTTGTACTATTTCTAATGGTGTTTATACATGTGTAGCTACCGTTTGTACATATGAGGAAATTATTATTTTTTTTTAAGCTATGCAATCCTGCTTTATAATAGTTTAAATCGTTTTTATTTCCATTTTATTTATTTATTTAGAAAGACTATTTTAGGACATCTGACAATAATTATTGGTTGTTATAGTTAGATGTATGTATGTGTATAATTGTATTTGTGTGTATGAAATATTATAGAATTGAGAATATATATATATATATATATATACGAGTATTACGTTGAAATTGAATGTTTAAACAATTAAATGTGGTTGTTACTGTACTGAAAACGTTATTAAATGTAATATAAAATTTTCCATGCTGTCTGTTTTAAGATCAAATGTAACAGAATCAAAATCAAATTCTATATGTAATTTCTCCCGTAATATATAAATGGTAATTATTTGGTATGTTGTAAATTATCGTAGATGGACGTAGACATTTAAAAAAAAAAAAAAAAATTGGTATGGTCCCAAAATTTTGGTTGACATGGGTCGAAAGTGAGGCTTGCTTGAAATCCCAAACGTGTTTACCCGATTAAACGGCATTGGTTTAGGATTTAATTCGACAAATATTGGATTAATTTTTATGCCGATTATGTTCGTAGGTTTGATATGTTTTGTACTTTGAAGTCGGATACCGTCGAATTAATTTTTTCTTACGAACAAATGGTTTTTGTGTTGTATTTAAGGATTTGAAAAAAATTCTCAAAATATTTATATTTTTTAATTTTGACTTTAAGCAAATAGAAATTTTGTAATAATAATAATTAATGATAATAAATTATTATTATTATTATTATTATTATTATTATTATTATTATTATTATTATTATGGAGTCTTTGCCAGTGGTGTTTATTGGGATAAATTCATTTTGGGAACTTTTTGTAAATCGGGTATTAACAGCATGGTAGAGATCTTAGATTTAGACTAGTCAGACATTTTTTAATTTTACAAAAGTAAAATAGTAAAATTTAGTTTTATCATCTATGATTCGTGATTACAATTGAGAAGTGAATTAGTAAGGTTTTTTTTATATTTTGAGAATTGCTCAAATTATCCATTTTAATATTTAGGACAAAATGTCTCTTGTTTTTGAGATGTTGCGGATTTGTTGAATGACTTTGATCATAATATTAAGAGAGTATTGTTAATTTAAGTCTTAAATTAGCTATACAGTATAGATAGTTAACTTTATTGAAAGTAACTTTTGTATCCTCAACTGCCGACAGTTTAAAAAAAAATCACCGTTTATTGTTCAGAAATGAGTTTCTTAAAATTCATCAACTGGATTGGATTTTCGGTAAATATATATGTAAAAACAAAAAACAACAAAATTTCAAAGAATATGATTGGTTTCACAGTAATTACAGTGACAAAATATCAAAAGTAGCGCATAATAATAATAGAAAACTAAACTTAAAGAAGATATTTAGAATAAGTTAATGTTACAGTTAAAAAAAAACCAACCCTTTCATTTAAACTGGATTTCATTTGAGGTAATAAGTTGAAAGCGAGGATAAACTAAAATCTCGTGATTACGATTTTTAGTTCATAGTTCGTTAGTTGATAAATTTAAGTCGTAAAAAAAAAAAGTTGGTTGAAGATGATTTGTCGTGAGAAACTTGGCTGAAATTGGTTAAAATAGTATTAAGGGAGGTAGAAAGTTGTTAGGAAGCACTTAATGTTAAATTAGGTTAATGATAAGTCTGTATAAGTAAGCATTTATCAGCACGTTTGAAGAGTATTGAAGTAACATCGTCAACAAATGTTAAAAAAGTACAAAAAGAAAAGTAAAGAAAAACTATAAATGTGTTCATGTAGAGTGTAAGATAGAAAAAGTATTCCTAATTATTTGAATTTTATTATATATATATATATATATATATATATATATCTTAGCCATCTTACTTTTTATATACTGTTTTTATGTGACGAGATTTCCTCTCAATTTGGAAATTATTTTTTTTTTATTGGACGAAATCGGTAATTTAGTGGACAAATTATATATTTATTATTTTAAATTGATGACAAGACTTATTTAAAATTTGTTTATTTAAAAGAAAATTCTTAAATGAATAGCTTGTTAACATACAGTATATAATTTGATAAATTTATTATAAACATTTTTATATATATATATATTTGAAATAAGATTGTTTTACTTCTTTCCCGTTATTGTTGCGTTTCTCTCATGCAGTAATCGTAAATAAATGTTAAGGTCGTGATCTGTATTTATCCAGGAAAAACTCCACTTCTTTTTCTCCTCCATTAACAATGATAAGGATAAGGACTCGAATTGGAAAACGGACACCGTTACAGACTGATCAAGATGATTTGGGAGTAACAACCTTTGAAATGCGACAAACCGAGAAAGATGTTCTGAACTGTCTCAAAGATTTTGAAGTAAATACACTCTGAACAGGAACAGTAGTAATTGAAGATCTCTAGGAATTTTTTATAAATGGTATGTAATGACAGAAATTTAACTTTTGTTATGGTCTTCATAATATATCTTAGGTTAATTTGTTTGAATAATAAAACGAACTTCAAAATGACAGGTTCATTATTCGTGTGGTCACGTCGCAACACCGCTTCCTTTAGATCAGCGAAGTTAAAACGACGTTGGGTCTGAGTTATAATTGAATGGGGACTGCTCCCCGCGTCCGGGTGATGTACCAACCCGACCCGACCCATGGTTCGGGTTCCACGTAAAGCAGTAGAGGTCCCTTCCATCACATGACCTTTGCCTTTACAAAGTAAGTTCAAAATATCATTAGCCACAGATTTTATAATCGGCAAAGGACTACATCGGTGGCACCTTGCTGTGTACCGTTGGGAGGATGCTACGTTTCCCATCTTTTTTGCCACTGTGGAGGTTGACTGCTACCGGAGTTGTCGGTTTTTAAGATTTGCAAAGACTGTTAACTACTTTTTTGTAATTAGTTTCGTGTTATGATTTTCAGCCTTTATTTCCCGTCATTCATTTTAGTTTTGCAGCCGTGAGTTTCTTTTCTCTTATCAGTTTTGTCACGAACACTTTCATATTAAATTATGTTTTTCCCGGAGTGGCCACTTTGTCGTGGTGGTGGGATCTTGCGTGTTCAGACCCAGTGGGCTACGTCAGCGGGGACTCAAACCAGGTGAGGGTCACCCATGCCGGACAGGCTGCTGGGGGGGACTGGAGTCTTTCCTTTGTTAGGGGCAAACTTTCATATAACGGAGCCCCTTCTCTAACACTGGACTACTGCTTACGCGTTTCGCCGAGTAAGAAGTTACCCAAGGGTAGGATAAAGTTTTGACGCGAAACGCGTAAGTAGTAGTCCAGTGTGTTAAAACAACTGTACCCCCATCTGGGAATGAAGTACCCCGTCTCCTGCGGTTTGCACTCGGTCCCCCTTTCTTACCAGTAGGCAGTTCTCGCGTTCCCCGAGTCCGTTTTCTTTTTTTCAATACTTTCATAGATTCAATTAACTCTTCTACTAACATTCGGATGGTAGGCGCCCCTCTTCTCCATCACGTTACCTCCTGATGCCTCCGGCGTTCTCTTCACCTCCATCCCGAAAATCGGATTCACCTCGGCCTGCTTTGTACCACCTTTCTCGCATTTTTCCTCCCCTCTTGAAACCCAAACTCACTCCATCCCTTCTTTCCATTTGCTCTTCACCTTTCTCATCCGACCTCTAAGTTTCGTCTGCTCGTACTACTATTCACCCTTTTAAATCTCGCCTAATTACGTCACTCGCCTCTTGTTTTTCGCGTTTGATGGCAATTATCTTCCAGTGGAACTGCCGTGGCCTTCGCCCTAACTGGGAGGACTTCCTCCTCATCTGATTTTCCTCCGGTTTGCCTGTCTTCAGGAGACCCAACTAAGGGTTCGCCCCCTTGCTCCCTCTCCGCAGGTTTTCCTCGTACCCCCCCCCCCCCCGTGGGGCGCGGCCGTCTTCGAACAGTCCAACGTGGCGTCTGCTCCCTTTCCCCCTCCACGCTGTTGCGGCCCGGGTTTTGCTTGATCGCTTGTACAGGAAATTTCTTTTAATCTTTCTGCTCTCATTTTACAGCTCCCTCCTACCTTCCTCCTCTTGAGAGACTTAACGCGCGTCATCCTCTGTTCTGTTGGGTGATAGTCACCACTCACCAGTCAGCCGGGTAGCGTTGTGGTATCCCTTCTTTTGACTCCTGTCTTCTAATACCGGCCAGCCCACAGCTTTTCATCCCGAGCGGCACGTTTTCCCCCCATAGATTTTTCGCTTGCCTCTCCTTCCGCCTCCCTTGATTTCTCTTGGTCTGTCACTCCGGACCTTTATGGTAGTCACCACTTTCCCCTCCTCCGCTCTTCCTGCCCGTTGGTCTCTTTCAAGCTGAATCCCTAACCTCCTTAGTCCCGGGTAACTTTACGTCGGTCGACGCTTCCTCCACCGACCTCACCGATCACGTCACTTGTGCCACACTGGACCCCTTCCTTACAACAAACTTTTCTTTTTCAATGTCGGAAGTGCACCCTGCGCTTACTTCTTGCGTCAAGTCTACTCCAGGACCCGAGAACATTCATTTTGAAATGATTCGCCACCTACATCGGTCGGCTCTCCTCTTCCCACTCGCCCTCTATAATTGGATTTGGGTGGAGGTACTTTTTCCTTCCGTTGGAGGGAAGCAGTGGTACGCCCCCTTTCCTAAGCCCGGTGAGGACCCGACGTCTCCCCTTAACCCCCATGCAACAGCCCTCACCAGTTGCCTCTCGAAACACATCGAGATGGTTTCTCGTCGTCTGGTGTGGCATCTCGAACGCCACAATTTACTTTTCCCCACGCAGATCGGTTTTCGCAAGGGCTGTTTTTGGTTCAGCTGGGACTGCGGTCCGTGTCACGTTTGCAGAGCGGCATCACCTCCATGCAGTTTTCTTTGATTTAGAGAAGGCATATGACACTACCTGGCGGGGATGGCTTTCTCCCTTCATCTCCAACTTTTTGTCTTTCCGCTCCTTTCGTGTTCAGGTGGGTGCTTCCTTCTGTCAACTCGCAGAGGAAGGGATTCCCAGGGTAGCGTCCTGAGTGTCGTCTGCTCCATTTTGGCGATCGATGATGATGTGACTGCTTTGCCCTCGGAGATTACGGCCACCCAGTGTCGATGGCCTTTCCATTTATTGCTCGCTTTCCTTGACCGTCTCCTCCAACGGACCCTGGATTCCGTCACCAGATAGGCCATGGGCCACCGGTTTCCCTTCTCTCTCTTTAGGACGGTGGTGATGCACTGCCGTCCCTTCCCTCTCTTTATTGGTCGCTACTCAGTTGGCCCGAAACTCGGTTCCCGCCTGTCCTGGATTCCCCATCTGGAGCTCCTTTCCCATACCGATTGGGGGTGCAGACCGCCGCATTCTTTGGCTGCTCTACCACTACCTGGTCCAAACTAAGTTGGATTACGGCTGTCAGGCCTACATCAGGCCCCTGCCTCCGCCCTACACATGCTGGACCCTATCCGATCCCTGGGTGTATGTATCAGCACTGGTACTTTCCGTTCCTCACGTATTGTCAGTCTTTATGCGGAAAGTGGCCATATCCCGTTAGATGTCCACCGTACCTTAAAGGGGTTAAAATACCCCTCTCGCGTTGGGGAGTTTTTCCCACCCCAATCTTCCAATCTCTCTTCAGTTCTCCTACTTCGAGCTGCTTTGACCGCCGTCCTCACTTGGTTCAACAGTTTGGTTTTCTGATGACCCCGTCCTGTCTTCTCTTAGGATGGAGGGGTGTGTGTTCCCCTCTCCCTATTTACGTTATCAGCGTACATTATATGCAACAGGTACCACACATTCTTTCAAATTAAATCTTGCTACTCTCACTAGCATTCATTCTTTCATCTTGCGCTTTACTCTATCCACATACACTTTAAACGGCCATGGTACTATCACACAGCCCTGTCGTGCTCGAACATTAATACTGAACCAGACGCTCAACACGCACTTGAGCAAGTACTAGTACACACAAAAAACTTTGTATTAACAACTTACCACCGACAACAATCAATTCATGCAGTAGTTTACACGAAAATTATCCAAATTAAAATCGTACCACGTTGCGTGTAATTTGAAAGGAAAATTAAACAAAGCACGTTTGGACTCGTATGCTGATCGAAGTTACTTTTGATCTGTAATTTTCCCACTTTTTGCGAAAGATTTGGCAATACTTTTGCAGACTGTTTACAAAGACGTTAACGACGACGGACACACGTTAAGATTGTTCTTTTTTATCTTCGAAGCCGTCCTTCCATTTAGGAAGCTAAAACTTCGTTTTAGGACGAGAGAACTGCTATTTGAAATTTGAAGTTAACTTAAGAATTAAAAAAACAAAAAAACGAAGTACTTGCCAAAATATTTATTAAATAATGCCAAAATGCATTTCCAACCAAACGAAAACAAAGGATTGTCATGAAATGCTCTTAAATTTGTTAAAAAAAAATGTACTTTACTTAAAAAAAAATTTGTTCTGCATAGGGGAATCATTATAAAAATAAAAACATGCCACACGCATGAACACACAAATCAACTTAAAACATAAGCAAACGTATTAGTAGGAGCAAAACCTGCTTCACACAGTCATATCTAACCCTTTCGCTACGGCGTAACTGAAAACAGTATGCTCGAAATACGACACATGCTGTACGTCGTGTGTGTCGAAAGGGTTAACAACTTAACATGTAACTTAGGCCTAATTTTTATCTTTTGAACTATGGATACTTGAGTAGTATCCAGAAGAAAAATAGAGTAAACCTTTTCACAAACTAGTTTAACTATTTTATTTGAGCAAATTTCTTTTCCTAATGAAAGATAATTCATTGTAATTTATTTATAACTATACTAGTTAAGTTTTCTTGATATAATTAACTGATGATGATGATGATGATTCACCTCTCCACGTTTGAAGGATGTTCTCTGCTCTTGCTTGCACTTCTGCAAATAATTTTTTTGTTAGCATAAATAACAAGATTGAGATGCTTTATAACCCCTTTGCCTCGATTCAGTTTTATATAAAAATGGTCAAATTCGGAAATCTTTGTTGGTGATTAGTATCAGACCGTGAATGCCTGAGTTCGACTCTCACCGTCGGCGAAATTGGATTTGGTGATTACAGTCTCTGGTAACTCTTGGAGTTCCGGACGTTACATTATTTCGGAGAAAATTATATTACGCCTTCAAAACCTAAAAAATTAAGATTTCTAAAAAGAATATTAACAAAGAAACGGTTCGAAGATACCCAAGTGACATTTTCATTTTTTTTCTGTACATATACAAGATGCACAAAACGCATTTCCTTAATCAACCCAAAGTTCATTAAGACGTACCCTTAGAACACATATTTGCGAAGTAGGTGCCAAGATATTCCTAATTCCTCCCTTAACCAAAATTCAAACCTGGTGAAGGTTTCTAGTAACCTAGTTTAGTGGAAACCTTTTCATGCAAAGAAATCTTTTCTAAAACTTAAAGGAATACAGTTTGCAATATTCATCCTACGGTTTTACATTTTATTTTTTATTTTTTTTAAATAATAAAGATAGCAACGCTGCACTTTGTATATCCTTGATTATCATTAATAATAATAATTTGGTTTATTTAATGGTAAAAGTCATGCAGTTTTGCTATAGTGTTACGTGGGATCTGAACCGTCTACGGGTAGCTACATCTTCTAAACAAAAAGGACGGTCATCCATGCAACTACATCAGATCGAACGTCACTTAACCCATTATATTTATAACGAAGTTCACAAACACAGTGAAGATTCGTATGCAGTTATGTGTACCTGAGTCAGGTTGAACTAAAATGTGTCAACGACCTTGTCATCCGATTTTCCATGGAATAGATGAACTGGCCTCATTTCATTTTATTTGAAAATCTGTTTGTTTGCTTGGTTAGAAACAGACAGTAATTCACTTTTCGAAAGAAAGAATAATAATAGTTGGGGTTAGTTGGAAGGAACCTACAGCTTCACGTGAGATCCGAATCACGGGTCACTACATCTGAACGCAGAGGACGGTCACCTATCCAACTACTATCCAGACTTAACGTCGCTTTTTGAATGCCAGAATTACATCACTAAAAGCGAAGAACTGAAAACTGTCAAAAATTAGGTTCCTCCTTGTACTCACCAATGAACTTGGGGGTGAACCCGATTGGCTGGCTTCATTTGGAGAAATCTTTGTTGATGTTTTTAAGGGATGCTTTCGCTTCCGTGATTTGAGTAGTTATTCTCTCTCGCATCGCAGACGTTCTAGCAGAACTTTTACTTCTTTCTAAATCCTATAAAATATTTGGTCATGTGATTACTTAACCTGTATTAATGCTTTGTTAAATTTTACACACTTTTGACGTGTAAAGCTTTCCGCAGTTATTAATAATAATCTCTCATGTATGGTATTGGTATAGTACCTTTAATGGTGACCTTGTATTTGTCACGTCAGTAATGATAATTTAAGATTACACGTTTTAACTAATAATAATACTTATTTATTATTAATTAACAACAAATAGCCGTTTATTTTTAATAAGAGCCCAGTAAAGCCTAAAGCTTAAGGGCCAAATTAAATAAAATAAATAGTCGAGCTTCAAAATTATTCATGTCATTGTAAATTGAAACGATTGTATTTATTTTATTATTAATAAAGGTAATTCAATTCAATTCAATAATAATGATGAGCTCCCCATAGCTCAGTGGCCTCTGTGTCGGACTCCAAACGGTGATGTTCTGGGTTCTCCTAGCTGCTGGCTTCCCAGATGTGTTGGGCCGGCCACTTACCCTGTCAATACTCAGGTTTAGGTGACCCATGGGGCACTCTCACCCTGTTATTTTATTTATTTGTTGGGTTCAAAATCCCAGCTGAGCCGTGAACGGCCAAATTCTAAAGGGCCAGTTCTACCTGAAGCCCAAGTTAGGCTAAAATTAAAACTTACGGATTTGAGATCCTATCAGGTCCTACCTCACTGTAACCTCAGGGTTGCTGACTCGATGCGGGCCTACCTTAGACCTTTGTTACATGAATTTAATATAAACAAAAGGGGTACTATTTATGGTCTTCTTTCTCAACCTTGCAACAACAATGCAACCTGGACTATTGCACGATGCAACAATCTTGTATCTAAACAACCAAACTGAATTGCAAGAGAGCTCTCTAACAGACCACACCCTGTACGTACGACATCCCACAAACGAGTAGAAAGGACGCGCAGCGCCCCAAAATGATGCCACCAGAGTCCCAAACACTGATGCCACAAGAGCCCAAAAATGCTAGCTCTAAATTAAGTGAATTTTTCACTAACCTTACAATTATGAGATGGATATATATACACCTTAACTTAATATATACAAGCAATGCTGCATCAATCAGCTTAAGTCATCATATCGCCTTGGGACAACAATGGTTCTTCCTCTTCTAGATTTTCTAACACACCCCGCGCAGTAGGGGAATGAGTTTCCAGGCTGCTGTTACATTTTTAAAATTTAGCATTTGTACATTTACTATTATCTCTATAATAATAGAGAGATGGTAGAGGATGAAAGCATAGTAACTGCCTGGATGGGAAAGGAGGAAAGATCCTTTTTGACTGGGCCATCAGAAATACCATTTGTGACGTCGTCAATGTTCCAAGATCAATGGCTCAAAGTATGCAAAGGGATTTGGCATTATCAGGGCGTCAATTCATCACCATCTAAATGATACTACTATACATGGTAACAAAAAAAGGAGGAGCTACAGTTTGCCAAGTCCCATTTTAATAACTTTGAAAAAAAAATTGCGATACTATTGATCGGCGAGATAAAGCTGGAGCTTTTTTGAGGGAAATGTAGAGTAACGTTATATTTGGCATAAAGGGAATTAAACATGGCACGGTTGCATCCATAAAGCACGGTGGCAGATCAGTAATACTTTTGGGTTGTTTTTCTTCCTCTAACTGAAGGTAATACAGATTTCGCGAAATATCAGTAGATCCTGAAGAATAATTTGGAACCCTCTAAAATGCCGCTTCGTCTTGAACAATGAGAGACTTCCTAGCGTAACAATAATCTTGTACGTACGTTTCTACAAGAAAATAGAGTTTTAGAGTACTCCACAGAGAGTCTCGATCCCAACCAAAGAGCGAAACTTAAACCAACCTGTCAATGAATTAAATAAACCCTTCAAACACGAAGGAATTGGAACAATTTTGTTGGGGAAGGGGTGGGGTGGGGTGGAATCGCTTACCCAATTCCGACTTATTTACAAAACAGAAAATTTTTATTTCTTTAACTTAAAAGATCACAAGGAACCTCTATAAGCTATATTAAATGTAGGTGTGAGTATATGAATAACATCTGCTGGGACCCCGTAATATATTGCGAGGGGTATATTTCCCTTCGTATTGAAATGCCTTTTAGGGGTACATATAAATGCAATAAACTATCACTGCTCATTTACACTAATTTTATGAAATGTACTCTTTTCAATATATAATAATAATAAAAAACAACAATGAGCGAAAAAAAAAAGTTTCTGCATAGTGAAGGTGAAACACGAAAGCAGTTATGAGATGGCATTAATCTTACTAATAGCCAACGTCCGTGACTCACTGGGTAATACCGTTTTTTTTACAAGCTAAGTGAAGACACCGAGGTCGGTGGTTCGACTCCCAATAATCAGTTAGGAGGTCCAGAAAAAAGCACAGCGTTCAGACTAACTAATGCGGCCCATTGCGCTTAACTCCCGAATTATTACCAGCACAGTCAGGACTCGAACCCCCTACCTCAGTTTCTGGCCTTTCTCACTGGTTATTAACCTAACAAAGAAGACCACGCAATAATGCGAACATCACTATAATAATAATAATAATAAATAATAATAATATAGTTTTGGGTTGCTTGATCTCCTTCAAAGGTTACGTAAAGAAGCGGGACCTAGAGTCGCACGTGGAATCCGAGCGATCTAAGTCGCTACATCATTTACCCACCCAACTACTGTACAGACCCAACGTCGCTTAACCTCGCTGATCTAATGGGAAGCAGTGTTGCGACGTGGCCCACACGATTTTACCATCATACACCAACCAAACCGGTAAACATGTACTGAGCAGTTTTTTTTCACACTAGTGCATCCTTGGTGGTTAGGGACTTTAATAATGACTTGCAGACTTTGCAGAATGCAGACTTTTTATAAAATACTAATTACACTGGGCTAGATAGCTGTTGGAACGCTGATTCCAAATCTGTTTTCGGCTTTCCTCAAGCACGTCTAGTTTTCGAGATGAGACCGATCATAATACACATGTATAATAAATATAATATATACAGTATATAATATAATACTATATATAATATGCATATAACTAACTATATATACTACTATCATTTATAATATACGTCCTTTATACATATAGCGGAGTATTTTGTCGTTTCAACTTAGGCTTTCCGCAGGTTGTCTTGTGGTATTTTAGGTGAGAGCAGTTGCTGGCCACAAATTTGCAAACGTTACACATGTACACCCTTTTATTCTTTGGCGTAACAATCACATGCCTAGTTGTGTGTTGTGTTTTGTGTTGCCCACTTACACATTTTATTTTTTAGGTGATTTACATCAACCCACTCATCGATCATCATGCCTCGAAAGTGTAAAAATCACCCCGACAATTTGTTACGTGTGCGGCTCGGCTCGTTCGCGACTAAATCACAACGGCGTACAATCATGATGGGTCTTCGGAAAACTTACCGGTTATACTTCGGCTGTCCACTAGGCGACCAAGGTAAGGAAGGCGTGGGCGCCACATGTTATCTGCACAGCTTGTTCGAAAGGATTACGTGACTGGTTGAACCAAAGGAAAAAGTCGATGCCGTTCGCTATACCCATGATATGGAGGGAGCCAAGAGACCATCATCATAGCGATTGTTACTTTTGCAATGTTAACATAACTGGCTTCTCCGTGAAGAACAAGCATAACATCGTTTATCCGAACGTAGACTCCGCGATCAGACCGATCCCTCACGATGACACGATGCCGATTCTGGTACCTCCATAGCATGGACTCGACTCTTTAGAAGACGAAAGGGAATCCGACGAAGGTGCGATTGGCGGAGATGCGGGACCTTCGGCCGATCTTGACTACACACCTGACGAAGAGCAATTGGAGCCGGAGAGGCTTACCCAAAACGAGTTGAATGACCTCATTAGAGAGGTAGCTCTCTCCAAAGAGAAATCAGAACTTCTCTCCTCAAGACTCAAGCAAAACACTTACTTGAGAAGAACGTCCGAATGTGTCACTATCGAAAACGAAACCATGATTTGGCGACATTTTTCACAGTAGACGGTCCGCTCTGCTATTGCCATATCAATGGACTTTTCGAGAACTTGTCACAGGCACACACACACACACCATCCGAGTGGCGCCTCTTCATTGATTCCTCACAGCGAAGCTTGAAAGCGGTTCTCCTGCATAACGAGAACTTAAAGCAGTCCATCCCGATCGCCCACTCCGTTCATCTAAAGGAGACGTAGTACGATAACATGAATATACTACTCGAAGCAATCCAATACAGCACTCATCAATGGAATATCTGTGGTGATCTCAAGGTCATTGGCATGTTAATGGGCATGCAAGGAGGGTTCACGAAATACTGTGGTTTCCTATGCCTATGGGACAGCCGTGCTACCGCGGATCATTATATCAGACATGACTAGCATCAAAGAAGCACATACGAGCCAAGAACGGACAGTGTCCAGTGTGTTCCTTTAGTTGATCCAAAGAAGATTTTCCTGCCACCTCTCCACATTAAGCTCGGCTTAATGAAAATTTTGTGAAAGCGATAGGTAAGGCGAATTCGAGTGTGTTTCGATACCTTGTTGAGAAATTTGCAAACATCAGTGCCGCGAAATTGAAGGAGGGAATCTTTGTGGGACCCCAAATCAGGGAGGTTCTGCAGGATGAAGGCTTTGAAGAAAGCCTCAATGCCTTAGAACTAAAAGCATGGCAGGCTTTCAAATGGATTTGTGGAAACTTCTTGGGTAACCACGAGTCTCCCACATACAAAGATGGAGTTCAGAAACTGCTCGATGCATATCAAGAAATTGGCTGTCGCATGTCCTTGAAAATAAATTTTTTACATTCGCATCTAGGTTTCTTTCCCGAAAACCTTGGCGCGGTGAGTGACGAACAGGGGGAACGCTTCCATCAAGACATCCAGTCAATGGAAAATCGCTACCAAGGTTTCTGGAACGAAAGTATGCTGGCAGACTACTGCTGGATGTTGTACCGCGACGATCCGGACAAGGTTTACAAAAGAAAATCATACGCGCAACGTTTTAAGATTGGTGTACATTTCTTTTTATGAATAAAGTTGTACTTTTATGATAAATTGTGCCGAAATTAACACAGTCATATTTCGATAACTAGATATGCTAGAAGGCAAACCGAAAACAGATTTGGAATCAGCGTACAAAACTGGACTAGAAAAGTGTGTATACATCTTTGATGAGAAAAAAAGTTCGATTTTGTCGACCAGTGTTATTATACGAGATTCAAGGACTTAAAGAATGACCATGGGTCCTTGACATATGGCACAGTAAGATCTTTATCACGACTGACACGCAATACTCTCTATTAAGGTGTCTATCTAATCATGATCTTGCCTAACAGAGAAATTAAAAACGTCTCTCACCTGAACTGTTGTGTGGTAACCCGCAACGTTATGGAATATTCTCACGTGCTTATCCCCAAGAGTTAATAAAAGCTTGCTTCCTGGGTCAAATTTAACTTGCTTAATGTAATCTGTAAAAATATTTATATTTAATACGTTTAAATTAACCAGAATAATAATTTATTTCGTTCACTTTGATATAAAAAAAAGTGGTTTAACGTTAAAAGTGACGTGAACCAAAGCACAACTTAATTATATATTAAATTTTCATGAATGTGGTGGAATTGGTATAAATGTGGCACCACAAGAGAAAGAGAAAGTGTAAACGGTATAAGGATGTAAATCGAGACGTTCGTCTCACCTGACGTACCACTACAGATCTAATCCGAACCTTGTCACGAATGGTAACTATCTCCACTGAGGTTGCGGCAGTACCTTATTACCAGTGGTAATCTATCATTGGGTGTTTTCAGTCCCGAGCTTAAGCGTCGTGCCCACCCCAATAAGAACGGGAAAAGGGCTCTGTGTGTGTGTGAAATTTCATGATGTATGTTTACGTATGTACGCAAAATTTCACGGTATATATATATAGCATAAGTTCGAAAATAAAAACCCACTCTAATAGACAGAGTTTATTTCCACAACAATTTCGACGCCCACTGGCATCCTCCTCGGGTGGATACAGAAACACGAATGAACCAAAACAAGAGGGAAAAACAGTCCAGGGACCGACCGTTAAGAAATTCGCACCTAGGTTAGATCCCATTCTCCCGACACCGGAAGGGCATTTTCATTAAGTACATTCGCACAAATTTAAAACTATCTTCCTGTTCTAAACATACAGATTCTATTATTTTTACATAATTATTACATTTATTATTAAATTTATTACATTTAATATTGCATAATTATTTATTACAGACATTATAAATTTATTATTACATTGGTTATTACATTGTTGTTTATTATACAGAACTTATAAACCGAAAAACGAATGAAAAAAGCCGATTAGGAAACAATCCAGAGACCATTGAGAAATTCGCACCTAGGTTAGATACCGTTCTCCGACACCGGAAGGGCATTTTATTACAGGGTCCGCTTATAAGTACATTCCCACAAATTAAAACTATCTTCTTCTTCTATACATACAGATTCTAATATTTTGACATAATTACTGCATTTATTATTGCATTTACATTTTTTAACATTTATTATTATTACCTTTACCCTAATTATTAAATTTATAATATTACCTTTGTTATTACATCTGTTGCATTTATATTTATTTCCACATTTATTACTTCCATTATTACATTTACTAAAAGCGAGTAAGGAAACAATCCAATCCAGAGACCTTTAAGAAATTCACACTTAGGTTCGAACACGTTCCCACGACTCCGTAAGGGATTTTTTGACCAAGAATCTCATTAAAGGGTCTAACACACTAACTTATAAGTACCTTCGCATTGTAATTCGTACATTCATTATTTTTCATATCATGATGAAGGGGTTAAAAGCTCAATTATTTCTTCCATGTTTCTAAGAGCACTCAGGATTTGTAGCCCACATTTGCTGGACCCGGAAAATTCAAAGATTTGGAACATTTTTAAGGATTTAAAATATCCCGAGTGGTTTATCAGAAAGGTGTATTTTAAAGCCAGAAAATCTTTTTATGCCCCTCGGGAACCTTTAGTTAACCAAAAACAATATGTGAGTTTGCCTTACATTGCCGGCTTAGAAAGAGTAAAACCGTTGACGAAAGATTTTAAGTTTGCTTTGGCGTTCAAATATTCGTCTACCGTGAAAAGTAAATTGGTTAGGAATAACGTTGCAAAAGAGGAACAAGCCTGTGTCTACAGCATTCCCTGTAAAAGTTGTGATTTAGTATACGTGGGAGAAACTGGAAGAAATATTGAAACCCATATTAAAGAACACAAATATGCCTTCAGAAGTTGTAATACTAATAATGCCATTTTTTATCACGCCAGCCAAAATAATCATGCTATAGATTGGGAATCAAGTAAGGTACTTTATAAATGTAATAATTATGTCAAAAGAAAAATAATAGAATCTGTGTGTATAGAAAAAGTAGATAATTTTAATTTGTGCGAAGGTACTTATAAGTTAGACCCTTTAATGAGATTCTTGGTCAAAAAATCCCTTACGGAGTCGTGGGAACGTGTTCGAACCTGTGTGAATTTCTTAAAGGTCTCTGGATTGGATTGTTTCCTTACTCGCTTTTAGTAAATGTAATAATGGAGGAAATAAATATAAATGCAACAGATGTAATAATGGAGGTAATATTATAAATTTAATAATTAGGGTAAAGGTAATAATAATAAATGTTAAAAAATGTAAATGCAATAATAAATGCAGTAATTATGTCAAAATATTAGAATCTGTATGTATAGAAGAAGAAGATAGTTTTAATTTGTGGGAATGTACTTATAAGCGGACCCTGTAATAAAATGCCCTTCCGGTGTCGGGAGAACGGTATCTAACCTAGGTGCGAATTTCTCAATGGTCTCTGGATTGTTTCCTAATCGGCTTTTTTCATTCGTTTTTCGGTTTATAAGTTCTGTATAACAAACAACAATGTAATAACCAATCTAATAATAAATTTATAATGTCTGTAATAAATAATTATGCAATATTAAATGTAATAAATTTAATAATAAATGTAATAATTATGTAAAAATAATAGAATCTGTATGTTTAGAACAGGAAGATAGTTTTAAATTTGTGCGAATGTACTTAATGAAAATGCCCTTCCGGTGTCGGGAGAATGGGATCTAACCTAGGTGCAAATTTCTTAACGGTCGACCCTGGACTGTTTTTCCCTCTTGTTTTGGTTCATTCGTGTTTCTGTATCCACCCGAGGAGGATGCCAATGGGCGTCGAAATTGTTGTGGAAATAAACTCTGTCTATTAAGTGGTTTTTATTTTCATATTTTGACCTTCACGTAGAAAAAAGTGAAGTTTTTTGCATTTAGCATTTAGCATAAGTTCATTTTGAGACTAAATTAATCTTTTAATCAAATGAGAAGCTAGTAACTATGAATGGAATTTTTTTTAATATACAGTACATTAAAAATTACCAAAATAAATATCACTGATGGAGTATAAACTTTCTCCAGCGATGGCTGAGTAGAAGGTCAAAACAGATCCCGAAGCTAACGCTATCGTTCTGCCATCTGGAGAAAGGGCAATGGCAGCTGGGTAGTGACACTTCTTGAACTGACCAGACAAAAGGAAATAAGGTCCCTGCCCTTTATCGTACTCAACTGCAAGGAAATAAAAGTTTAAAACTAACAAACCTCGCAGTATACTTTCATTTAAGTCATTTCTACAATAAGCTGAGAAGTTAGTTTCCTCCCCAAATAAGAGCTGTGCAGTAATTTCAAGCATTCATCTCATCTGCCTAATTGAATATAAATATTATATACAATTTATCATGAACTCTCCGTCGATTCCAAACATCATTCGGAGATTAATTTTTATTTTCACAAATGAAGAACATTTTGCAGGCCTACGTATTTAGTTTCACATACAAATTTTAGTGTATTTTGGTATTCTGAACTTGGTACTTAATGGAATCTTTATTAGCGCCATTTCACCCTAATAAGTGTAATTTATAGGGTGTCCCGAAAAATGCTCCTATTTTTAGTAAGGCCAGAGAAGGTCTTACTAGGCTATAATTTTTAAGGAAAGTGGAGTCTTTAAGTCTTCAGCAGGATGGAGCACCTCCACACACTGCTTGTGAAACTCGCAACTTTTAGAGGAAGCATTTTTCCGGGCGACTAATCTTCCTTCATGAGCCAGTAGAATGGGCCCCCATACTCACCTGACCGACTCAAACCCCTACATTTTTTGTGAGGTTACATAAAAGACAGGATCTAAGGCTCTATTCTACCAAGCCTGAAACATTTGAAGACCTAAAGACCAAAATATATGAGATAATCATCATCATCATCATCATCCCAGCTGAACTATTTCCAAATATTATGGTCAAACATTTGTGTAAGGTTGACTATTGTTTAATATATTGTTTAATTGTTAAAGTTAATAAACTCCTATGTTTTACGTACCTATTGCGTTTATCTGTTTAGATTCGTTCTTTTAGCTTAAAACTTTGTTTAGAAATATGGAAATTTTTTGGGACATCTGGTATATAACAGTTACGTACATAAAAAAAGGAAGGTTTTCCTAGAAAAGTAGAAAAAGTAGGAAATTTACTTTTAAAAAACAAGTAACCATAGGAATTTTGCACTCAAAATAGCTCACAAATAACTGTATGACAAGTTATCATGCAACTCCTCTTCCTTCTTTCAACCCTCCTCCTTAAACAGACAGCCTCGTAGGGACCAGCCAGTCTGTTGCTGTTTGGTGACCTTTGTATTCCTTTGTATATGTTTTCATTTAAAATTAACTTGCCTAACATTCATATTTAGCATAAATATATACATAAATGGGTTGCTGACACCAGCTTTCAAGACATTCCCCGTGTCTTCTCCAATAACAAAACTGTTACTGGGTAACTGCACTCCTGTATCATCAAAATTTAAAGTACGCGAGTCTTTTTCTTACATTTTGCCTACTGCTTCCATTCTCATTCGCAAAAGTTCTTACAAGTTCATTCACTTGGTTGTACAAAATGTGAATTTGGGGTCTCTTTTAAGTCTCTTTTAAAGAGGGAAACTGCCTATAATATATTCTGAATTTTGCTAAAAATTCTTTCGAAAGTTCGACCTACTGGATGGTGCATTTTTTTTCCTTACAGAAATAAAATAGTCCTTGAAAACGGAATAATGTTCTATAAATCTCTCAACAAGTGGACTCAGGGTATGACAAAGAGAAGATGCGTGTCTCAGAAATATACAGTATGTTTCTCAATTTAAAAGGCCACTTGAATCAAATTATTGTGAAAATCCATAGCAAACTCTTGTATATCTACTGGGAAGACAGCTCTACTTTTTGCAAAGGCATTATGGACAATATACAAATTACACGTTCCCATATCTACTAATCTTTTCCGACCCTTTTCAACACCCTTTTCATTGATATTTCAAATTGTTTTATAAAAAATTGAAATGATCACTGTTCAATGACCGAAATTCTTTGATATTTATTCCATCATTCTTTAACTGCACTAACAGTTCTCTCTTCAATTAATATTTCCTTAAAATAAAAATCTGGGAAACATGAAAAGGCAAAAATGACAACTGAACAAGACCTTTTGGTCAGCTAGGATAAGTAAAAATAAATACAGTGTCATCTTCACACATTTCTAACGTTGAAATGTCCTCTCTTATACTGCTTAAAATTACTCGCTTTATACCCATTATAATGGCAACAACAGCTACAGCCATATATTTTCAACATGTGAAAAAAATTAGGATCACCAATTAGTATTTTTTTATGCTTTGAAAAAATTTGTTTCTGAAACCGTACATAATCTCTAATACCTCTTGAAATCTATTTTATAAATATTCAAATTATTCAAATGAAACAATCTACAAAACTTGTATTAATTATATATTTTTCTTGACAGTTCTTAAAATCGTTTTTACCCACAACCATTCCTTACCTAAGGTGTTATAGAGTCGCCAGGTGCCATCTTTAGATACTGTGACCATTTTGCTGGAGTCGCAATTAATGCTACAGTTGTAAATGCCTGACGTATGTCCTGTCAAATCAAACACCCTTTTCACGGTTTCAAAAGATCCATGTTTATTGTACTTTACTTCCCATACTTTAGCATCAGGGGTAAAACCTTCCAAAATAAAAATATAAAGGATTAATTACGTAGAGTGTTAAATTAGTGAGCAAATTAAAATAAATGTCAAGTGAGCCAAACTCTGAGGTGATAACTTAACGCCTTTTGCCTACAAAAATAAAATAATTATTTTGAAGCATGCAGGAACAGGTTACACAACGGACAGTAGTGGGAACACGGTGTTAACACTAATACAAGATTATTTCACAGTTTCAGTAACTAAAAAGTGAATAATTCAGTTTTGACATGATGTTAATAGATGTGTGTGGAATCAAACTTGTCCTTGAGAGTTTCTGTGAATAATAATAATAGAGCATAACGCAGCAAAATGGTACAAACTACAGAGAATCGTTAACCTATCGAGCTTGAGAGGTAAGAACTGTAAATAAGATTAACTTTATATCACCGGTTTAGAATAATTTTTAATTATTAAACGCTTCAAAATAACACGAGGTTCTTGAGAAGGAAACAAACGAAAAATAAGGTTCGAAAAGAAAAGTGTCAAAAGCAGTGGTGTACCGATTAATCGGCCATTTTGGGGGCATCGGCATCGGATAATTTTAGCCGATTCTCTTACCAATTCTTTGAAATTTAAAATTTTCATTACAAAACAAAATTTATATTTATATAAAATTGAATATACAAAAAACACTAATAATTTATACTCATTTCAATGTGTAATTATATAAAAATCTCTTACATTCACGAAAAAGGCAAAGCTTTATTTTAAATTTTCATATTAAACCATCTTATTACGTTGACTTTATTTTAAGTATTTTAATAATTTTATAACATTGTATATCCTCGTATTCAAATTGTCCACCAGGATTAAAAATTTTAATTAAAAATTTTGTCGTTGTTTACCCTGTTGAAAGAAAATACCTTCAACATAAGGAAAACCAATTACTTTACATATTTTGGTATTCAATTTATGAAACAAAATTATTTTATCATTTTACTAAGTAATAAAACTAATTAACATCACTTTAACTACGATATATGAGTAACATTCTGGCACCGTATATTGTGGGGTGAGCTAAAGAAAAGAATTTAAACAAATTTTAAATTTAAAAATATGAAACGCCTTGAGATTTGAACATCAATAACTTCAAAAATATGCAGTTCACACTTTCAAAATTTACATAACTTTTACCTCAATCTATTGATAAGCCATCATAAAAATTTCAGACCTCTACATAAAATACTTTTTCAACAGCTGAGGGAACAATGAGGTATGGTACCACAGAATTTGAAAGTGTGAAAATGTCGCGGTTTTGTTCGGTAGCCAAACGTGTGGTTGTACAGTATAAAATGTACGATTTATTTACTAAGACGACGTTTAAGCACTTATTCACCATGATAATTTCTTTTCACAAGTAGAAACAGTTGATAAGAGTAACTTAAGAAATGAACCAAATAACAAATGCGAGGATTTTAAGAAAATGGAGCGAGTGTTGGAATTTTTAATAAATCGAGGGAAGGAAGCAGCATCAATAGGGTCATGAGGCGAGAATTAGTAACTAATGACTGATCCGTGAATGATGTACGGAAGCGTGGCGAGTAGAGAAAAATATGCAAAGATACAACTACAATCAGAGGAATAAGCGTGGAATAGATGATACCAAAGAAGGTCCAAGAGTTACTCAAAAGCAAATTGGACTAGGACAGTGCCTTATTTCCAGTGGTTATTCAACTAGATCTATCAATTGCAACCTATATAACTGGTTGTAATTAGACTGCTTATCTCCAGTCCTACTAAATTCAAGCGTTGCACATATTCCATAAAAAATAGGGAACTGTTTTTCATAATGACATAATCTAATTACCTGTAGTGGCAATAAACCTTCCACAAGGAGATATAATGGCAGAGTAAGTGTCTCCATGCCTGGTATCAAACTTTTCTAGAATTTTGCCTTTAAGATCCCAAAGAATGAGTTGGTTTTTGCTGTCACACGTCATAATGAACTTGCCATTAATAGCCACTCCTAAAGATATCACAACGACATCACGATTGTACTGGAAATTCAAACAAAAAACGAATGAATGATAGCCATCCTTCTTTCAGGTGATGATCATAGATTAAAAAAACAACAACAACAACAACAATGCAAATACGACTTAAAGAGTTGACCGACTCCCAGATATCCTTATCTTCAAAGAGTTGACCGACTCCCAGATATCTTTATCTTCAAACAGCAAACCTAAAACTTTAACGATAATATGCTGGCCATCAGATATATAGGTTTCTTAAACTTTGATCCCGTAAACCACAGATGGACCCTCTACAACTCCTCCTACCTTTGAAAGTACATAAAAAAGTATGTTACACAAACAAGTTTGTTGAGAGAACACTAAAATAGTTTCAAAGATACTTTACGTGAGGAAAATAAGTGAACAGAGTTAATGAAGGGCAAAAATGAAATATTGAGAATAGAGACAGTGATTGAGAAAAAATTATTTCTATACTGTAATGAATCAGTGTAAAACAATACTTACTTTAGTATAGAAAAAAAGTGATTACCACGAGTGTTTAACTGTGGATGAGAATAGGATAGTGGTGAAAGAAAGAGTGCGGAAATTAATGGAAGAGAATAGAAAATTGAATTTAATTACTCAAGAACGATCTCTGGGAAAACGGGTGTGTATTAACCGTTTGTTTAAATAGTTCTCATGGGCCTATACTCCTATGTCCTTCTTCCAGAGTCGATGGTCAAAATAAAGTTGTTGGGGTACGTTTTTCCAGAGATTATCAAATGTGAAAATCTAGAGACCGCCCCCCGGCCCCCACCCCCCCAAAAAAAAAACATTTGGGAAGCTTTGATATATGCTCAACTTCAAGGGTATAAAGGAAAGGAAACTTACGGATGACAGGGCCAGAAACTGGAAATAATAACTATTTTGCCTCTTCATACAAATGCAATCTTAAAAACACTTATAACAAAGTAATGATATTTTTAAGCCTTCGCATTTTTACCCTGAAAATGAATGTTTATTTTAATGTAATGCAGAGTGGTAAATCACTTAGTCGATATTTCATGGTTCTTTATTTAGAATTAAACTACAAGCAAGTAGTAATGCATGGTTATAAATGATATCGATATTAAACACCATTCCCACTACATTTTGTACTTTATATTTCAATTAATATTTTAGTAAAACTATGACAGAAATTAATTTAGTGATAAAATAATAACAACAACAACACTCGCTAATATAGAGCCTTCAATTAACGCTAGTTTATTACCTCGGGGAACGTATTGGCTTTCCGGATTTCTCCAAAATTACCATTCGGCTTCTTAAATACTTTGTATACTTCAATTGTGTTCTCAACGGCTTTATGAATCACGAACGCTTTGGAATCAGGGCTCCAGCAAATGTGTTGCGCGTGGTCATATTCAATGTTGCCTCGAACCATCTTCCTATCACGGTTGGGAAAGTCTTTAGTGTTCCAGATCAACACAGTCCTGTCTTGAGGTCAAAAGAAAGGTCAGTATAAGGTCTAATTTCAAGGAATAAAATAGTCAATCATTTTTCTCTCTCTAACTATCGAAAATGTCTGCGTTCTTTTCCGGTGTTTGATCTATATTTGTTAAGAAATAAAATAAAAGTCAGACCATTTCATTTTCTATGAGAAAGTTTAAAAAATTAACAACTCGCAATCTACCATTCAAACTCGTCACTTTACAAGATGCACTCTTAGAACCTTTGGTTATTTGAGGCAAACTAAAAAGAAAATATAATTACGACCGTTTTCATGAATATCTTTGTTTTCCTAACTTTCGCAAAACTACAGGGTGTCCACAATGTCCCGTAACCTCAATAAAATAGTAATCGATTTTCGTTTTTCCTTCAGACCCATTTGAAATGCGTGAGAACAGCAACTATACGATTGAACAACGCGTATTGGCTAGTATCTGGGTTCATGAGCGACCACGTAATGGCAAAACCATTGAAAATATTCGTGCAGACTGCCTTCAGAAAGGAGCTGCATGAATATTTCCAATGGTTTTGCCATTACGTGGTCGCTCATGGACCCAGGTACTAGCCAATATGCGTTGCTCAATCGTATAGTGGCCGCTATCACGCATTTCAAATGGGTCTGAATGAAAAACGAAAATCAGTTGGTATTTCACTGGGGTGACAAAACATTGTGGACACCCTGTACTTTGGGTTGACTAAATAGTAAAGTTTTGGTAGGATTACTTACTAAAGGAGTGGAAGGCCAACAGGCATACTACGATTCCGAACACGAATGTTGAAAATTTGGTTAAAATGGTAATCAGGTGGCTGAAGCATCAAAACTGGGAACTTTGAAAATTGGTACAGCAGAACTTTTCTTTATTAAAGAACCCATTTATAAAGAAATAAATTAAAAAAACCATCCTAATATTTGCTTTATTAGTATTCATACTCTACCATGTTGTCTTAAACAATGATGGCTATACCAGTAATTCGGATAAATGGATTCCAGTCTATTATTTAAAGTGGTCAAACAGTGAAGACAAACTTTCATTTGATAAATTTCTTGATAATATATACGCGCACTTGTAGAATTTCGTTAAAGGTTCGCATTATCCGCGAGAATATTTCACGCTATTTCGCGAGTTTGATTACAACGGCCATACATGACAATTTACCGGTGATATTTTGGCATCATCATCAAATACAATCAAACTTACGTCTTTGCCAAATGGTTTAAAGCTATTTTACACTACAGTTAAGCAGTACTTTACGAGCCATTTGCCCGAAATACGTTGAATTCAAGCTGAAATGTCTACAGAACTAAAGGTTTCATTTAAAGGAAGTAATGTTTTCATTAACTTGCTTCCATCCGTAAAAGAATATATTGCAATTAATATTAGACCACGTGATTTGGAACCAAAACTAAGTTAAAATGGAAACTTACCTACTTTGCCGTTTTTTTTTTTAAAAAGGGGTGCGGGGTGAAGGGTCTGCTTAGTTTAAATTAGATTCAAATGAAAAAACACCAACAAAATAGACGTTGTAGTCCCCCCCCCAGCAAAGCGGATACATCTCGATTCAGATTCAGTTGCATAGACTTCCAAGTTTCGTTTTTCATATTAACAATAAAGGAAGTAAAGAAAATTTAATAAGTCATTTTGATAACGAACTTTATTAAGTAGTTTTTTTTTGTTTTTTTTTTACAAGGCAACTTAGGAATAAGTCAATAAATACTGTTATATCACAAACGACTTATTCCAGCGAATAAAAAGACATCCACAACTGGACGGACTAAATTAGGAGGGCCACATCATTCCCCCCCTTCACTCCTTTCGGACCTCGACACATAAACACCCTTCTTTAGTTAGGGTTAAAAAAAAAATTTTTTATGCATTTACAATAGACATGAGATTCGTAAATGATTAAAATGAACTTCAGAGAGGAGAAAAAAAAAAAAAAAAAAAACCGCTAAAATACACGATAAAATGAAATGTAAATGAACATAACACTACGGAAGTAGACTTAAAAACAAAATGACTCGCTTTGTGACCAGCACAACAATATATTAAAAAATATTCTAACAAAAAGCTACGCAACATTGAACTGACTTTATGTGAACAGAATACACAAAATGTTCTCTTGGAGACCATAAAACATCAAAACTTTGTACATTTAATAAAAGGCTTAAAAAAAAATTTTTAATTGGCAGTAGGAACCTTGACACAGGCAGAATAACCTTTCTCTATGCTGTGATCGCGAGCAGTACTGAAGGTAAAGGAGCAATTTTGCTTCGTCTATGATCTTTACGCGAAACCTCTCCACGTACTTGACTTAACACTAGATTAAGGGCCGCGGTGGCATCTTCCACACTGTTGTGTCCGCTCGCACCTTCTTTCTGAATGTCTTGTCCCAAGTGTTCTTTGACTAAAGACTTCAAACCTTGTCTGCGGGGCAAAGGGCTTCCTCTGCGGGAATCTGTTTCACTTGAGATCACTTTAAACAAGAGTGATGTATCTACGACCCTTCGGTGCAAGATCTTTAGAACGACTAGATCACCCTCTAAGCTGTGGCCGACTAGAATGTCGCAACTTTTGACAAGTTGAAAGATCATGCTCTGGGCTGCATGGAATGAAATTGCATTAATAAGGTGGTGCCCCGTGATGCCTGAAAACTCCGTATTGTAATCGAATATTTCTCCTTCGGGTCGAATAAACACGTCCAAAAGTGGTTCTCCGCGTACATTCACCATCGTCGCCCGGGCCACTTCGAATCCAAGGCTCGTGAAAACCATTTCACAATCGAGTCCAAAGACACTGGGAGACCTTTGGGTTGGCCGTGTAGAAACGAATCCCGGTAAGGGACCATTAATTCCCGAAGACAGGTGGTGAAAAACGTGGTAGTTGGATACCAAGCAGCCGCTGTCAGTTCTCAGCATGTTACAACACGTATACCTAACAGCACCCCCAACAGATAACACAGCTTTTTTAGGGTGATAAAAACACAATGTCTCCCCATTTCCCCAAACATCAAAGTACTGACGACACCTCATACACTTCTGGTAATTCTGGTTAAAGTTTGGGTAGTAATTTTTAAAATTCCCATTAAAATCATTCATGCAAGCATTTTGCATGAAATTGTTTTGAGAATATTCCTCTTCACCAAAATCAAAAGCATTTTTCGTATCAAAGTCTTCAATTTCTGCGTCTACAAGCCTATGATCTCCGAGTACCGCTTCGAGTCTACTGAATCCTAAAGCCTTGTAAACGTACGTACCACGATAAGTCTCATAAGGATACCCACTCAGTATTCGCTCCTGAACGTTTATACACAATGGCAACAACAACTTGTGTACCTCCTCTTCACTCATTCCCAAATGCCGAAACTGGACGTACGAAGTGGAATTCTTTTGAGAATGAAATGACGGTTTATCATCATCATCATCATCATTATGATGATCTTTAACATTCCAATTTTCGTTTGGTCTGTTTATTTTTTTCCTTTTTTTATTCTTCTTCTGTCGACGAGACATTTTTGAACCGCTTGAACTGGATGAAGTAAGGGAATCTTCCGTATCAGAGGGAGTATTGCTAGAACTAAGACTATTGGGAAGCCAGCAACTGGAGTCTTCATTGTGATTCAAGGCCTTAAACTGCTTGCATTCCTCATTTTTCTCCACACCAGGTACATAAGGACACGCTCTCACAACTGCGGGCGAAATACAGTGAACTCTTTAATGAAAAAACAGGAAAGCAGTTAGTCAAATTTAATACATAATAATAAATGTAAATGAATAAAAAAAAAAAAAAAAAATGGGATTATAACAATATTAGTAATGAATAAAGAGTGCACTGTATTTACAACCTCCACCCTTTTATTCATGTTAATACATTCAATCGAACGGGAATAACCTTCTGAAATGGCTCTACTGTAGGATATAGCGAAACTAACAATAAGTCCCTATACAAAAATTAGCAAACAATACTGTAATTAAAAAAAAAAAAAAAAAAACTAAATGAACCTACTTTCTGCAGCTTTAATTTATGAGACAAAACTCATTTTAAAAATGGGTTTATTATTATTAACCAGATTATAGCTACTCTGAATAAAAAATATCAACCTAATCATACAGTAATAAAAGTGACCATAAAACATTCACCACCACCACCACCACCACCACCACCTCACTATTCAATAACAAATATTAAACCCAGCAAACTACCAAGTATTATAAAGCACCATCCAATACTACATTACCAGAGCTAAATTTTCTTTAATGAAATGTTCATTTTGCCACATGCTTTTAAGACACCTGTTTCATAAAGTAGAGAAAAAGTCTGCTTTGATTTGTAACAAAACTGACTGAGTCACTCATATATTGAGCGAGTGAACCAACTGTACAGTACAGTTTTTGAAAAAGCATAAACAATCACTAATAAGGTTTTGTTTTTTAAATCATCAGTGTCACCAAAGAGAATAAAATATCCAAAGATCAACAAAATATTACCAACTAGTAATCTTATGTTTTCAGGCAAACTTTCCCCCAAAACCAAACAAGCTCCACTTCTGAAGTTTCATAAAGTAGAAAAGTTTTTGGAGTCAGCTGAGGATGTGCTTCACTTCAAGATGCAAACAAAAGACATTGAAACAAAATAAAGGCAATGAAAACAATCTGATACATTTAACAAATTTTTCAGGTACATTTCCTTCTGTTCAAGCCAAATCTACTGTAATTGAAAGCTAAAGTGAAGCCAATTTCACTTTCTTCACCAAACATACCAATATTATGAAACTGCAGAGCTCTTAAGAAAATTTTTAAATTTCTAAGCATCCAACAAAAACTGCTTTTGTTGAAAGTAAATGAGTAAAAAGTTCTCATTTGAACAACCTATCTGCGAGTGTTGTATACTTTCCAGACCTTCAAAACTTTCCTCTGCCCAAATCAACCAGTTTGCAAGTGTTGAAACCATCCAAAAACACTTAAGCTTATTCCTTTTTTAATTTAATCACTAACCAACCTAATGATGCAATCAGCTTCTGAACAAAACTTCCCAAACCAATTTTAATAATTGTTTTTTGCCAAACTGTGAACTATTATAATAGCAAGCCAAGCTATCCATGCAGAAATTATTATTATAAATTTTTAATCATAAGTTATGCCCTGCTCACCCTAATACCATTTTCTTTTTAATCATCTCCTACAAGAACTTAGCATTTTTGTCCAATTACCTTCAGCTGAAGTGATAAAATGTTTGCCATTTGATGAAAAGTCTCCTCCAGTAAGTTGTCCTGTGTGACCTTTTAAAGATGCAATCAAATGAGTGTGATCAAACTTATGCTGTGCAGCTGTATTCCCCTTGTGCGCAGAGACTGCCTTCTTCTTTGCTGGTCGAGGGGCACTGCCTTTGGTTTTGCCATGTTGAGGATGGCTATCTGTATAAAAAAATATTCTTACTTTAGTTCTGAGCAAATTATAGCTGCAGTAATCATTGTACTTCACAGAAACATTTCAAAGCTGTAATAATTTAATAAAGAAATTTTCTTAAACTTAATGTCAAAATTTGGATGCTTCAAAGTACTACACAAGGAAAAGAAAAGGGGTACAATTTCAGAGGCAGGCAACATTATTACTGTCTCTAAACTGCATCTGGCATCTGAAATTTTGACAACAAAAGTTCTAAATGTGTATCAAAGAACTTTTAATGAATGTTTTAACTATGAACACTTAAAATTATAAAAAATACTGCAGACATTTTACATCTAAAAATTTTTAACTTCTTTCAACCAGTTTCACTATGAAGGGGAATTTTAAGTCTTATTACATCTAGTGATGTTAAAAAACGGGTTTTTTTATGTCCATGTTTTTTTTTTTGTCGTTTTATTTGTTTTTTTTTAATAATTAATATAGATATTGCCAATTTAATTATAAGGTATACTTTTGCAATGATATATATTATAAAAATAAATAAATAAATAATAAAATAGGCCATATGGTACCAGTATAGAATGTCCTTTTCAGCCTATTTACAGAAAAAAACTGGCCTCTTTCTTGCACTGAAAGTCTTGTATCTTAGATCCGTTAAACTTGCGAGAACACTGGCTGGGAGCTGACTGCCCATTGTCCAACCTTTCCAGGACTCTCCCATCCATGCCTCAGATTTTGAATCTCCCACTTAACTATCCTTTAGACCTGCGATGACATATTTTCCCCCCCGAGACCATCCATATATATACATACACATACACCCATATACATATATACCAATATATACATAAATACTTATATACACATTTATATCTATTATATACCCCATACACACGCATACATCCAGAATTCCAGATACATATGCACGCATACTCACATATATACCTACACAAACTCATACACCTCTATTTCGACCTTTCATTACCTCCGAAATCATTTAGCACATACAGTAATATCCATACAGCCAAAAGAAACCGATTAAGCACAGACAGAGCAGCAAAGCTAGTATTTATATCCCAAAATGCAAAATTCCAAGAAAGTGAAGTAAAACATGGTGCTACATTGGCTTCGTCAACATCCAAATCTGCAATAAGTACCAGTACCTGTGATATTGAAACTATATGCTCTAATCAATCTAGTGATAATGATTCTTCAATGGAAATAGAATCAGATAATGAAAGTTAAACAGCATTAGGTTAACACAAAGGTTAGAGATGAATATTTTTATTTTTCTATTTGGAATATATATATATATATATATATATATATATATATATATACACACACACACACTGGTATTCTTGCCAATCACAATTATATATATTGTTTTATACCAGTATTATGTATTTTTTATTATGTATATTATACCAGTACCTGTGATATTGAAACTAGCATATATGCTCTACCCAATCTAGTGATGATTCTTCCATGGAAATGAAGGTTAAACAACATTAGGTTAACAAAAAGGTTCAAAAAAAGGTGAATACTTTTTTTTCTATCTGGAATATATATACTGGTACTCTTGCCAATCACAATTATGTATATTGTTTGAAACAAGGAAGAATGTTTTATGTTCTAGTTAAAAAATATATATACATATAAAAAATAGTTTGTTTTTCCTTTCTATTATATACTTTTTGCGTGATTCAGTTTTTCTAAAAGATGACTATATATACTAGGTATAACTGTATAAGCATGGTAGTATAGTAAATTATAGGTAATACTAATATACTTATTAGATTAAAGGAAGAAAAATATGGAATAAGTTTAAAACAATAAAAAAAAAAAAAAAAACTATCTTCGTTTTAAACAAAAAAAAACGACAAAAAAAAACAAAAAATGACAATAAAAAATGACTCATCACTAATTACATCCAACTAGAAGAGAAATTAATAATTATAACCATATAAAACCTAATCATACAGTAATATTTAACCTAAAGCTGTGAAAATATGATTAACTGATAAAAGTCTGGAATAATAACCATAAAACCCTATACATATAAAACTGTACAGTAAATTAACCATGTATGTGGTATTAGCTCAGCAAAAACTAACTGCTATATTCAAATCACACAATAATCAGGAAATTAAATTTTTTAGACTATTACATTTTATTTTTCCAAAGTAGTATTGTCATTAGGGTAATTTATAAGATGATAGAAGCCAAATTTTGGGGGGTGAACTCAACATTTCTTCAACCCAGTAAAAAATATTTTCAACAATTTTAAAACTGTCTAGGGCAATTCCATATGTCATATGGGACATCCAGACAATACTGTACTTTCGAGCCTGGTGAGCAAACAACTGATGTGTGACCAGAGGCGTACCGAAGGGGGGGAGGGCGACAGGGGCGATCGCCCCTCCCCTTGAGCTAATTAATTATTATTTTGATTATTTTTACACATTTAATTTACATATTCAATTAAATATTTTACATATTTAATTTCATTATTATTTTGATTATTTTTACATATTTAATTTCATGACCAATTGAAAAATATTAGCTAGCTTTCTAGCAATTTTGTGTTTCATGAGTATTGTGTCATTTTTCATGGCACCTGGCAACTGCAGTTTATCAATTTTTGTTTACCTTCATTAAAATATTTAGTTTGTGAACTTTCTTAAATTTTTTTGTTTCAAGTACTGATTAAAACTGTGTGTGTGTGTGTGATTCATGTGTGAAGGCCGCTTGGTCTCAAACATGTAACTACGTAATAAATGAAATGAAACATTAAGTATGTTATTTTTAAAATTTGGTATTCAGTTTTTTACAAATTTTAAAATTGTTTCAGTTTTCATTTAATTTACAATTTTTCACATTGTATTGCGCACACAAAATTTTGTGTGGATTTTTTATTTCATTATAATGGACTTTAATGTTA
This sequence comes from Bathynomus jamesi, assembly GCA_023014485.1. Classification (NCBI taxonomy): domain Eukaryota; kingdom Metazoa; phylum Arthropoda; class Malacostraca; order Isopoda; family Cirolanidae; genus Bathynomus; species Bathynomus jamesi. The sequence goes on from JAJOZX010000232.1 coordinate 498,449, forward strand.
TGGTTAGTAATAATTCCTATTTCTATTTGTAACTTTGTAGAGTACTATTTGCAGGTGTCACAGGACTAAAGATAATGGACCTTTATAAATTTTTCAAAAGAAAAAATGTCCAAACTGACAGTGGTTCTACAGATCATGATGATCAAAATACTGTTAATCCCAGTAAAATTGCCAGGTTACAACAGGATGAGAATGAAAGTGAAAACATTTTGGCACCTTCAGCACTAGCTCTTCCCTCCCTTACTACTAAAAATCTAAAATGGCTTAGGATCCCAAAAACTCTTAATCCAGCCCTGAGAATAATTTTTTAATAAAGGCAACAGTCCAAGGAAATGCTTAACCTCGAAATTAGCACTTTTTTATTCTTGTTAATACAAATCTGAGCATCCTAATTGCGGTTTGCATTGAATATTATGTTACTAATGAGATTTCTATCATAATTTTTATATTCATAATGTGTCTTAGCAGTAGCTAGTTAATCATCTCTAACTGAATGATAAGATGCTCATGAATGTACATAAAAATTATTTATCTATTTCAATTATACTTGTACGATTAGTTCCAAATTCGCACCCTCACCCCTTGGCAAATTTCTGGGTACGCCCTTGTGTGTGACCATAACAGTGTGTTGGCACAAGCAGTGCCATATTAAGGATTTTTGGGCTCTGGGGCCAAAATATTCTTGAGGTCCCTCAAGAAGACAAATCTTTGAGTCATGTAAATTAATAAAACCATTTATTTCTAAATCAAATAATGCAAGTTTTACACAAATACAAAGCTGCTACAATTACACCAAACCAATTACACACCTACAAGTCCACTACTAATCTACCAAAGTTGGTCACAAATTCGTCCACCACCAGTATACAAAAGTTTTTTGAGCTGCTTCATATCACTAAATTTTCCAATCACAAGCTCAGTATTTAAATTATGCAAAATATTATTTTTTATGCATAACAATGAGACTGCAATTTCTTTTAGGTTAGCATTTGATGTTTAACATTTTTAATCATGCTCAAATGAGAAAAAAAACGCTCCACAGTTGCATTTGACATCATCAAACACAAATAAATGCAATAAGCAATGAAAGCATTTGAGAAAACAGCCCTCAATTTGTGAATTTCCTGTAGTACTCCTAATGGGTGAGTGTCAGCCAAAGTGTTTTGTTTGACAAACAGTACAAAATGCTGAAACTCAAATGGGAAGCTGTCCTCAAAATCATTTGGGTAATGGACTAGCAAGATTTTTTGTTGCTTTTGATGCTTCCTCTGAAGTTAGTTGAGATATATTGTTGAGCATTCCAAATTTATCATTGATATCATTATAAACATTGGCCCCTAAAACAGCTGAGCCCTGGGGCCTGGCCCCCCCTTAATATGCCACAAGGCAAATTTTGCTAAATAACCAAATGCACTGAATAATTGCTTTTTGTTGATGAAATTTGTAACAAGTTCAGCTGAAAAACGTAGAGTTGATCTTGGAAAAATTCTTGAAACTAACCTAAAAATGTTACCAGGCATCTTAAAAATAGTCAGATACAGTCTCATTCAAAAACCATTTTTGTTTACTTAGTAAACAAAATTAATATAGTGAAGGAAAAAGTGTTGTAGAGGACAGCCAAAATGTGTCATACGGGACAGCTCTGAATAACATCTAAGTTTGAGCTTGGACATTGCTCTACTCAGTCATTTTGTTTAAAATTAAATTATGACAAGATATATCAAAGAACATGCAAATCTTTAATTCAGCATTTACTTGTCATTAAAATATAACTTTTACAAAAAATGAAATAGTGTCATACAGGAATTTTATTTGTTACTGATGGGTATCCATTCCCTCTGTTCTTTTTAGAATAACTTATGAAATCCAAGAACAGGAATCACTATTTTGATATAGTGTGATACTAAATACTAAATGTCTTCAGTGCAGCCGGAAAATATTAAATGTCATACTAAATGTCTTCAGTGCAGCTGGAAAATACTAACTGTATAGAGATTACAACTTGAATGGAGGCAAATAGTGTGGGGGGACCCTATACTTGAATGAACAACTTGCCAACTTGTGCACAGAATGTATGTTCTATCCCCACAATTGCAATTTTCACTGGAAGTCAACAAATTCTGATAGGATATGTGGCCCTATTTTTGTGACTGTTGGACCTTTGAGTTTCCTGAGGATGGCGCTAGCTGGATAGAAAATCTTGTCCATTGGGGTAGGCCACTTGAAATATTTGCCACACCTGGGCATGACAAACTTCATGTTCTTCACCTACAATGCTTATTACTTCACCAGGAAACTGTTCACCATCATGCAGCACACACACACCAATCACCAGCACTTAGACTAGGTGCTGTGACTGACATGCCTGATGATATAGTATTGGCATCACAACAATAATTTCCAAAGCTTAGTGCAGCATCATAATTGGCCAGGGCATGTTCATAGAGGGCTATTTTGCCATCACAGGAGCAGCAGGCAATGTGCACTTTCTGGATACCAGGAAAGCTTACCATTTTTTCCCAGCATACAATCTCTCTAATTTGCTAATCTATCTATCTCCTGGGAGATGTGTATGATTGTAGTCTTGTCCATTAGATGGTTGGCTGTGGTAGCAAAATTCTGGGAGGACTGGACCTGTTCTGTTAGACTTCTTGCTCATTACTTCAGCCCTAACCAGTGACTTTGCCTGACCACCTACACCATCTACCACTCCTTTTCCATGGCTAGTAGCAAAGTACTTCCAAGTAAACTTTTGCTGGTATTTGGATGAGAGTATTTGCAACAATTTCATCATAAATTTGCTTTTAAACTCTGATGATGGTCCATCAGTCCAGATCACTTCTTCCATTGTGGCATATTGATCTGGGATGAGGCACTTTCATAGAGATAGTTCACAAACACAGCCACTGCATCCTTGGCATCAGAACACAAGAAAAGTCTCGCATGACCCATTGTGCATAGATGCAGCTGTGAAGAGTAACACTTGACCTACTCTAGAGGGCACTCTGAACTTCATCTTGGTACTCACAAGAATAATTCATGGCAAAGTCCATTTGGAGAATATGCACTTCTGGGTTGGACTGGTCATTCCTGAACTGTTGAGCTTGAATTTGCTTCATGTTGATGTGATGCACAACTTCTGGAAATGCTTCTTTGACAAGCTCCTTTAATTTCCCTGCAGGACCTACATGTCACACATTTCAACCTTTTCTGACTGTTGGATTCACTAACCTGCCACTCTCTCCAAGAAACATCTACACAAATTTGAATTTTATTTTTTTTATATGCAGGAAGGAGGGGCCAAGGGCAAATGCTTGCAAAAGTGCCCCCCCTCTAGAAGAAGAGCCAAAATCAAGGTCCAGGGTTTTCAAGGTGCCTAGATACTGCATTTGAAAGAGTGGAGGTCACAGAGAGGGGGAAAGATGGATTGAGGAAGATTGTTCCAGAGTAGACTGGTTGAGTAGATGAAAGAATGAAAATACAGATTAACCTTTACATTAGAATGTTGGATAGAAAAGGAATGAGAAAGTGTAGAAAGTCTGATGCTACATGCTCTCCTTAAAGGAGGTGGCATGCAGTTAGTGCGTTCAGAAGAGCAGTGTCTGTTATAATAATGATAGTAAAAAGAGAGTGAGGCAACATTGTCATGGAGATGATAATAGGGCTACAGTAGACAATACTATGTTCAATAGAGCCATTTTATGTATGTTCAATATATCCATATCATGAGGTGTTGTACAGGACATGTCCCGTATGACAAAAAGTATCAGAGGACAAAATTTTTATTATAATTTTGTGTAAACTAGTTAAAGGACACATTTGTGGCTGGGTTAATTTGTTGCTTATGGGCTTAAGTAAGAGAATTTTTAGTTGCTAGGTTTTAGCTTGGATAATGAAAACTTTTAGACCTCCGTGCGTCGTATGGGACATAGCCTTAAACTACTTGCTGAATATCAAATCTCAAGCCCACATCTGCAAAGTAACATTTTCTAAATTTTGTGTGGACACTGATTATATCCCATTGTATTGCCAAGTAATACTTAGAAACTTGCTGAAATTTATTTACTGGAAAATTATGATCAATGAAATAATGAGGATTGTGAAAAGCTCACAATTTGAGAAAAATGCATTTTTCTTTTAATTTACCCCAATATATCACCGAGATATTTTTGTGAAAAAAGTCATTTGTTCTAGCCAGCTGGTGTATCTACGTACTACACACATGATTTACCCATCAACTGTCATTTTACAGCATTTCTAAATTTTAGCATTCAGGGACACCTTAATATGGAATCACCCTCCAAAGCCACCCCATTTTATGGTACAGTACATGAACTTGAGAAATTATTATATATTTATATAACCTTTGGTTAGCTTCCACCCATTCATTCTGACGAAGGTCAAGCTTTTCACTCCACTTTAGACCTACAGTTTAACATGGAATCCAAACCACACCCCACCAGCAGCCCAGCATCTTAACCATTAGGCCACCCAGGGTACCATTTATCTACCAACCACTTTTTTTATTATGTAGAAGGATGAACAGCTGGGTTTTGCTGCGTGCTGGCTGCTGTCACCAGGTCTCAAACCTGGGGCTGATGGATTCATAGTCAGCGACGCTAACCACTATACCACTGAGGTATATATATATTAGGGTGGTCCTTGCTTAGGGGATGAAATTTCAAGTTGAACATTTTTCAGCTCCCACCCGCGGAAATCATTCGAATGGTCGAGAAAACTCTCTAGGTGATTTATTTTTTTAATCGGACAACGTTTACCCCTCCCTCATTGAGCATTACCATTAAGCTAATTTTTTGACTTTCAAGTAAATGTTACATAATTTGTAATGTTTGTTTTTTTCATTCTTTCCAGATTTTCAGTGGTTGGATAACTAATGTGTGTAAAACTGTAAATTCTAATGATTATAATTTAAACTGAATAACTCCTTTAACCATAAGTCAAGCTACCCGTCAGTGGTTGGATAACTAATGTGTGTAAAACTGTAAATTCTAATGATTATAATTTAAACTAAATAGTGAATAACTCCTTCAACCTTTAAGTAGATAACCTGGATCATGGCAGCGAAGCTGCGCTACCTGATTGCCCCGCAGGAATCGATCGCCGGGTCGCAACTTCCTTCGCAAAAAGAGGTCTTGGCCCTGACGGTCTACAGGATCGACGTCCAGAAGAAGTCACTTCAAGAGGCCGCCAACCAGGTCGTCGAGCTCGTCACTGAGGTGTGGTCCAAGGCGCGAATCCCCCTCCGCTGGAAGGACCACATCGTCACCAAGATTGAGAAGCTCCACAAGGCATTCAACGATGTGAAGAGGAACAAGGGGCGAGCTGGCGCTCAAGCGAAGCGGGAGGACGAGTTCAGCGAGCGGATGATGAACCTGTTCGACGTCGCTGCCGCTAACGCCATGGAGCTGCTCAAGAACGAGGAGGACAAGGCGTTCCTCCTCGCTCAGCGCGAACCCCGTCGGCGCGGCAAGCTGGGGTCCGTCGACTCGACGCTAGCCGCTGTCGATGCCCACACATCTCAACGCCAAGGGGAAGAAGACCGACGGAGGCAGCGAGCCGAGGAAGAAGCGACGACATCTACGGCCCGAGTGGAGCTCGAGTGGTCTTCGTCCTCTTCCAGTGGTGCCGCAAGCGCAGCGGAGAGCGACGACCATGGAGAAGAAGGGAGCCCTCGGGCTCCGAAGCGCTCCAGGCGGGGCACGACGAACATCGTTTCGGCGGCTGTGGCGTCGTCGCTGGAGTGCGTTTCCGAGCTCCCGGGCCGATTCACCACACCCGCTGGATGGCGAAGGCAATCTACGCCTTGAAGGTCTGGATGTTCCGACAGCAGTTCAAACTCACGGCGAGGGAGGAGAGTGGCCTCCGGAGCATCTGCATCTTCGTCTGTCGGGTCTACGCCAAGGCGTGGACAGAGGCTCCGATCGCCGCAACTGCCCCCCGAAATGACTTCGCCCTCCTCAAGGACCTGCTGGCCTACTCTGACATCAACCCTGCGGTGGCCAAGGCGGCACTGACCAAGTTCCAGAACCACCTCTGGTACCTGTCAGAGGAGCTGGTGGCGCTAGCGCTGTTCGATCCGGGGATCGCCGTCGATCAGAAGAGGAAGATCATCGCCTCTCTCCCCGACCGGGTCAGTGAGGAGTCCCCGGCGAAGCGGCCCACGCTGCCAAACTGAGTACTCGCCAGGCTTCAGTTGGAAGACCTGGCGTCGTCCAACACACAAGGTTTCTTCGAGAAACTTCGACTGGAGGACGGCTTCCTCGAGGTCAACCCGGAGACCTGGCCGAAGTGGGAAGACTTCAAGACAGCAGCGGCACGTGTGGGAGGGCTCGCCGTAATCAACGACCATGCCGAGCAAGGAGTTGCCCTCGTCCAAGAGTACAACCGGACGCTGACCCACGACGAGGAGCAACTCCAGTTCCTCCTGCAAATCGTCGCTCGCCACTGCTGCCAGTTTCCGGACTCTCGGAAGCGAACCCTACAGACCCAGGATCGCTAACCAGGCAACAACTCCGGGGGTAAAAGTTCAAGGTTGATGAGGGAGGGGTAAACGTTGTCCGATTTAATAAAAAATTCAACTAGAGAGTTTTCTCAACCATTCGAATGATTTCCGGGGGTGGGAGCTGAAACTTCCCAACTTTGAATTTTAAGGACCACCCTAATATATATATATATATATATATATATATATATATATATATATATATATATATATATATATATATATATATATACAGTACTGGCCAAATTATTAGGAATTTTTTTAAAATTTCATTTTTTGGTATAAAATGTTAAATTAAACCAATTTTAAACGTTGAAAAGTTATTTATTTCTACACAAGAATACATGGTCATTATTTAGCAATAGTTTAGTACTTAGTTTGGCCCCCCTTAGCTGCCTTAAGGGCTGCGACACGCTTCGGCATGCCATGAATCAATTTTTTGCATAATTCCTTAATACGTGTAGAGTGAAACCAGACTTGAATAAGTCGCTCTATGAGTTGGTGTTTTTTTGTTATCGGCATTTCATGGATTACGTCCTTTAAAATACACCATAAACTTTCGATTGGGTTCATGTCTGGAGAATTTCCAGCCCATGGGAGCAACCGAACACTATTTTCATGACACCATTTTTTAACCGACTTTGCCGTGTGGCATGGAGCTGAGTCTTGTTGAAAAATCCAACGTCTATTACCATACCATTCCCTTATTTGAGGCAGTAGACGTCTTCTTAGTACTTCTATATACTTGACTTGGTTCATATTCCCCTCAACAATGCTCAAATGACTAGTTCCATGCACAGAAATTGCTCCCCAAACCATGATCTTTTATGGAAATTTCACCATTTTCATCAGACACTCAGGCAAAAATTCTTCTCCAGGCCTCCTCCTTACACTTTGAACACGATCGTCAAACACGGCAATCATTGACTCATCGGAGAACACCACCTGCAATCAAAGAAAGCCCTGTGAAAGAGTCAGTGCATAGCGTATGAAGTACAGCTAAAACGAAGTACAGTATGACTTGCTGCTTTACAGATATTTTTACTGCAGTTTTATCACGTACTGTAAATACACTTCTATGCATACTGTATTTACTGTATTAACATTCTATTTAATGTTAAATATTATTCTTACCTGTTCCCAATCCTCACTAGTCCAGTTAATGTGTTCCTTTGCCCATGCAAAACGTGCCTTCTTCATAGCCTCAGTGAGCCTGGGCTTCTTCCTTGGGCGGTAGGCTTTGAAGCCGGCAGTTAGAAGCCTCCTGTTGACTGTTCTATGACTAATATTGATGCCATCAGCCGCTAGACTACTGGAAATGTTTTTGCAAGTAGCTCTTCTATTTCTAAGAGACAAAATTGCAATCTGTCTATCAGTTCTTGGAGTCGTTACCCTTTTTCTGCCGCATCTTCCAACCCTTTTGGGGCCTACATTTTCTCCAAATACCATTTTTTTCTTAATACGAAGTACTGACTGTGGTGAAACATGGAGTTTGGCAGCGATTTCCTTTTGTTTAAATGTAGAAGTTAATAAAACCTGTATTTGCCCAATTTTCCGTGGACTCAAGTCATTCTTTCGCACCATTTTCAAATTCACTTAAAAACTAACAAATAATTGCCGAAATTGGGTAAATACACTATTTAAATTAAACAGTAGTTACAGTGACACGTAAAAGAAAGAGAAACACACCCGCATCGCACGACAACCAAACGACAACTGATGAACAAACACGCTTCGTTCGACTAAAGAATTATGCAAAAAATTGATTCATGGCATGCCGAAGCGTGTCACAGCCATTATGGCAGCTAAGGTGGGTCAAACTAAGTACTAAACTATTGCTAAATAATGACCATGTATTCTTGTGTAGAAATAAATAACTTTTCAACGTTTAAAATTGGTTTAATTTAACATTTTATACCAAAAAATGAAATTTTAAAAAAATTCCTAATAATTTGGCCAGTACTGTATATATGTATATATATATATATATATATATATATATATTATATATATATATATACAGTATACAGTAATCCCTTGTTTTATGAAGTTTTGCATATATACAAGTAAGCTGCACCATACCTAAAATGCTTAATTTTAACAAATATTGCATGCCAGCTCCATGCGTAGTACAATTACATACTGTGCAGCGCACCTAGTGAGTCAGCTGCCACGCAGTTACTAGTGATGCACCATGGTTGGTCACCCAGTTTGTTATATCTCCAGGATTATAACTGTTTTTCATTAAAAACACACTACTTTTTTGATTAATATGGCTCCAAAATGTCCAGCCAGTTCTCCTGCAGAGGGTGAGGCTAAAAGATCAAGAAAAGTAATGACTTTAGTGCAAAAAGTGAAGCTGTTAGATAAATTAAAGTCAGGCATGTCAGCAGCAGCAATTAGAAGGTTGTTTGGGGGTGAATGAATCAACAGTGTAAACAATCAGGAAAAATGAACAGAAAATAAGAGATTCAGTTAAGTCATCTGCCTCCATAAGTGCTAAAATTGCACAAATTGTTAGAGATCCAGCGCTAGTGAAAATGGAAAAGGCTTTGAATATTTGGATTGAGGATATGGATCAAAAAAAGCGTCATTAAGCAGTGCAATTATCCATGAGAAGGCCAAGCAGATCTACAGCCATTTTGTCCCACATGACACTGCTGGTGCTGAGTTTAGTGCAAGCAAAGGCTGAAAATTTCAAGAAAAGATTTTCTCTCCACAATATCACTCATAAATAGTACTGCACAGCAATCCTCACCATCATCATTTTTTTCATTTGTAAAATTTTATTTCTTTTATTATAATATATATTCTTTATATATTATTATATATATTATTTACTAACTGTATTTATAACTTAATACTTGTTAATAAGGTTAAATCAGGCTATATATAGGCCCATGTAACTTGTAAATGGATGTATTGGGGTAAATTGAATGTAAATATATCATGTCCCATATACACGGGTCACGCAAGCACAGAACCCCAGCATAAAACAATGGATTACTGTGTGTGTGTGTGTGTGTGTGTAATAAAATCAAAGAACATGTGATCTTTTTAGTAAGCAAACAACCACAGGGAAAAGGAAAAAGAAACAAAATCTGAGTGCTTTCATGATATACAGGGTGTCCCGTAAGTCTGGACCCATAGGGATTTATAATATATTTTTTTATTATGTTGCAGGTAAACCATGTCACTGACTAGAGAGGAGAGAGTTCAAGTTTGTGGGGCCACTTGAAAGCCAAAGTGTACGAGGTCAAAATTCAGAACATTTTCCACCTTAAAGCACGCATTGTGGAGGCGTGTCAAGAAATTTCTGCGACTGTGATTCAGAAAGTGCTGTCGCGGTGGAGATTGCGTCTTGGACTCTGTGTGCGACACAACGGCGGACACTTTGAACAGATTATGTAATAAATTTTTGGACTATTTTGTAATTTTATTAATTTTGCCCTATGGGTCCAGACTTACGGGACACCCTGTATTTCACATCTTCAGGGACAAGAAAGAAATATATCACAAAAGTGCTCGGATTTCGTGTTTCTTTTTCCTTTTCCCTGTGGTTATATTAGTGGTGGACCAGATGTCAGTTTTTCAAGATCTGCGGATGGATGCTGGTCTTTAATTTCAATATCTGCAGATATTTAGTTAATCTATCAATATAATCTAGAATTATGAATATACTGTATGACAATTTTTCAAATTTCATGATATTACTATTATGGCAGGCAATGCATAAGAATTAAAATTAATATTAATGTATTCATTATGATAAAAATAGTAACTTTCTCAAGAGTTTCAGCCACAGAAAATTCAATGAAACAAGTTTCATTCAATTTTGTGTTACCAGGTATTTATATGTTGAGGTTTATATATTATAATTAATACTTTACATGAAATGTGCATGACTGGGCCTTATAAGCTACTTTAATTGTACATTGCATAATTTATTAGAGGTAATATCCGCATAACATCCGTAGTCAGAAGTGTGGATGTTAAAAATTATGCGGATATCAGGTCCACCACTAATATATATATATATATATATATATTAGTGATGTAGCGGATGTCATTTTTTTCACATCCACGGATGCGGATGTCTACATTTTCGTTATTTTTTAGGATATATTCGACATTTGTTGTGTTTAACGTATATAATAAGTTATTAGAGAGAGAGAGCTGTAGCTATAATGTAGTATAATTGATTAATTGTACAATAATTGCTGTACTTTTCTCTGAACATATAAAATAATATCAAGCATCTAACTAATATAGAAATCAATTAGTGAATTCGTCTGCAAATAAATTCGTTATATTTTGTTGAGTTTCAGCCACAATTAGAAACCATAATTGTGTTACCAGGATGCGGGACGTGAACCCAACTCAAATGCACCCCACCAACCTCCACCCTTATAGAGAGATATTTTTAATTAGCTTGATAACTATTTATATTAAGTTTAAAGTTTTATTAGGCATATTTATAAATGAGTAATTAAAATAAAGTAAACTAAGATGTTCATTGTTTAATGTTCAAACTTAATTGTAGGAAGGTTATGCTTAAGGAACATTAACTTTTCTGCCTTTTCTGCTGCCAGTCTGTTTCTCTTTTCATCATATATTAATCCAGCACTGCTAAATAATCTCTCGCTTGGTACGTTTGTTGGAGGACAGGCTAAATGTTTCCTTGCAAGTTTACTCAAGTATGGATAGATATTCTGCGTATTTTTCCACCAACTAATAGGATTGTCACATGCAGCCAGGCGTTTTTCTTGGTGATAGCTCTCGATCATTTTTACTACATCTTTTGACATCGCGTAGGTCTCGTCATTGCTGCTTGACTCAAGAAACTGAGACACAGATTCTGTGATAGATTTGCTTGTTGAAGGTGTTGGTTCTGTCACTGAAACTTTTATTCTTTTGGTGGGTGGCGAAGCGACAGATTCAAGAGATTGAAGCTCTTCAACTGCTTTGCCAAGTGATGATTTAACTCGTTCTAATGTACTAGGTGAAAATAACTTAGCTTTGGAACGTGGATCTAAGTAGGTTGCAAGAGAGTAACTTCATACAACAACAGCCTCTCGTCTTGTCGCTTGCATCATTTTTGCGCACAATGAACTAGTTCTATTAATATAGTAGAATTTGATAATTTCCGCTTATTAATGACATTTTATCTCAACGGTCCACATCCGCACGACATCCGCAGTCCAAAGTGCGGATGCGGATGCGATAAAATGTGCGGATGTGACCTACATCACACATATATATATATATATATATACCGTATATATAGCCTTGGCCAAAAGTATTAGCCACCCCCTGAAACCTCTCTTATGGTATTATAAATAATATTCAACCAATGAAATAATTAGTTTAGAGTTTGGTGATTATAATATGACTAATTTGCACTTTGATCAAGCACTTTTGCAGAGGTATTTTAACTTATTTCAATTTTTGAGAGTTCCACCTATTTTCTCCAAAAATTTAAATATTATAAACACCTGCTTCCACTGTTAATTTTTTCAAAACTATCAAAATGTTGATTTTTTTAGAGATATTTATAAGTTTCAAACAATGGGTAAGAAAAGAGAATTAACTGAATCTGAAAGGGCTAAAAATCGAGGGTTTTTTATTCTCAATGATTTTTGCAAGCTTCATTTGCAAGAAAATTTAAATGTTCAAGGTGCACTGTTCAAACAACTTTAAAACATCTTCAGAACACCAAGAGCCATGTATCTAAGCCAAGGAGTAGGTGAAAGAGGGTTACTAATGCTAGAGAGGATCGATTCTTGAAACACTCATCTTTGCAAAATCACCATAAATCATCATCTCAGCTAGCTGCAGAGCTATCCCAACCAAAAAACAAAAGCATGTCATCTAGAACAGTGAGAAGGTTTGTAGAATCTGTTCTCGAGGCACAAAAAGCCAGAAAGAAACCATGGCTATGTGAGACAAATAGAAAGAGAGAGACTTGAATGGGCAAAAAAACACCAACATTGGACCTCTGAAGATTGGGGAAAAGTGCTTTGGTCAGATGAAAGTAACTTCGAGGTTAGTAGTAAAACCCTTCTTCTATATCCTTGTACCATCACAATTGATAAATACCCTGCCTTTTAGATTTTATAGGGAATCATAAAAAGCTTGATTTCTCTTGGATTCTTTCAGATTTTCAGCTCTCCTGGTGCAATGTTTGTAAAGTGAAGAGTAGGTGAAGCATACAAGCCAGAATGCATTGTCCTTACAGTAAAATTTGGCAGTGGTAGCATAATGATTTGGGGCTGCATGTCTTCTGTAGTAGTTGGAAAACTGTTTTTTTGCCAGGGGAGAATGAATTCCTCATTGTATACTGCCATGTTAGAGCAAGTTCTGGACCCATCTATGGAGAAGCTTTACCCAGGAGTAAGCAACAAAGGCAACATTACATTAAAACAAGATAGTGCACCTTGCCACACATCTTGAGTAACTCAAAATTGGCTTGACACAAAAGGAATCAAACTTTTGGAGTGGCCCCCCAAAAGCCCAGACCTTAATCCCATAGAACACCCATGAGCAGTATTAGGCAAGGTTGTCCAGAGATGCAAGTCTTTGTCTAAAGCTGAACTTCATACTAAGCTTCTTGAAGAATGGGAAAAAATGCCTATTGAAACTTGCAAAAAAATTAATTGATTTGATGCCACAACACATTCAAGCTGTAATAAAGGCAAATGCTGGGTGTACTAGGTATTAACACTGACTGCCACGTATATTTCACACACATTATTTATCAGCCATGTTGGACACACATGACCAACATGGCAGTCAGTGTTAAAATATTTCAGAATAAACTTTTAGATTTTTTCTAACCTCAAAAGACAGGAATAACGCTATTACCCATATAAGTAGGGTGGCTAATACTTTTGGCCAAGGCTGTCTGTGTGATATATATACCGGTATGTATATATATACACAGGCAGGCCCTGTTATATGCGAGTAATGCGTGCACAGAAAATGTCGCATATATGAAACAAGTAACCTATGTAAAATACGAGATTGTTGCCAACAACTTAAAAAATTAAGGATAAAAATGTTTTTTGTATGTTTTGACATTTTAATTTTGAAATAAATGTAAATAAAGAACGAAATATATATGTACTAGACGTATGAGACAGTGCACCAGCATGTGCAAGGAAAAAATGCATGAAAGTTATTTTATTTCTTTACAAAATATTTTAAGTGTTTGTTGCTTCAATGTTCTTTGCTTCTTCTCTTGATACATGACTCAATAGCAGCAAACCGCATTTTCTAATGATCGACGAACTTCCATCCCACGCTCAAGATTAGGATCTGCATCCATTATTTTTTGTTTCATAGATTCCAAGTCACGAAACAATCCGTCAAATTCTTTAATTGTAAATTCCTTTGTTACAGGTTCAACTAAATTTTCATCATCATGGTTAGGTTCTTCTTCGTATGCACGCTGCTCGTCTAGATTTATTAAGTCTTCATCATTAAGTTCTACGTCATGAAATTGTAGCAATTCTTAAACAGTTTCATTGTCCATTTCTTCTAATCCTAGGTCTAATCAGCGATACTGAGTACAGGTTGTGTGAACAGTACGTAAGTACATGCGTACCGTACATATATACATATGTGAATATGTATGTTTCGTATATATTGGCGCCAAAAATCGCGCTAAATTGGATTTGATACTCGCATTAAATAAGAATTGGTGCCAATGTACAACTCGCATTAAATTGAATTTCGCGTATATCAGAATCGGATATAACGGGGCCTGCCTGTATATATATATATATATATAATAAACTGATAGGCCTATTTTAGGACTCTAGTGGAATACTACGAAATTAATGGAAAAGAGGCAAATTAAGCACTTTATGGTGAAAAGGGCACTTTTTCCTTTGCAGGGGGGGGGGGGGGGGGGCATATTTTGCCTGAACATCTGGGCTCTAGTAATTAGTAAAAGTAACTTACTGATCGTGAACTTATTAGCTATAAAAACCATTAAACCCAAATTAATTTATAAATGTGCTTGTGTATGGTATGTTCAAATTATTGTAACTGGCACAGATTAATATATTTAAGACCTCAGTACAGTTTTACAGGCTAGATACAGACCTTTTCAAAAAAGGATGTTATAACTTAGTCACTTTCATACATGAAAGACAATTTGTAAATGTATATTTTAGTTATGTAATGTAGGCTATGTCAATAGTTTTCTGAGTAGTTTGATGACAATTAGAACACTAAACAGTCCACAAAATTCTTATATACAATATCTCATTAGATAGCTTATCTGATTTGGATAACCTCAATATGTCCAAGTGGCTTACGTAATCCAAATATAATGATTCATGGTCTATGATTTTAATTAAGTTATTTTTCATATTAGAAGACAAAATTTTGGCCAATCATAAGAGAAACTGGGAAGTTTAGCAGATCTGATGTGTCACTTTTCAAGATAAAATATTATTTTCAGAACTTTTTTCATTAATAGCAGCCAATCATCAAGGGTGTACAGTTCACCTAACTAGGCATTCAATAATAAAGGAAAAGTACTGAGTAGGCTATACTTGGATGACTTTTCCCAATTTTGTTTTTCTTCTAAAGGTTTTGGGAACCATTGGCACTTCTGGCAAACTTCTCGTACTAGATTTCATACTAGGCTAGGCCCTATACTTATAATTTAAAGTATTCATCTATTTTTAAGTCTTAGCTATAAACATATATAGAGAACTAAGTCCTAGTTCAAGTAGCATTCAGAGTATAAATTTGTAATCCCAGGAAATTTGAAACATCTCTCTCAAAAGCTATGGAGATTCTACTGCCTAGGAAATTTTTCCTGGCAGGCCCTAGCTCAGGGAGTGCTAAAACTTTTTTGCAGGCAGGAACACAAAAAATATTATTATCTGGTTTTAATTGTAATATTCTTTCTAGTAACTGGTCTCTAAAACCTTATCTGGGGGCTACTCACAAGCACACCAAATGGCTTTACAGGCATAAATGTGCTCGCATGCGCAGCAGGGCTGTGGAGCTGGAGCTGGAGCTTGAAGCAATTTTGGTGAGTGGAGCTGGAGTTGGAGCCAGTTATTTTTGGGAAGCTGGAGCTGGAGCTGATAAAAAATGTGTCAGCTCCGGCCCAATACAAATTCTATACTGAATTAAAGGAAGTAGAAAAATACAACCGCTCCTCTAAACTGACAGTTGACGATGTCATACCCTTACATCCAAAGATTATAAGGAATGTAGCTAGTAATGTATCAGCTCTACCACCCACACAAGTCTGTAGAACGCCTCTTTTCAGCACTGAGAATAGTGAAATCTGATTTAAGAGCATCAATGAAGGATGACTTAGCAGTAGCCATTTTATTTCTGAGGACAGGCATGTAATGAAGATGTATAAAAAGTAATAAAAATTATTTTAATTTTTTTAAAAGGCTACATTTTCCAAATAAACATTCTATAATACAAACGAATAAGGTTTTTTTTTTTGTCTTTTTGTAAAACTTTTTTTTTTGTCATGAAAGGTGTAGGTAATATTATTATTAATAAATGATAAAAAAAAGCCACAAAGGCATAGCTATAAGTCATTAGAATTTAGATTAATAGCTGCAACAGGCTTTGGTCTAAATTTTAAAAAGTAGCCTGATGAATCATGTGATGGTGATGAAATGTTTTGTGTGGCTGCCTGCTATGGCCTATGAGTAGCAAGGTACAATTGCAAGAGATTTATCAATCATTAATATATGGTGAGAGGAGCCGGAGCTGGGCATAAAAAAATGCTGGAGCCGGAGCCGGAGTTGGAGCCAGAAATTTGAAAATGCTGTAGCCGGAGCCGGAGCTTAAGATTTTGGTGCCAGCTCCACAGCCCTGGTGCGCAGGTTTGAACACCCCTGCCCTAACTTCACCTTTAGGTAAATCTTAAGGAAATGTATCACCTGCAATAACTTGAACATAAGAAATTTTTATAGTGGGCACACTAGGGGCCACTTCGGCCCATCGAGGTGGCTCCACTATGTAAAAACTGCCTGTACATTGGCAATAACCAATTTTTACAAAACCAATTAAGTATAAATTTAAAACTAATTAATTATCAATTTCAAACTAAAGATAGAATCTCTGGATCCAGAGGATCAGTCATAATAGGCTACTATCCACAAATATGTTACACACTATCTATTTATAACTGACATGCAAATATATCAGATCCAAAGAATCCAGTCAATTTCATTATAGTACCCATCAATACCAGTACCGTGCCAACCAAAATTAAGTCACGGTCCATATCAATTGCGGACCAAGTCACAATTTACATCCATATACATTACAATATATATACTTAGGAGGAAAAGTGTAGGTGTAGCTGTAGCTGTAAAGACTGTACAGTAATGTAGAAATGTGTGTGCACCCATTTTGGGTCTCCCATTTAAAGGTGTTTGTGGGGCAAGTGAAGATCATGAGTTTTTCAATACCTCACAGTACTATGGGGGGCACCGTTCAGCAGAGGAATCTCTCTAAATAGGGTGTGTAAGGACAGAGTATCCCCTAACCCAAGATGCTGCCTCCCTATATCCCACAACACCTGTGTTGAGCTGTGGGATCTATCACCCAAATGCACATAATATATATGAAATAAACTAGTACCATTCATGCAATAAAAATGGGCTTGAACACCATCACCAGATGTCCCTTGCAGACATCAAACTATCCAACCTTCTTTTGAAAGAATCAAGTGTATCTGAAGTCACCACCACTTCTGTCAGACTGTTCCAAAACTTAATTACTCTGTTTGTAAAACTGTGTTTTCTTAAATTTGTTCTACATCTTGGCTTAAATAATTTCATACTATGACCTCTAGTCTGATTATTGTGATCTTTAATGAAGAGAGACTCAAAATCTATCTTATCCAACCCTTTTATCATTTTATACACCTCTATCATATCACCCCTTAACCTCCTCCTTTTTAATGAGAACATGCTTAGATACGCCAGTCTTTCCTTATATGTCAATTGTCTTAGAGATGGGATCATTCTTGTTGCTCATTTCTGTACTTTTTCCAGTTTTTCAATATCTTGTATCAATAGGGACTATTAAATTGAATGCAGTATTCGAGGAGGGGTCTCACATATGAAATGTAAAGTTGCTTTATAATATTGGGTGATTTGTATTCAGTGTGTGTCTGCATGAGATTGAGTCTAGCATTTGCTTTATTTCTGATTACCATTTTTAATCCAAAGTCCATTCATATTGTATTCAAATTCTGGATTTTTTGGCCCAATATGCATAACCTTGCACTTATCAACATTAAATTTCATCTCTCACTTATCTGCCCAGGCTGTTACTATGTCTAAGTCTTTTTGTATTGTCATTGCTCCTGCTACTGACTTAACATTATGGCCTAATTTTGTATCATCAGCAAATTTTGAGGTTTTACATGATAGGCCCTTCTCTAGATCATTTATATAGACAACAAAAAGCAGAGGTCCCAGAACAGACCCCTGTGGGACTCCGCTCAATACGGGTCTCCAAGTAGACTTATTTCCATTTAGATGAACTCTGTTTTCTATTTCTCAGCCATTCTTCTATCCAATCAGCTATATGACCTCTTATACCATGGGCTCTAACTTTTACCAACAATCTTGCATGAGGAACAGTATCAAATGCCTTTGCAAAATCTAAGTATACTATATCTACTGGCTCTTTATTGTCCAAATGCAATAGGACTCCATCATGAAATTCAATCAAGTTGGTTAGACAGGACCTTCCATTTCAAAAGCCATGGTGGCTATCATTTATAAGGTTGCACTCTTCAAGGAACTCTGTAACTGTACCTCTAATGATACTTTCGAGTAATTTGCAAATAATGGAGGTGAGGCTGATGGGTCTGTAGTTTTTTGCCAAGTTTCTATTTCCTTTTTTAAAGATTGGAGCCACATTTGCTTTCTTCCAATCCTCTGGAATTTCAGTACATATCAATGATTTATTAAAAATAATTTCTAGTGCCTGTGCTATATTCTTTTTGGCAGCTTTTATGACTATTGGATGCATTTCATCTGGCCCTGGAGATTTTCCATTTTTAATTTATCTACCGTATTGCTTTTAGGATATCTAGTTTTGTTACCCTTAATTCATTTATTTCTCTATCTTGTCCTGGTAGTATAAGATCAGGAATATTATTTAAATTTTCATTTGTGAATACTGATGAGAAGTATTTGTTTAGTTCTTCAGTTATTTCAAGATCATCATCTATAGTTTTATCATCTATATGGAGGGGGCCAATTTTCCTTTTCACTCTACTTTTCAAATTGAAGTGACTGAAAAACTTCTTAGGATTGTTTTTTGAATTCTTGGCTAGGCTTTTTTCCAGGTCTCGTTTGCTATCTCTAATTACTTTCTTGCAAATGCTTCTTTTACTTTTATATATTTCAGAGTTTGTGCCATTTTTAGTTCTTTTGAATTTATGAAATGCTTTTGTTTTTTCTCTGATTGCTCTTTTTACATTGCAGTTTATCCAAGGTTGTTTATTTTTTCCAGTTCTGATTTTACACTGTGGGATATGCTTCCTTTGTATGTTCATTATTATACTTTTAAATTTTTCCCACATACTAGTTACTGTCTGTTCAGGCTGTAGAATATCTGTCCAATTTATTAGACACATCATTTACTAGTCCATTTATATTTCCTCTTTTAAAATCTGGAACTTCTACTTTATTTTCACTAGGTCTTGAATTACAAACAATATTAAACCGAAGGATACAATGATCACCTGAACCTAGTTTTTCTGAAACTGAGATATCCTGGAAGGTATCTGGATTATTTGTTAGAATTAAATATAGAATGGCATCAGCCCTGGTTGGCTCCTTTACTAACTGGGTTAAACCATTCTCAATTATACAGTCTAAGAATCTCTCATTACTTTCTGGTGTTTGTAATATTTCCCAGTCTATATGCCTATAATTGAAATCTCCAACAATAATAATATTGCTTGTCATTGCTTTATTTATTTCATCAATAAGTTTATTTTCTACATACTTATTTTCTTCTCTACTTTTGGGGATTCCTCCAACTGAACATCCCTCAGGTGGTCTATAAATACCTCCTATCCTGATTTTCCTGGCATTTTTATGCCCAATATCTATCCATACAGATTCAACTATTTCCTCTTTAACAGAAGTAACTTCAACTGAATTCAGATTTGTCTTGGCATAAATAAATACTCCGCCACCCTCTGAATATTTACGTTCATAATAAAAAAGTTCATAGCCATCAATTTCATAAGTAATGGTATTATCTCTTTCACTAAATAGACTATTTGATATCGTACTGAATTTTGTCCAAGTTTCAGTGACAATCATAACATCAGGATTTTCAATACCTATGTATGACTTGAATTCATTTATTTTATCTCGGATACTTCTTGCATTTACATAGAAAAATGACAAAGAACCCCTGGAATATTTTGCTTATAATTTAGTCTGGTTCTTGTTCTGTGATGGTATATTATTTGCATCTCTTTTACTTTCTTTGTTGACCTTTTTCTTTTGAGTTTTGATTATATTTTTTATTAGTTTATTGTTATCAAGAGTATTGGTATTTGTACTAATTTGGCCTATTCCTTTAGTTTTTAGTCAATTATATGATACAATCTTTGATAGTAAATCATTTCCTTTACTATTAAGGTGAATTCCATCTCTGTTATAGAACTCTCTTTTTTTGTAAAATTTATTCCACAGTTCGATATATGTAATTTCCGTGCTCTGACTGTCTTAAGCCTACTATTTATATATAATGCTTGTGAGTACCACTTATTATTCTCATGTATCCTGGGAATTATACCTGTGATAGATGTTTTAAGGTTAGGTCTCCGTTCCTTTCCTTTAACTTTGTTAATAGCTGTTTATATGACTCCATGATTTCTTCGGAGTGCTTACCCTTTATATCATTTCTGCCTACATGTATAACCATATTCTTTGGTACAGTTAGGTCAATACCAGATCCTTTTTCTATAATTTTATTACTAATTCTATTTATCCCTGCACCTGGATAACAGTAAGCTATGCTACCTCTAGGTAATTTAGATCCTAGGCCCCTCACTTGAGTCACCTATAATGGATGCTGGTTCAAACACACCTATAGCTTTAGAGTGCCTGGGTTTATAGTCTGGATTATTATTGCTAACATTTTGTTTTATAGGCCTACTTTCTTCAGCTTTCTCATCTTGATCCTGGACCAGCAGAAAGTATGAAATGATTGGTTAGTTCTATAAGACACTTTTCCTTGGCTCTTGAATTCTAGCTTTCCAGGTTTTCCTAGGTTTAGTCCACTCATCATTTCAGAAATTGTCTGAGGATATCTAGGCCTAGGCTCACTATGAGGTATAGAGACATTTAAGTTACTTGAACTGCTACTTCACTAGATTTAGGCTCAACTGCAGTATCTCTATAAGTTGGTCTGGCCTCTCCCTCACTAATAGACCCTCTGACTTATTAAAATTTTATTACAGTACTACACTTGTCACAAAACCACAAAGTTGACATTAAGCTTAGAAGCAGCATTTATACCTTTATATATATATTTTGTAAGGCCTTTGCAGCTTACGTGATACCAGTCATCACAACTATCACATGCAATAGCTCTATCTTTACTCTTAACTTCCTTTTTACAAACTCTAGTCACTGTCAAAACCCATTTTTATAGGGTAGGCTATGTTCCTAAGTTAGGTCCTAGGCTTAAAAATTTTGTTCTCACCAACTTTGATATTATCAAGTTATATCAAAATAGTTACTCAGGTTAGGTCAAGTAGGAGTCTTACCTTGTGGTTAGGCTAGGTTATTAGAATAAGCTAAGCTAGGCCTGTACAGTAAAGATTCATTAGTACACATGTAGTACAGAATTCCAGCAGGAAAAAAAAAGAATACTTTATAGCATTTTCCTCACAAATTGATATTAATGGAGATATAAGTAATTTTTGGATCAATTAAAATTTATTGAAATTGTATGGTGGTAATTATTCATTTTACCCCTGTGGGTCAATTTTGATATGAGAATAGGTTTTTCTGGTGTATTTTGGCACATTTTATTTGAATCTGCCCTTCATTTCTTGTGCAAATGAATTATTGAATGCCCAGTTAGGTCAACTACTCACCCTTGATGATTGGTTAGGTTATAGTGATATTTTCGTTAGTTGGGTTAAATCGTAATATTTTCATTAAAACTAACAAAAATATCACAACAACCTAACCAATCATCAAGGGCATACAGTTGACCTAACCAGGCATTCAATAATTCATTTGCACAAGAAATGAAGGTCAGATTTGAATAAAACACAAAAAACACTCCTCATATCAAAATTGACCTACAAGGGTAAAATGAATAATTACCACCATACAATTTCAATTGAATGTAATCAATCAAAAAATTGCTTATATCTCCTTTAATATCAATTTGTGAGGAAAATGCTAGAGTGTAAAGTATTCTTCTTTTTTTTTCTGCTCTATCTCCCTGTATAAAAATCAATATAGAGTTCTGTCCATGTGCACTAACAAATCTTTACCTAACACTTTTTTCAAGAGTACAAATATATTATAAGCAAGTTATTGCAGGTGATGACATTTCCAAATCTTTACAAAGTATTATATTGTTATATAGATTATGGCCATATAGTTTTGTTTTTTTTATCTGAATTAATAGTTACTACAATATTCGGCACTTTTTCATTATTTACTTACATATTCTTTTTCGTTATTTAGCCACAATTTTTTTTTATTTTTCTGCTATTATATACATCATCTTTTTGATATACTGTATTTGTCGACTTATAAGACGCACTTTTTTTCCTTATAAATACCTTAAAAAATCGCCCTGCGTCTTAGAAGCCAAAAGTGGGGAAGGATGAAATGTCCATCAATAGCACAAGTGTGTGAATGGGTGCTGAAGTCATGGCATGATGTTAAGACTGAAATTGTGGTCAAGTCCTTTAAAAAATGTGGTATAAGTAATGCAATGGATGGCACTAAAGATCATTTATTGTATGAGAGTGACAGTGATACAAGTGAAGATGATGATGATGATTATGATGATGGGGATAATGATGATAATGTCAGTAATGAATCTGAAGTTGATTAATAACAAATAATAAGAGTAATAATCATATTATCTTTCTTTATTGGCTTTTCTTTTTATTAAATTTTACATATCCATTGTATTAACAATAAAGTGCATCAAAAACTTTTTTCCTTGAAATTACCTTTCCAAAATTAAGGTCTCTCTTTCACGGCGCAGCATCTTGTAAGCCGTCAAATATGGTAATTACAAGTTAATTGAATGGCCCAGTTAAGTCAACTGTATGCCCTTTACAATTTGTTAGAACACATTTGTGAGGTTTATCCTTGTACATGAATTTTTTTATATTTGCTAATAAATGTTTGGCTTAAAAAAAAAAAAAAAAAAAAAAAAAAAAAAAATTATTTGCATAAAAAATGGGTATTCTTTACTTTAACACCATAACCAATAATGAAACCAATATATGTTTCTAGGTAACTAAGGTGCAATAAGTCCAAATATATTCATTTTTGGGTAAATTTTTACAAGTATACATTACAGGCTTTGTAAATTAAAACTGTTTTTCTGATAGTTTTTAATGCTGTTTAAACGAAGGTTAATTTCATTCAAACATCATCAAAAACAATCAGGAAAACAGTTTTAATATATAACCTAATACAGTAGACTCGCAACTTACGTGGATTTTTCTTACGCAGTTTCAACTATACACAGGTTATAACTTTACAATTTCGGTGCTTTAAGGCAGTGTACGCCATGGAGGATGACACTAACAAGAGTGTTATGGGTTATCACAGTGAACCCAGTAATTTTTGGTTCTTTTGCATTATCCTCCCAACACTAATTTTTTTATATAATGTTGGTTTGGTTTTGGTTATGGTACTTTATTTTCCTTCCATTATAAAAAAAAATTAGTGTTGGGATTAGGTTAGGTTAGGTTAGGTTAAAAACAGCCTGCCACAGGCGTTAGCCGGCTTCAAGTTAGGTTAAGAATATTTATTCATGTAACTAATGTTGCCCTTTCACGATTAAAAATTAAGTGCGTTTTGCTAACGTACTTTATTTTCCTTCCATTATAAAAAGAAATTAGTGTTGGGAGGATAATGCAAAAGTACCCAATTTTTTACTATCAGTCCGGTCTCTGGAAACTGAAAATAAAGTTTACCATAAGAGACACTACATTTTTTTAAACAACTTTTATTAAGTACAATATGAAGGCAAATGCCGATTAAAGCTATAAAATTAATGTTAAGAAATTATTTTTTTGAGCAATAAAATCGTGATCATGTTTTTGGGAGTGATAAAATGGCTGATCCCACAAAGGTTAGGAAGGTACCGCTAACAAAATTGGGGGGTTTGACCTGAAATCATAAGATTTTAGTGTCACGATAGCGTCAGTTTGCAATGGTTGTAATTATTCAGTGTTTAACTTCATGCAAATTTTTTGATGATGAAGAGGCTGCATTTAATTTTTATGTAGAACATGGTGTATTGCTAAAAGAATTTATTTGCCCTATGAAAAACAAGGAAGGTAATGTTTGTGGTAATAAGTGTGTGTTCGATAAAAACAGAAAAGCATTTCGTTGCCATAGGTAAGAGTAGTACCTAAAATTAGGTTAGGTTAGTATAGTTTTATGGTATATATAATATATACAATGTTCATTTTACTACATATATATAAATGTATATATATATATATATATACCTTTTAGGTCACTCATGTTGGCTGTTTCTACAATTTCCATAATTTATATATCAATAGATTTGTTTTTACATCACGAATGCGCCCTAGATAGTCTCTACTGAAGGAATTACCCCCATTTTAGGGTATTTTTTCATACTTATACCACAAAACAAGCTTCGTGTTCTAACTTAGTTTTGGGCCAGTTCCCTCACTTGAGACTATCCAAATCACATTCCTGGTGTAATAACGAATCCATTGATCTATAAATTATGGGAATTGAAGAGACCGGACTGATAGTAAAAAATTACCATGAACCCTATACCAATCAATTTATGATGCGTGATCTTTACGGGGGCTCGACCCCATACCCCCCCCCCCCCCCCCCCGAGACCTAAATTATACAAATGATAATGTAATAACATGTTAAGTTATGCACTTTTTTAATCTTCATCTAGAGCACATGACGAATCAAGTTCTCAAAGTCGAAACCACACGAATAGCACGTCATAATTCTATCACAAACACGACCAAACTGAATCCAATTAGAAAAAAAGGTTAATATTCGTTTTTTGACCCAGTCACACCCAGCTATAACAGCAATATATATTGAATAACCAATCAAAACTGAATAAGAAAATATATATATTATCTTGTGCAAATTTGTATAAAATGTACTTTTTAAAAAAAAAATATTTTCTACTTTCTAATATGTATGTATATAAATTTCAGTGGGTTTGTTTATTTTGGCTACCTTTTTTGGAGATTTTTCTTGGCTTTTTTTGGCTACTTTTTCTTGCTTTTGCCTACTTCTTTCTGTTTTTTGTTAGTGTGGTGATTTTCGTTCTACTGTTATGACGTGTCAATCTTGTGAACTTGATTTTGAAGACCTAATCCGCCTTGTTGGCCTCGATGAAGATAAAAGTTTAGATGTTTTTTCCAATCACAGCATAATTCCGACATCTGTGATTTGCCCTAAATGTAATACTGCCTGTATTTTAAGACAAGACTCGAAGGTGTTTAGGTGCCATAAAAAAAATCTAGAAAATAAGCGTGTGTGTGGATTTACTGTTTCTATCTTTAAGTGCACATGGCGTCCTCATTACCGGAAATATTTCACACGATACTTGTTCCTGGCAGAACATCCTGACGATTCTACAGTTCTGCATCACTTCCTTACTGCAATTGCACAGGAAACGGATGGCAGATTCATGCAGAGCACCTCCAAATTGACCAGAAACATTTGCTCTCATTATAAAAAGAGACTGGGTCAAAAAACGAATAATTACCGCAATATATATTGAATAACCAATCAAAACTGAATAAGAAAATATATATATTATCTTGTGCAAATTTGTATAAAATGTACTTTTTTATAAAAAAAATATTTTCTACTTTCTAATATGTATGTATATAAATTTCGGTTAGCTTGTTTATTTTGGCTACTTTTTCTTGCTTTTGCCTACTTCTTTCTGTTTCTTGTTAGTGTAGTGATTTTCGTTTTAGTATTATGACGTGTCAATCTTGTGAACTTGATTTTGAAGACGTGATCCACCATATTGCCCTCGATGAAAACAAGAGTTTAGACCTTTTTTTCAATCAAAGAATAATTAAGACATCCGTGACCTGCCCCAAATACAATAGTGCTTGTATTTTAAGAAAAGACCAGAAGGTCTTTAGATGCCGTAAAAAAAATCTTAAAAATAGACGTGTCATTTCAGTTTAAGGGCAGGCAAAATCTAGCGGACTACCCATGCAAGGTTGGCACATGTTATTACATTATCATTTGTATAATTTAGGTCTCGGGGGTATGGGGGTGGAGCCCCCGTAAAGATCACGCATCACAAATTGATCGGTCCTAATGTTTTGCAGACAGTTCAGTACGTGACACAGGTTAGGTCAACTGTACGCCCTAGATGATTGGTTAGGTTAAGTCATGATATTTTCATTTAAATTCGTTAGTTTAAACAAAAATGACGAGTGCAAACTTTTCTGGTTAATTTTGAGGTGTTTTGTATGAAACTACCATCCGTTTCCTGTGCAAATGCGTAGTTTTCAAGATGACAATATCTCGAAAACTACACATTTGCACAGGAAATGGATGGCAGATTCATGCAGAGCACCTCAAAATTGACCAGAAAAGTTTGCTCTCATTATAAAGAGAGACTGGGTCAAAAAACGAATAATTACCAAAATTATTGCAATGTGTAGAAAATAAGTTAATATTCGTTTTGGTAATTTTTTACTATCAGTCCGGTCTCTGGAAACTGAAAATAAAGTTTACCATAAGACTCTTTACATTTTTTTAAACAACTTTTATTAAGTACAATATGAAGGCAAATGCCGATTAAAGCTATAAAATTAATGTTAATAAATTTTTTTTTGAGCGATAAAATCGCGGATCATGTTTTTGGGAGTGATAAAATGGCTGATCCCACAAAGGTTAGGAAGGTACCGCTAACAAAATTGGGGGGTTTGACCTGAACTCATAAGATTTTAGTGTCACGATGGCGTTGGTTTGCGATGGTTGTAATTATTCAGTGTGTTTAACTTCATGCAAATTTTTTGATGATGAAGAGGCTGCATTTAATTTTTATGTAGAACACGGTGTATTGCTAAAAGAATTTATTTGCCCTAAGGAAAACAAGGACGATATTGTTTGTGGTAATAAGTGTGTGTTCGATAAAAACAGAAAAGCATTTCGTTGCCATAGGTCGTGTGCGTGATAAGAAACGGAGAAGGGGAACACGCAAGGTTAGGTAGGTTAGGTTAGGTTAGTAGTGTTTAGTTTTACGGTATATATAATATATACAGTGAATGGATCTTTTCCGTTTGACTGCCGCCATTGAAACATAAGAGGTGAGTGCCCCCAGCCTTCTTTACTTAGCCTTATAAGGCTAACTAACAAAAATATCACGACCTAACCTAACCAATCGTTAGGTCAACTGTACGACCTTGACGATTGGTTAGGTTAGGTCGTGATATTTTTGTTAGTTAGCCTTATAAAGCTAACTAAAGAAGGCTGGAGTTTAATTATGTTTCAATGGCGGCAGTCAAACGGAAAAGATCCCAGTGAATATATACAGTGTTCGTTTTACTACATATATATAAATGTATGTATATACCTTTTAGGTCACTCATGTTGGCTGTTTCTACAATTTCCATAATTTATATATCAATGGATTCGTTTTTACATCACGAATGCGCCCTAGGTAGTCTCTACTGAAGGAATTACCCGCATTTTAGGGTATTTTTTCACACTTATACCCCAAAACCAACTTCGTGTCCTAACTTAGTTTTGGGCCAGTTCCCTCACTTGAGACTATCCAAATCGCATTCCTGGTGTAATAACGAATCCATTGATCTATAAATTATGGGAATTGAAGAGACCGGAGTGATAGTAAAAAATTACCTTCGTTTTTTGACCCAGTCACACCCAGCTATAACAGCAATATATATTGAATAACCAATCAAAACTGAATAAGAAAATATATTATCTTGTGCAAATTTGTATAAAATATACTTTTTTTAAAAAAATATTTTCTACTTTCTAATATGTATATATATAAATTTCAGTGGGTTTGTTTACTTTGGCTACCTTTTCTAGAGATTTTTCTTGGCTTTTTTTGGTTACTTTTTCTTGCTTTTGCCTACTTCTTTCTGTTTTTTGTTAGTGTGGTGATTTTCATTCTACTGTTATGACGTGTCAATCTTGTGAACTTGATTTTGAAGACCTAATCCGCCTTGTTGGCCTCGATGAAGATAAAAGTTTAGATGTTTTTTCCAATCACGGCATAATTCCGACATCCGTGATTTGCCCTAAATGTAATACTGCCTGTATTTTAAGACAACTCGAAGGTGTTTAGGTGCCGTAAAAAAAAATCCAAAAAATAAGCGTGAGTGTGGATTTACTGTTTCTATCTTTAAGGGCACATGGCTGGAACATTGCAACTTCTCAGTGAATAAAAACCTCCGGTTCATAAATATTTATTTGCGAAAATATTTTTCACAACGTTATGCCGAGAAAGTTATAAAACTAGGTAGCGAGTCCATTGTTAACTGGAAATCTTTTTGTGGTGGTGGTGTGATAAGATGATTAGTTAGGTTAGGTTGTGTTTAGCACGAATGCAAACTTTTCTGGTCGATTTTGAGGTGTTTTGCATGAATCTGCCATCCATTTCCTGTGCAAATGCGTAGTTTTCAAGATGATGATATCTCGAAAACTACGCATTTGCACAGGAAACGGATGGCAGATTCATGCAAAACATCTCAAAATTGACCAGAAAATTTGCTCTCATTATAAAAAGAGACTGGGTCAAAAAACGAATAATTACCATAATTTTTATTAGAAACTGAGGTGAGGTGGATATTGGGTTATTATATAGAAAATGGCGCAACCCGAAGTATGATGTAAAAAACATTTTATTAGGTCAATTTCGATGTGCTGAAGCCAAATCTGTTAACCATTTGGTGCAAATTACATTTTTACAGATAAATAAAATTACAAATTTTTGAAGTTCATTCATTTGCCCATCATTTATGTTTTGGTTCCAATAATTTTGCTCCGCGAGTCAAAGTAGTTCTTAACAGAAGCAATTTTATAACCCTTTTAAAATGCGCCCTTTTAATGTTTGTATAGCAATGGAGTGTGAAGGGTGTTCTGTTAGATACATTGAAGCTATTGTAAAGTGTTACGAAAATGATGAAGAAGCAATTCTATTTTTCCAAAAACATGGTGTTTTGCTTTCTGAGTTGTCATGCCCAACGTGTGGTTATTTTACTCTTAGGTTAGGTTAGTTTTCATGTGCTTGTTAGCCATTTTTTAGGCAAATGCTTCAAAATAAGAGTAAAATATAAATAACATTTACTCTAATTTGAAGCATTTGCACACCAAATGGTTAACAGATTTGGCTTCAGCACATCGAAATTGACATAATAAAATGTTTTTTACATCATACTTCGGGTTGCACCATTTTCTATATAATTACTGGATATTGTATACAATTACCTTCTTTTCATTTACACAGGAAATGAAGGTTATATTTGAACAGAGCACACCAAAAGACACTAGAGAAATGTATTTTTGAATTCAACTTCAGGCCATGTCATTTTCTGCATAATGACCATATAAAATTTTCAAGACCAAATCCATTTGTGGGTCTTCAATAATTACCAGTTGGTCTAGGTTCTTAAGCTGCAACCACATGAATAAGCACTAAATTTTATAACATTTCACAACACACTCACCCGCGCTTCAACTTTAATCATACTACAAATTGTTTGGGTACTTATCCTACCCTACGCCTACGTTGGGCTAAAGTTTTTGGTACAAGCGACGACTTGATAAATTAAACACTGGGGACAAATTTTTAAGTTCACTTTTTCACGGGGAATTAACTTGCTCACTTACACAATATTCATGTCAACTTCAGATTAGGCTAGAACAATCTTCTGTGTTAGGCCTATCACAATCACGGTAGCTACATCCTAAGCTATAATAAAATACGGCTACATTAGTATCGCATTATAGTCGGCACATTCTATTCAATGATCTAAATGTCCTGGGTTCAATTTGGATAGTCTTCTCTTACAGCAAATTTGACGATTATCTTCAAAGGAAATAACAGCCGATTTTCAGAAATACCATACTATCTAAAAGGTATCCCCGAAACAAAACCTACCGTATAGGACAATGTTCCCCAGTCTGGGGCCACCTGAACCTACCACGGTTAATATAATTCAAAACGGTTCCTTTTTTACTGAAAAAGCATACCTTTAACGTGTGCCTTTGATGAATCTTTCGCATTGTCTTTAGAACGTCTAGTTAACCATGCAAAAATAAAAATTGTGCCACTTAAAACAGTTAATGTAAATAATACAACAGGAATAACAAACGCAGCCTCACTCTCTCCCGCCATGGTTGCAAATGACGTCACACCACACGTGTGGACAAATTAGTATATGACTTTTCGCCAGAATAAAATGGCTATAAGTTTTTCGCCAAATAAAATTAGTTCTGGGGAAATTCAATGGAAAGTGATTAAAAGTAATAAATAGAGTTCTTGTCATTGAACGGCAATTTCTAAAAGTATTTTAAGTACTTATTGTAGAATTTTTTTTAAGTTAATGCACATATAGTATAAGTATAAGAATATGGCTATGAGGAATGAGGAAAGTAATTTTTTTTATATTGCATTTCATTTGGGAAACATGAAGCCACTTGGGTCTGTCGGGTTATCCAAGTCATAAACTATATTTTATAATCAAACTTTGCAAAATGTCAATTTCAAGCCAGCTAATTAACATAAAAATATTTGCACATCTACCAAATTCGCGTGCATAACAACTTCAGCTAAAATATACACTATTTACATAATTTATAAACTGTATATTTCATTCATGAAAGCATCCAATTTATTTTTAAATTCAAGCCGCTTTCTTTTCGCACACCTAACTTGAAGTTAAGTCATTTCAACTCAGATTAATGCGTTCTTTTCGTCAAAACAAACTAGACTTGAGTTTTGCCAAGCCAGCTCTGCAGTTGGTTAAAGAAAACTCGTTACTTTTTTGTGAACAAACAATTTGTCATCTGCAGAATCAAAGGTATTGGAATAATTCATCCCATTATTTAGGCCCATATACAGCCGCGCAACCAGGATTTTCTTGAGGGCGGCCCCGATATTAAACCACTTACTAAAAGTGGACCTTTTCCAGTTTGTGTACCGTTCTTCAGTTAGCTTTATAAGGCTAACTAACGAAAATATCACGACCTAACCTAACCAATCGTTAGGTTAACTGTACGCTCTTCACGATTGGTTAGGTTAGGTCATGATATTTTCGTTAGTTAGCCTTATAAAGCTAACTGAAGAAGGCTAACTGAAGAACGGTACACAAACTGGAAAAGGTCCCTAAAAGTCCATACAAAGAGAGATTCAAAGAGTGTTGATTATTGAGATGTTCCCAGAATTATCTAGCAACTCTCTGTCTTAAAACAACGAAAACTAAAAATGTGAATTTCTGTAAAGTAATTTCTGTTGACTTTGTTAATGTGTAAACAAAACTTTTTATTGAGGTGGAGTGTTCCCGGGACACCCCTGGTCGTGCCACTGCACATATATAAAGGAAAATATATTTTATTGATGTTAGAAGGCTATGTTAGCTTAAATGTAAGCATTTATAAGGCTTAAGTAAAGAAGTGACGTTCATTCATAGCAATTTTGGGCCAATATTGTTCTAGACTAACATTACTGTGGCGAGCTCAAACTTTGGCAGAATCTAAGCCTTACCTATTCAGTTTTATTGTAGATTGGATCAAAGCCTACTATAGAGGCTTATCGTGTCATTCATGAGGTGTCATACAAAATGAAATTTACAACTTACTACAACTATTTACTGAGTACCAAAGATTTATCTTGTGGGAAGAAATGGAAAATTATATTGTCCGGATTTCCTTTTATGTGGACAGTATTTACATTTACATTAGCATTTCACTTGGAAAAGGCGCCGTTCAAAAATTCCGTAACGTTATTTTTGCTAAAACTTGACACCCCCACCTCCCCTGTAATGTTCCGTAACGTGTAGGGTGTGGGGTGGGGGAAGTGTTACATAACATCTTAGGAGGTGTCTGACCTGGCGTTACAGAACGACGTTCCTGGGAGATTAAGTAATTTTTGAACTGCCCCAAACATGAGGCGAAAATTAGGAGCTACTTCAGACCGACTTCAACCCCCCCCCCCCCCCCCCCCCAACACACACACCTCAACTACATGAAGCACACTGGCGAACAATTTTCTCAATGGGATTTGTATTTTGTATATCAAATTTCAGAGGAAGCTGCGAGTAAATTTTTGTATGAACATTTATCAATGAAATGAACTGCATTGAATTTTTTTGAATTGAATAACCTTTATTAATAATAAAATAAATACACTGATCTTGCAATTTATAATGACATAAATAATTGTGAAGCTGAACTATCTATTTACTTAAGTTAGTGAAACTTTATAATAAGACTCCTTAGTAGGCTTTGATTGGATTCATGATAGAAGCGCGCGAAGTTAGGACCTTGCTGTCCAGGCTGTCCTGTATGGAGAATTCAGACCAATAACTAAGCATTTAACGCTTGAGCTACGAAGTAGTCTTATTTGATTAGAACAGGTGTAGCAGTGGCGTATATAAGGGAGGGAGATAGGGGGCATAGGCCCCCCCATTGTAAAAATTATTACAACTCTCATTAAAGATATTTGAAAAAGAAATTTTAAAAAATCGATAACTTTGCAACATTCACCACAAAAAAATCTTGATGTCATATGGAATTTCAATCGCTTCATGGTTACCAGGACATGTTATTAACTCAATACTCAAAAGCAATTTTGGCTGGCTTAGGAACGTTTATATATGTCTTTATACGTACCATTAATTTGTGCAAATTTAATTCTTTGCCCATAAATTGGAAATAAAATGCAACTGAAGCCTTCCAAGATGCAATTAATTTTGATTCCAAATCAATCATTATCATGGTTAGTACGCGCAACTTCGAGCCAGAAGACACAGGTTCGAATGCAAGTGAGGGATATTTTGCATAGCAAAATGCGCGCGTGCTCAGGCACTTATATATATATATATATATATATATATATATATATATATATATATATATATATCAGGTTGTAACATAAATTCTGCGATTAGAAAACACGCGGCGACAGGTTCGCGCAGGTTTTATCACGATACAGAATGATACAGAATGACTTAGGCTAGTGTAGGATTAGGCAAATGAGTATTTGGTGTTTTTTTCATACAGTTACAACGCCACCCCTACGATATTACAGTAATTGAAAAAACATGGAACCCACGAAAGAGCATATTCGACATGTGATGCTGTATGAGTTCCATAAAGGAGCTAACGCTAGTGAATCCGCAAAAAACATTCAAAGAGTTTATGGAAATGATGTTGTAAGCGAATGGATGTGTAGGAGATGGTTTGAGAAGTTCAGAAATGGAGACTTCAGTCTCAAAGATTATCAACGAACAGCGACCAAATGAGTTAGATGAAGAGTTGCTGAAAGCAACAGTGGAGGAAAACGGTAACTGTAAGAGAACTTGGCCCGCAACTCTACGTTAGTCATATGACCATTCATCGTCATTTGAAGCTGTTAGGAAAAGTAGTGAAGGTTGGAAAATAGGTTCCGCATGATTTGTCACAAGCGAATCTTCAACATCGAATCGATATTTGCACATCACTGCATTCTCGGCAACTGCAGGCACCGTTTTATAATCGAATCGTCACTGGGGATGAAAAATGGGTCCTCTATAACAATATTAAGCGTCGACATCAGTGGCTTAGCCGTGAAACAAAGCCTGAACCTCAGCCAAGGAATGAACCCCATCCAAAGAAGATTTTGCTATACGTTTGGTGGGATATGCAAGGAATTATTCATTTTGAGCTTCTGCCAGATAACCAAACAATCACCGCTGAAGTCTACTGCCAACAACTTCAACGACTGAAGATGACATTACAAGAAAAACGTCCCGCATTAATTAATCGCAGAGGTGTTCTATTCCACCAGGATAACGCGCGCCCTCACACTGCTCGAATCACCATTGCCCAATTGGAGGCATTTGGTTGGGAAAAAATGCCTCATCCACCTTATTCTCTGGACATCTCACCTTCAGACAACCATTTATTCAGAAGTCTGCAACACCACCAAGATGGACAAAAGTTACAATCCAGGGAAGCTATCGAAAACGAAGTGATCGCTTTTTTATAATTCGAAACCAAGGATTTCTTCGAACGTGGCATAAAAAAACTTTTCTACAGGTGGGACGAGGTTATAGAAAAAGAATGGAATTATAGTGATGATTAATTTGTCATTATGTCATTTAATTTTTGTTGTGAATAGACTAAAAAATCGAGCAAATTTGTCCTTGTAAGTCCTTTAATTTTTATTCTGAATGAACTAGAAAAATCGACCAGAATATATGTTACAACCTTATCTATATATATATATATATATATATATATATATATATATATATTACAATGCTCGCTGCGTCTTGCGCAGCAAACCGCCCCGAAACGACCTAGGGGAAGATTGGGAGGGCCAAGTGTGTTACTAAAGCCTCCCCGGGTTCTTTCATATGTATACTAAATTTGGTGCAGATAACCCTAGCGGCTCCCTTCCCAGTCTCCACCCCTATGAGAGGTGGGGGGGGGGAGAGAAGACTGAGAGGAGGAGTGTTACTAAAACATTTCTTAGCTCTCCTTTAATAATGTGTATACTAAATTTGGTGCAAATTACCTCAGTCGTTTAGGCGTGTATAAACAAACAGATAGACATCATATATATATATATATATATATATATATATATATATATATATATATCAAACAATTCAAGTTTATTCAGGTTTATACTTTCTACTTTAATCTAAGTTGTTGTTTTTTATTACCAAAGAAGATTTCTACATATGCAGTTTCTATATTTTGTAGCATTATTTATTTATAGTATGAATTTTTCATTGAATCATTTGATATTTTGGCATACAATAAAAAAAAACAACTCGTGAATTCCAAGAATCCTTTGGTTATGCTGACGCAATCTCCTATCTTTTTTATTGAAATCTCTTCTCTATTTTCATACATGTATAACCTTATATATATATATATATATATATATATATATATATAAGCTGAAAAGTAAGAGGCTTTACTTTCGTACCGACCCTCGTATATTTGAAGAATAAAAAACGTAATTACTGTACCTACCGTGAACGTTATATTTTGATGGTACAAAGTACCAGTCTGTTAAAGGGAGAGTAACTAAGTTCATCTTGATATTAAGTTCACTTATGTTCAGTTGTTCACGAGCTTTACAAAGGTATCAAAATTTAGTGGATTGTGGAACTATACACGTTTCTCTTACAAATTCTGCAGTCACACTGTTTTAAAATTTTAGTTTGATCTTTATCGTATAGTTAATACCTAGATATCTGTATGGTCAGGTCAATTTTGTTACTCTTTTACCTTCTATAACAAGCCACAAGATAATATCCTCTTTGGTTGACCAAGTAAATTTCTCCTACTTTTTCAATAACAAAGAATTCCGGGTGAGGAATGTTATTCTTCGTTGCTTTGCACGCGGTGATTAATTTCTAGAAACTTCCGAGACAACATGATGTAATTTTAGTACTCTGCAAAAGAAATTTTATTGAAATTCAGTTACTGTTTTTAAGGTACAGTTTTGGGAAAGAAGTTCGCCAAGAGACATAAAATTTCTAAAAAGCATTAAACAAATTCAATCAGTAATGAATGGGTTTTGTTTTTTGCGGTTTTATTACTAGGCACTCAAAACAATCAAATATCAAAAGAAAAACAGAATATTGCCAATTACTAATTTTTTATTTTATTTATGTATTTTTGTTTAGAAATCGTCTAAACAAATTGTCTAAATATATAAAGTATAGATAATTTACTCAAACTTATGCCATAGTAATTCACAAATACAGTAATATGATTCTTAATATATAAAAAAGTTTGGCTACTTAGCTGATAAATTTTGGAGAATGGCTAAAATAATTTAGAAGAATTTGTCTCCCGCTCGTAACAGATGTATGAACGAACTTTGCCCAGTTTAAAAAACGTGCTTTAAATAATTTTCGACCTTTGGGTAATAAAAGGAAAAATAAACATTAAATATGCACAAAGTATGCTTACATAAATTTTTGCTGGTTGCAACTTTAAATTTGTGATCATGCATTGAAGATTCAATTTCTAGGTGATTGTAAATGCATAAGCTAATGCTGATTTCATCATTAAATATTTTCATTATAAATATGATGTAAACATTTTTACATCATATCCAAAGATGTTTACAAATTAATTAAACACCTATAACATACGTGAAACTATAAAAGAACCTTTTAGGCTATGAGTAAGAAACTAGACCATGCATAGACCTGTATAGCCTAGGACAGTTTTGATAAGATGTTGTAGAGTCTAGAGTCTAGACCGTTGTAATTATTTTACCCTAAGATTACTAGTTACCAATATTACATTTCCAGGTAATGTGATAGGACATAAATTCACATAATTTCAAGTACTATAGATTCTACGAACACATTTTCAAAAGGAAATATTTAACAGGCGAGATCAAATTTTTACGCACATTTATAATGACGCACGTGGCTTCCCCAGCCACATTTGGTTCATACGAGTATGTGTAGAAATGAATGACGCACATGCGCACACGAGGTAATGCGAGCGTAGTTTTCATAGTTTGATACAGGAGTGGAATAAACGAAATTTATGTGTATATCTCAATAAATAAAAGTTGTTAGCTTATAATAATGAATAATAATTGTCTCTTTATTATATTTTATTACTTTATTCGTATTAAGTCTTACGAAGGCTTTGCAAGAAAACGTGGAGATAAGATTTTTTATCATGTGATAGTCTGTTGAGTCAAGATGAGCAGACCAAAAAGGAAATTAATACTTTTTAAAGAAATTATTTATATATGTATAAATTGTATATACAATATACATATGAAAGCCACATGCTCCATTTTGAAAATACAGATCCTCTATCTATATGTACACACACACACACACACACACATATATATATATATATAACAGAACAACCATCTGTGCATGCACGTACCCTGTGCTCCACATGTACTCCAACATGGTAGGGAAGTGTTCGTTTCGGACATTTCCGATTTGTGTTCGACGAATTCCAGGAAAGGCGCCAAAATGACGCAATTTCCGGCGCATACTTGTGTGACATCACACTATCGTGATCTATATTGCGAGAGATAACAGCTCTGGAATTCTCACTACGGCGTTGAATTAGTCGGAAATAATCTGAAAAAAAATGTTGAACAGGATTCCGTTTTGGGGAATTTTTCCTAGTCATGGGACTTTTCTATTTTGTTATTAGCTTTGTTTTCAATATTTAACAAACATTTCTCTTCTAAACGGTTAGGTCTTTGTAATCTAGTTTTGTATATATATATATATTATATATATATATATATATATGATGCTTTCCTGTTAACGGGAATACCCAACCGCCCGCCTTCATCTGG
Source organism: Bathynomus jamesi (assembly GCA_023014485.1). Taxonomy (NCBI): domain Eukaryota; kingdom Metazoa; phylum Arthropoda; class Malacostraca; order Isopoda; family Cirolanidae; genus Bathynomus; species Bathynomus jamesi. The sequence continues at coordinate 535,794 of JAJOZX010000232.1, forward strand.
ACTCGTATCTTGCGGAATTCATGTGGCAACAACGTACCGAAAGCAGCGACGTTTTTTCTGCGATTTTAGATGACATAAAGACATTTTGGCCCCCTGCTAACTGATTATCGCTTACATATTAACTAATTTCATTTAAATGATTAATAAATTCGGTACTTATGTATTATCGGGACTACCAAACTGTTTATGATGTATTTTTGCTCTTGTCATTTTCATTTAAACCAGGGATCACCAACCTTTTTTTTGTTTACCGCCCACTTTTACGATTTTTTGAAAATTAGAAAAGCTTATCGCTCACCTTAGATCAAAAAGAATAAATCAACATAATCGCTAAAATAAATAATGAAATAAATGTTTAATTGCCTTTAATGTGAACCCACTAGTGGGCGCTACCGCCCAGGTTGGTGACCCCTGGTTTAAACTAACGGAAATATCACAACTTAACCTAACCAGTTATCAAAGGCGTACAGTTGACCTAACCGGGCATTTTCCGTTATATTAACCTGTTAGGTTAATTCAATGCCCGGTTAGGTCAATTGAATACCCGGTTAGGTCAACTGTACGCCCTTGATGATTGGTTAGGTTAAGTTGTGAGATTTTCGTTAGTTTAAACGAAAATGACGAGAGCAAAAATACATAACAAACAGTTTGGTGGCGGCGGTTGGGTATTCCTGTTAACAGGAAATACCATATATATATATATATATATATATACACACATGGGATGAATTTCACAATTAAACATGCGAAATGAATAAATGATGCAAACCCATAGGTAAAGGAAAAATGATTCCAAGGCCTTTCGTGTATTCAGAAGTACACCTCGTCATTTCCCTGACGAGGTGTACTTCTGTCTACACGAAAGGCCTTGGAATCATTTTTCTTTTTCCCTGTGGTTTGCATTATATATATATATATATATATATATATATATAGAGAGAGAGAGAGAGAGAGAGAGAGAAGAGAAGAGAGAGTCGACCGTAGGTCGATTCTGAACCGTCGTTCGAACTCACCTAAAGTAAGTAGTATATATATATATATATATATATATATATATATATATATATATATATATATATGTTAAACACAGACCGTGCATGGAACAAGGAACTCTTCTGGGAAAATTAAATCCACTATAGTCCGAATAAGTAATAGTAAATGACAAATACCATAGTTTTTCTTTTTCATGAAAAAGAAAAACTATGGTATTTGTCATTTACTATTACTTATTCGGACTATAGTGGATTTAATTTTCCCAGAAGAGTTCCTTGTTCCATGCACGGTCTGTGTTTAACATATAAGTTTCTCAGGGGACCAGTCTGAGTTTGTGTATATATATATACAGTATATATATATATATATATATATATAAAGAGAGAGAGAATGAGAGCGTGCTCACGCGGTTATCCATGATTTACTGATTGTGACCACTGTGTACACTTATCCATACGATGACAGTGACTTAACCGTGATTTGGCGCGGTGTTTACAACCGCGGCTTGCCTCCCACCAGCTCACCACAATGCGCCTCAGTCAGTCTCTTCGCGCTTCATAGAGTGAGTACAAACTACTTAATTCTATATTATACTTATATTACAGTATACCACACTGCGTGTGGTGGTGCGCGAGGTGGGAGGCCAGTTAGTGGTGGCGGCTGCAGCAGCAGCTGCACCATTTACCCACCGGCTGGGTATACTGAGTCAACTGTGAAATTGGGTTATCGTGATCGTGGACCGCCGCTTAATCACGGCTAACTGAGTTAGTACTACATATTATATATATTGTCCTTAAAGACAAATAAGTTTATTAATTTTTTAGTTAAAGTTAAAACATTAATAATATAATGAATTACACAGTTAATAAATTAAATAGTGAGGCAAAAATGCATTTCCAGGAAAAGAAGGGGCGGAGTTATTTTACCTTTTTCATTTTTCTCTAAATTTATCCTTTCACTTCCTCTCTCTCTCTCTCTCTCTCTCTCTCTCTCTCTCTCTCTCTCTCTCTCTCTCTCTCTCTATCTATATATATATATATATTATATATATATATATATATATATATATATATCTACGTATAATTTTATTTCAAGGTAAAAGAAGTCTTAACAAGTGTGAAACGTGTTTTGGCATTTCTTTTCACGAAAACAATCCACCGTAATGGAAAGTCATAAATGTTTTCCTTCTAAACGAATCTGCAGCGGCATTTTACTTCGCAGAATTTAATTAATCGATCCACTCAAAAGGAAAGTGGATTAACTGTAATGCCCCCTATAAAACAAACAGACACTATAACACACGATTCAAATCTCTTTATGGGAAAAAGATACAAGTTTTTACAAGTCGTGTCATAAACCTTTAAAGGCATTTCTGTGAATTAACCAGTGGTCACACGCACACACACACACAATAAATAAATAAATAAATATATATATAAGGTTACGTTTCACCAATGCAGATGACTTTTTCAAATAGTTTTTTTATTAAAAGGCAAATCGGTAATATTTATCGAACAGAAAAATATAATTGAAAATATTTCCCTGATTATGTAACGAAAACATTAAAAAATAATTATTTGTTAACACTGTAAATATGCGTACAAATGCTGATACCATAACATATGAGTCCTTTGTTATTCGAAAAGAATTTAAAAAATGATGTTAACATTTAGAGAAAAAATTACATGACGTTCGCATTTGAAGTATTAATTTACATATATATATATATATATCCCCTCAATGCTCGAGAGACACATGTCAATATTTGAAATATACCTTGGTTACCTTGGTTTTGCTTCCGACTGAATTGTTCATTCTGACGAAGGTCAAGCTTGTCACTCCACCTTAGACCTACAGTTTAACGTGGAATCCGAGCCACGCCCCACCAGCAGCCCAGCGTCTTAACCACGAGGCTACCTAGGTACCCATTTATCTACCAACCAATTTCTTTTTATTGTGTGGAAGGATGAACAGCTGGGTTTTGCTGCGCGCCGCCTGCCGTCACCGAGTCTCAATCTCAGGGCCGATGGATTCGAAGTCAAAGACACTACCCATATACCACTGAGGCGCTATCAATGAGAGGAAAACTCAGGGCCACATTTAGGGGGTGGCGCACCGGGGAAATGTCCAAGGCCTCGCGCCCGATGGGCCCCGCAAATTTCAATTGAAAAAAATTAAACGTCACGTATTTGCCATCTGCGACGAGTTTTACTTTTTCCGGCAGGCGTCATGGCATCAGGCACGCTAATATCCGCTTTGATGGTGTTTAATTTGTTGTTCTTGTTAGTGTTACTCATTTCTACTGTTGTTACTAACTTACTTCTTGTTGTTTCTGTTGCAGAGTCATGATTTATGTTCTTATTGTTGGCATTGTAATACGTACAACATGGAAACGAGCCGTGACCGGGATCGAAGGAAGAAATATAAACCCGGTAGTGAAAAGCGTAAGGATAAGAAGCGCAGAGAAGAGTTTCTTGCGACGGTGCCGAAACTGACTAATTGGATTAAATCATCAGCAACTAAGTCAGCCCCTTCAGCAAGCCCACCAGCTGTCTCCGCAACTTCAGCAGCTGAGTTTTCGGAAGACGCGTCTACGTCAGTGCGTTCAGCAAGCCCAGCAGCTGCATTTTCAGGAGACTCGTCTACGTCAACCCCTTCAGCAGGCCCACCAGTTGCCTCCGCTACATCAGCAGCTGCGTCTTCAGAAGACCCGTCTACGTCAGTGCGTTCAGCAGGCCCACCAGCTTCAGGACATGCAATTAATGACATTGGTTTGTGGCCACAAGTGCTGACCGATGACTTTAGAGAGTTCTGGATAGAGCGGGGAACATCAGATTGCCGAAATTATGACAGCGACTTCAGTAACTCTTCAACTACTGAAAGTGGTACAACACGCCGATGTACAAAGACATTATTTGTTAAGAAACATAGCCTGACGAATGAGAGGATTGAGGTGTCATGGCTGAGCTATTCTGAGTCCACAGGCTGTGTTTACTGTTTTGTCTATAAATTAATGTCGAGGGCGGAGAGCAAGTTCACAATCGGGTTCAACGACTGGAAGCATGGTAGACAATCGGTCGAAGCACACGGAAAATGTGAGCAACATATGGAGTTGATGAGATATTTGTTGGTTAGAAAGTCTGTCTCCGGCCGTGTTGATTCGAAACTGGTGAACCAGTTTGAAAAGGAGTGCAACTACTGGTAGGAAGTTTTGCGGCGCTGTGTCGACGTTATCAAGTATATCACGTCACGAGGACTAGCAATTCGTGGACACGACTCCCGTTTCGGTTCACCAAACAACGGCAACTATTACGGAATTTTTGAACTTTTAAGTAAGTATGACAGTTTTCTAGCTGCGCATATAAACGAGCATGCCAACAAAGGTAGCGGACACACCTCGTATCTCTCTCATTTCATTTGCAAGGAACTCATACTGTTGATGGCCGATAAAGTACTTCAGACGATTATCCGAGAAATCCAGCAGTCAAAATACTACTCTCTATCCGTCGACTCTACGCCTGATGTTTCCCACACGGATCAACTGTGCTTCACCGTCCGATATGTGGTTGAGTCTGGGTCCTTCGAGCGATTTCTACAGTTCATACCTATGAACACACATACAGGGAAAGGAATTGCCGACGTGGTCCTCAACTTTCAGGAGACGCATGGCATTCGAATTGGAGACTGCAGAGGACAGTCTTATGATAACGCAAGCAATATGGCAGGGAAATACAACGGCGTAAAGAGCCACATCAAGTCAAAATCTCCGTATGCTGAGTTTGTGCCATGCATGTGCCACTCACTAAATTTTGTGGGTAAATCAGCAGTGGACAGTTGCACAGCAGTCGTTGAATTGTTTATGCTCATTCAGAATGTCTACACGTTTCTCGTCTCCTCGACATACCGATGGCTTCCACATGTAGAGGTTCTCGATAGTAGTTCCTGTAGTGAGAAACTAAAGGTCGATAAAGGTCTCTCCGATACCCACTGGTCAGCCAGATCAGATGCCGTCCAATCTTTAACCGAAGGCTAAGCCGAGAATATCGTGGTACTGGATGAGCTAGCAGCAGATACCAGCCAAACTGCGGAAGCCAGGATCGAAGCCAGGGGATTGTCTAAACAGCTTCAACAACTCGAAACAGCTATTTTATTGGTTTTATGGAACACTATTCTCGAACGATTTCAAAAAACGAATGCATCTCTGCAAAAACAAGGAGTGTCGTCAGACTCAGCCACCCTCTTGCTGAAATCACTACTGCAATTTGTTGAAGATTTCAGATCAAGATTTGACGAATTCGAGGACCAGGGCATCGGAAAGTGCGGTCATCGAGTATACAAGGAATCGACTCAACGCACAAAGAAGAGAAAGCGCCATCATGACGAAATCGGAACTGCTGAAGATACGAACCTGACACCAAGAGATTCATTTCGGACCACTGCATTTCTACCGATAATTGATAAACTATGTACCACTCTGAACACTCGTCTAGAAGCGTACGCTGTCCTGCAGAAAAGATTTGGATTTTTGTATTTCCTTCTAGTCCTGGACATCGACAGTCTTCGACGGTCAGCTGAACATCTAGTAGAATGCTATCCGGCTGATCTGGAGAAAGAGCTGGTAACAGAAGTTGTGCAGTTCGCTGCCCTAATGGAACTCACCGAAAGTGAAACAGAATCCCAGACGGAACGTGAAGACATGTGCAACAGATTTTATCGGCATATGAACACAAACGAACTGAAAGGAACATTCTCAAACATGGAAATAGCAATGAGAATATACCTGTGTATGTTTGTCACGAAATGTTCTGGTGAACGTTCATTCTCGAAACTCAAACTGATCAAAAATTATCTTCGCTCCACAATGGACCAGGAGCGCCTTTCGTCCCTGGCGCTGTTGAGTATAGAGCATGAGGTGTTGCAGTCGGCGAGTTTCGAGGACACAATCACGCAGTTTTCCAAACAAAAAGCCAGGAAGCGTCTTATGTAATATTCATTACAAATCTACACTCTATCTACAGTACAGTAAGCTGTAGAGTTTAGCTGTTTATTCAGTACATTACAACTGTGTAGCTGTTTATTAAGTGCATTACAATAACTGTAGATGTTTATTAAGTGCATTACAACTGTGTAGCCTACTAGTGTAGCTGTATACACTGTATGTGTACATAGTTAAGTTATAGTTTTTAATATCACATTAATAAGCCGAATGGCTTCCGCATGTGTGTTTTGTGTGTGTTAAAAAAGTATGTCTGTTATGTGCATTACAAAATATTGTCATTCACTGTAAATGTGCCCCTGGGAAAACTTCATTGTTTTACGCCTATGTCGTTAGTTTGTATTTCAGGTTCTCTTCAGGAACAAGATACACTACGAGTTTGTGTTTCCTCCCTAATGCAACGCAAATGTACCTGTTTCAATCACAACTTAACTGCATTCATATTACTCCAGGTTTGCTCTTCGCAATCTGTACCAAGAACTCGGAGTCTCTACAATTTCAAACTTTCCTTTTTTCCGTGCATTTAATTTACTAATATTAACATATTTATCGTCAAATTTCAGAAGTTTTACTATAAAGGCCTCAAATCCCGTAGCATGTCAAAATATGTGCGTCGTGTAAGGAAGTAGATCTGGTGAATTTTAGTATGAAATCTGGTGTATGGCAAAACGGATTTGGGGCATGACACAAAGTAAACAAAAAATTTCCTTCATTCTACCATGGGATTTAGTGTTGTGTCACTCAGTTGGAAATGCTGTTTGGGCACATCCAAGGGTGTGCTGGGACCGGTTCGGTCCGGTTCGCTCGAACCGGTTGTTAAATTCTGATTGGGTCACCGAACCGTTTGTTTGTTTTTAACAAATATTTAACAGTCAGTAGAAATTTATCTTGAAATTTCCAATATGTCAGTCAGTCTTGATGAATTTTACGAATAGAATGCTTATGACGCAACCATCGCAGAACGAACTGGCTATATGGAAACTTCTTGAATGAGACAGCATGAATGAGAAGGTAATTTATATCTAAATTTTTTTCATTTTTTCAGGATTTTATAGAAGAATATATTAGGTAGTATCACAAGCAGTGGTCGTTTCAATATTTATTTATTTTTTGATGAAAAATTAGTTAATTTTTAGATAATTATGTCATTAGTGAGTATAAAGAATATGTTAAATAATTTCTGCCAAATGCTGTTTGGAGAAGCTAAAATGCGTTGGCTTCCGGGACTCCGTCCCGGACCCCGTTGGGGGAGTTACCGCTCACCCCAAACCCCTTAGCTTAATGACTCGCGCCATTGGCGCTCGCTAATTTACACCCCTATCTGTATCACAGAGTATCAGAACCGGTTGTTAAGAAATTGGCAGCACACCCCTGGGCACATCATAAGGTGAGCTTTAAATTGATTAGAGTGTAAGAAAAAAATAGATGCGAGTCATCTAGCAGATGACCTTGGTAAGGACAACAAATTTACATAGAACAACAGATGTCAGTTAAGATATATGGGACATATCGAGCTTCACGGTGACCAGTTCCCTGTATCTGTTACAAAGATCCTGATTGGCCAGAATTGGTCACGTGGGAACAACTGATCAATGTAAAATTTCCACATAACCAGGGCAATATGGTTCCTGTGAAACTCGCTGTGGGCTTGGTAGCCTAAACGATTATAATTGTATCAGATTAATTAAATCTCTGAAGTAAGCAATAAATGTTGTAAATAAATAAATAGATACTAGGCCCACAGAGGAAGGGCAGACAATGTTTGAGAAATTAGGCCCCAAGTGAAAACAGATTGTGAGTCGAGGTCCAAATTGAGAAATTTGGCAGAGATGACCCGATAGGTATTTCTTTTCAAACTAAATTGCTAATTGCAAGCTTGTAGAGTCCCCTTCTAGATAAATGGCATGACTAAAGGGGCATGGGTATCACTTATTTCATTTTACATGAAATTTGGAGTCACTATAATCTGTTGAAGTTGGTATACTACTTCTGCCAAATTTCTCATATTGGCTAAGGCCAGTGGCGTACCCAAGATCTCCATTAAAAAGAATATAAAAAAATGGAGTCCAAAGGCAAGATAAAAATTTAACCAATAATTTTATATATGGCTACATAATAATTGTTGTTATCTGTTAACAGGTTGATTGCTTGTAGTTTGTCCAATGCAGCTTCCAAATGTGTTTATCTTGTTGAAACTGTTGGCAATATTGCCTGTGACAAGCTGCTCAGCTGAACGATCGTTCTCGGCACTGCAGAGGATCAAGACGAACAACCGCAGCACTATGGGCGAAGGTCGGTTGAATGGCATCACCCTGGCACATGTACATCATGATATTCCGATTGATCCTACTCGCGTAATTAAATTATTTGTACAAAAAAAATAGACGGCTAACTCTCGTCTAAAATAACCGTTAGCCGTAACGTGTGGTATGTACCTACTGCATGTGTGATGGATATTGTAATAAAACACTGTTTTGCTTTTGCATCATATTGTGTTTGCTTGACCCCACCTTTCTAAAATCCTGGGTACGCGGCTGGCTAAGGCCAAGAGTAGAATGTAAATGGACATATAAAGGAATACAAAGGACACCAAAGAGCAACAGACCGGCTGGTCCCTACGAGGCTGTCTGTTTAAAAAGGAAGGTTAAAAGATGGAAGAAAATTTAAAGACAAGTGAAAGTTTTAAAGCAAAGCGGAGAAAAGAGGTTGAGAGGTAGGAAAAAAAAGAGGTTGAGAGGTAGGAAAAAAAGAGGTTGAGAGTAGTGATGTAGCGGATGTCATTTTTTTCACATCCGCGGATGCGGATGCGGATGAGGATGTTTGATTTCAACATCCGCGGATGCGGATGCGGATGCGGATGTCTACATTTTCGTTATTTTTTAGGATATATTCGAGATTTGTTGTGTTTAACGTATATAATAAGTTATTATATAGAGAGAGCTGTAGCTATAATGTAGTATAATTGATTAATTGTACAATAATTGCTGTACTTTTCTCTGAACATATAAAATAATATCAAGCATCTAACTAATATAGAAATCAATTAGTGAATTCGTCTGCAAATAAATTCGTTATATTTTGTTGAGTTTCAGCCACAATTAGAAACCATAATTGTGTTACCAGGATGCGGGACGTGAACCCAACTCAAATGCACCCCACCGACCTCTTTCCCCAACCTCCTCCTCCACCCTTATAGAAAGAGATCTTTAATTAGCTTGATAACTATTTATATTAAGTTTAAAGTTTTATTAGGCATATTTATAAATGAGTAATTAAATAAAGTAAACTAAGATGTTCATCGTTTAATGTTCAAACTTAATTATAGGAAGGTTATGCTTAAGGAACATTAACTTTTCTGCCTTTTCTGCTGCCAGTCTGTTTCTCTTTTCATCATATATTAATCCAGCACTGCTAAATAATCTCTCGCTTGGTACGTTTGTTGGAGGATAGGCTAAATGTTTCCTTGCAAGTTTACTCAAGTATGGATAGATATTCTGCGTATTTTTCCACCAACTAATAGGATTGTCACGTGCAGCCAGGCGTTTTTCTTGGTGATAGCTCTCGATCATTTTTACTACATCTTTTGACATCGCGTAGGTCTCGTCATTGCTGCTTGACTCAAGAAACTGAGAGACAGATTCTGTGATAGATTTGCTCGTTGAAGGTGTTGGTTCTGTCACTGAAACTTTTATCCTTTTGGTGGGTGGCGAAGCGACAGATTCAAGAGATTGAAGCTCTTCAACTGCTTTGCCAAGTGATGATTTAACTCGTTCTAATGTACTAGGTGAAAATAACTTAGCTTTGTAACGTGGATCTAAGTAGGTTGCGAGAGAGTAACTTCATACAAGAACAGCCTCTCGTCTTGTCGCTTGCATCACTTTTGCGCACAATGAACTAGTTCTATTAATATAGTAGAATTTGATAATTTCCGCTTATTAATGACGTTTTATCTCAACGGTCCACATCCGCACGACATCCGCAGTCCAAAGTGAGGATGCGGACGCGGATGCGGATGCGAGAAAATGTGCGGATATTCCGCGGATGCGGATGCGGATGTGACCTACATCACTAGTTGAGAGGTAGGAAAAAAAAGAGGTTGAGAGGTAGGAAAAAAAAGAGGTTGAGAGGTAGGAAAGAAATTTAAAGCTAAAGTGAAAATTTAAAAATACAGAGGAGGGAATCCAAGTGAAAATTCTACAATATTTCTACGCGCTAACAAATGCTTCCAGTTGGGGGTTTAAGGCAAGATAATCATCTAGTTTCCTTTTAAGGAATTCGATCGAATTACTTTGAACTACGCTGGCTGGCAATCCATTTTACAAATTAACTGTACGATTGAAGAAAAAAATTTTAAGCTTCATTACAATTAAAGTGTTTATCCGCTAATTTCAGACCATTACCGCGAGTTCTAGCTGCATTCCTGAAGGTGAAATATTTTTTCGCGTCGACATTATCAAAATTTTTAATCATTTTAAACACCAGGATTAAATCCCCTCAAATTCGCCTTTTTACGAGTGAGAATAATTTTAACATTTCTAAACGGGCAGCGTAGGATTTGTTTCTTAGGCGAGGAGTCACCTTAGCAGCCTGTCGCTGCACTCTCTTCATTCTGTCTATGTCCAGTCGTAAATATGGGGACCAGAATTGAACGCAATATTCAAGGTGGGGGCGTCCTAAGGAATCATATAATGTTAGCATTGTTTTCTCCGACTTAAATTCAAACGATCTACCAATAAATCCTACGATTCTATTTGCTTTTCTGACCACTTCGATACATTGCTTACTCGGTTCAAGAGTGTCGGCAACAATAATACCTAAATCTTTCTCTTCCATAACACTCGTTAGAGTCTCGTCGCGCATAAAATACTTTTCTTTAACATTGTTTCTACCGATATGCAACGTTTTACATTTATCTATATTAAAGGCCACTTGCCAAATTTCCGCCCATTCGAGTAATCTATTATTTTCTTGAATCTGCAAAAACGTTCTGCAGTTGATTTCGTTCGTCCCCATAGTTTGGTATCATCCGCAAATTTTTAAATTATACTCTTAATTCCCAAGTCGATATAATTGATATAAATAATAAAAAGAACTGGTCCCATAACTGATCCCTGAGGCACGCCGCTAGTTACGCTTTTCCAGTTGGACGCTTTGTTATTAATGACCACTCTTTGTTTACATCCACTAAACCAATTTTCGATCCATTTGAGAACATTACCATCAATTCCGTGAGAATGAAGCTTAGCTGATAATCTTCTATGTGGCACTTTATCAAACGCTTTTTGAAAGTCGAAATATATAATATCTACTGTAAGACAAGAACGATTACGTCGAAAGTCGTGTTAAGAATCTTTGATTAATTTATTAATTTCTAAGTGATTAACTATTTTGTCCCGAACAATCGTCTCCATAAGCTTACCAACTACTGAAGTCAGGCTGAGGGGACGATAATTATCCAGAAGCGATTTGTCTCCTGTTTTTAAATATTGGCGTAATGTTTGCAAGTTTCCAGTCGAGCAGAACTTTGCCAGACTATAACGATTTATTAAATATACTCGTATAAGTGAGAGGAGGGACCATTGTACAGTTCACTTCTTTAAGTACCCTAGGGTAGAGCTTATCTGGACCGGGAGTTTTATTAGGATTAATTTTACCTATAGAATTAATTTTACATATAGGCTAAGATCAAATAAATTCTCATGTTGTTGTAAATCAAAGATATCTCTACTGTGTGTAGGGCAAGACTTGGATGTTATGTAAGAATATGGTTGGACAATTGTTTAAGGGCACAGATATTTACAATATAATTCTATTTAAAGGTAGAATCAGTGGAAGCACTGAACAGCTTGTCGGGTTGCCAGTAACTTCAGCTTGAATGGGTGTAGAGGACAGAAGGGCCCACCCATAGACAAATGAGAAACAGCCGGACAAGAGGAATTCCTCGTGCCCATGGGTACTGGGAAAAGTTGCAAGCTGGCACAAGTACAAAGTTCCAGAGTCAAGAGCGTTGGAGGCTTCTCTGGAGTATCCGTGAGTAGAACAATCCGTTTCAATTGTTCGTTGCCTAATGAAAGAAAACTAATCTATCTGGAGACTAAAGCACGAGGGCTTGAGGTAGAGAAATAAGGTTTATTCATTCAGCGTAGCATTCTAAAAGAGTTTCTGGTACATAAAGTGTTAAAGCGTGAATGGATAATGCTTACAACTGGAGTTAACATTGGTATGACCCCGCATGATGATGATGATGAGGGCCCAATAACGTGTTTTTAGATTATGGTAATGGACCCAAGTTTATGGAGTATTACAATTTAAAGTGGAAGATTAATCAATTTTAGTCCCCAAAATTTATTTCATTGGTCTGTGCCAATTTATTAAGAAATTGTGTACGTACACATCTAACACGGGTATAATTGCAGGAATAATATTGTTAAGTTAGGTATTGAGTTCTAATTGCTAAATTGTTGATACTAATCATTATTAAGATTTTTTACTGTAACAAATTGGGTCATTTTGTGCCAACTAATTGAGTTAAATTTGAATGCGGGAATGTAATTGAGTCAAAAAAATCATTCCCAAAGTAAAATTAAAGGATTGACAAGCTCGTGTAATATTGTCTTGTTAATATTAAGGTTCTTCTGTTATATAAAATTATTTTGCTATTTGGATATTATTAGCTGAAGTAGCACTGAGAAGTCATATCAGCACTGTAGGATCACAATTTTAGATAGTTGGAGCAGCATAGTTACAAATCTGTGACAAATCCAGTTCATTCAAACAAAATTATATTTCAACCAACTCAACCAAGTAATTGCATTGTGGTTACAACTGCAGTTACTTGGTTGAGTTGGTTAAAATAAAGTAATATAACAAAAGAATTCTTATATTACTTTATATTTCAAACATGTTATGAAGGAATTATTACTGATTTAGTAACTATATATACCGGGTGAACCAAAAGTAGGTGGACAGTAAATGATAACGTTTATTTTGAGAATACATATACAATTATATTTAATTTTTTTGTATACTATAATACAAAATAAAAAAAAAATTAACTTATACCAATACAATACAAAAGCACTGAAAATTTTATCAACGCAGGTACTCAAATTGCTGTCCATCACAATTTACACAGCTTTGAAGTCTACCTTTCACACTTCGACAAACATTTTTGCACAAGTTTCTTTGTGCATTAATTTCTTGAAATGCATCTCTGATGTAATTTTTCAAATCACCAACACTTCGTGGTTTTCGACTATAAACTTTGTCCTTGAGTACTTCCCAAAAGAAAAAATCCATTGGGGTAAAGTCAGGTGAACGTGCAGGCCATTCAATTTGACCTCTTCGGCCGATCCATTTCTCGGGAAATGTTTCAAGATACTCACGGACTGCTCTTGAATAATGTGGAGGGGCCCCATCTTGTTGGAAATAGAGGTCATGTGAATTAGGCTGTTGTTGTAAGTGTGGAACAACTTCATTCATTAGAATTTCGAGATACTTATCACGTGTGACTGTTCCATCAACAAAAATTGGTCCTAAAACACCAGAACTTGAAATACCACCCCAAACAGTGACACCAGGCTGGTTTAGTTGCTGCTCTAATGTTAAATGCATGTTCTTACTATACCAGTAAACACAATTATGTCGGTTAACATGACCTGATAATTTGAAAGAAGCTTCATCGGTCCACACAATGTTATCTAAAATTATTGGATTTCCTTCAATTTCGTTCAGCATGATCTCACTAAATTGCAGCCGCCTGTCTGGGTCATCCTCCAATAAGCCATGAATTAGCCGTGGACGATAAGCTTTCAACCCAATAGATTTCAGAATTCGTATAATAGAGGTTTGTGAAATGTCCAGTTCTGCTGAGGCTCTTCTGGTGGACTTTTTGGGACTGTGAACAAATGCTTCGGCAACAAGTTGCTGCTTGTCCTCTGTGCAAACTGTTTTGGGTCGACCAGTTCTTGGGACATTAAGAATTGAGCCAGTGGCATCAAATTTGTCACGAATGCGGTAAATGGTTTGTCTCTTTGGGGCTTGAGTACCAAATGTTTCAACCCATTTTGTTCTAACAGTTTCAGTATTTTGAGATATCCAATACTCTTTTAACACCCATTTTCTGGCATCAGTATTTAGATTATTTGCCATTATGGGTTCTCTGAACTATCTGAAAAGAAAAAAGATTAAATTTAAATAAATTTAGTTATAATATTTA